>VZRX01011756.1:211086-284175 GCA_013398075.1 Notiomystis cincta | reverse complement strand
TTTTTTTTTTTCTTTTGTGCTGATGCGATAGATACAAAGTATGTGTGCTACGTTCAGAACTCGTTACTGGTAGAGAAGTGGTGTCCTGTGATGAAGAATTGTCAGCCCTATCTGTCACCAGCAGAAACTCTGCCAACCCCAGAGAAACTTGAACTTCAGTTTTTTTGTTATGCACAAAACGTTATGTTTTCTTCATGTTGTGTATGGGATAATGTGGCAAGTTGTGGCTTATTTATGAGCTGTAGAAAAATCCTATATCCCAAACCTATTTTTAGCAGTATGTCTATAAAGCTGCAGATTTTTTGCAGGATGTTTTATAACTGCAAACAATTTTGCCCTACCTTTTGTTGTAATAAAGTGCCTTATGATGGACCATATGTCTCTGCGGGGTCGAAGTTTAACAGCATTGTTTACTGATAGGATGGATTATTTTGAACTGAAAGTAAAAGCTTCCATTAGTTAGAAAGGAATCTGTGATGTGTTCTCCCATTGCTGGGGAAGCACTTCAGAGCTTTTTCAGTATTTAGTCCATGTTTTTTATTTTTGCCTTAAGCAGGGACTAGTTTGATAGTGTAGAGTTTACTGTTAATGGAACATTTTTGGTCTGAAGGATGGCTGATCTGCAATGAATAGCTGTCCTGACACTCCTGTACCTTTACAGGCACTGTGAAAAAAGTAGTGCTGAAATGCAATGGCAGGCTGCAGGGGAACATGACTCTGCCATGACTTATTAGCAGGCCTTATTTTTACTTGTAGGACTTTTAGGAAGATCAACTGTAGTTTGCTTATCAAAACAATAAAGATGTTACAAAAATTCTGAAGTATTATTGACTGTTACTGTGTTACTGATAGGAAAAAAAAGGTGACATTGATTATAAGCACAATCATGTGTAGTGAAATGGCAAGGGGTCAGGAACCCTTGCATATCTCATCAAAGGCAGTTACAGTCCTTCAGAGGGCTTGGCCCCTCAGATTAAGGAAGTTCTATTGACTTGAATTCTAATTGTCCTAGATAAAGGCAACCCACGTGGCAGGATTTTGCTTAGGTGTTTTAACCCCCACAACCCGAAATGTCGCTAAACAGGTTGGAAAAGAAGTCGTTTTGTTCAGCAGATAATATTTTATTTCAGTAGAACATACAGTAGTGAAAACAAGATGCTTAACAATCTTCAGTTTCAAGATAATCCAAAGTTCTGTAAACAGTTGAAGTGTGAGTCACACTTTTTCAAAATTCTACTTCTTAAGAAGTTAAGTGCAAACATTGGAAGTATCTTTTAACTTAATTTTAAATAGTTTCAAATCAATGAAAAAAAAAAGCTTTTTTTTTTACCTTTCTGGGCTTCTAGGCCATCAGACTGAATACGGTACTGAAAGAAGAAGGGAAGTTGTAATAATTCATAATAGAAAAGATTGTCTTCAGTAAGAATGTGTGAAGGAACTGCCTCTAGGGGATTGTTTCAGATGGGATAATTTGTTTTTTTACTCTTGTAATTCTGGGAAGTAAAATAATGCTTCACAAAGTGCTGAATGGCTGTGGTCTTTAAATTACTTTAATGCATCCAGCCAGATGTACAAAGTGATTAAAATGTAAATGTCATGACACCTATTAAGACTGATAATTTTCTGTTTGACTATCTCCCTTGTACATAGAGAGACAGTTTAAGACTGGAATTTGTTGAAGTCTGCAAGCTGTGGTGAGCTACTTTTGATAGCCCCTCAAGAAAAGTGAGGAAAAGAGCAGCAGCAAGATGCTGGGATACTCAGTCCAGTCTTTCCAGAGTAAGATACTCTTCTGAAGGAGGAAACTTCCACCAGTTAAAGCTGGGGGGCACTCACTTAGGAAAAAAAAAAAAACCCAAACGTCTCTTTTTAATTTTTTCCTTCATCACAGTTCTGATTCTGCCTGAATTAGAATCTTAAAGATCATCTAGTCCCAACCTCTCCCTGGCATGGGCAGGGACTCCTCCCAGTAGACCAGGCTGATCAAGACCTTGTCCAACTTGGAAACTCTATTAGAACTATCACTACAATTTCACTATTGCCTTTACATCAGTGAAATAGTCTGTAAATTTATAAAAGGAATACAATTTTTACTTGTTTGGCTTTGACAAATATAGTGAAAGGACCTAATTATGATGACCTAAAATTTAAGTGTTTTTCTTATGGCTATTGCACCTTAAAGCTTTTTAAGAAATGATGTAGCCTAAGTAGAGCCCATCAGAAACTTTGAGGGGAAAACACATTTCTTAATGAGGAAACCAATTAACTCTTAAGAAAAATCAGCTGTTGAAAAAAGAAAAAAGAAAATACACACACACACACACAATACACACACACATACACACACACTTCCCCATGAACAGATGATTTTGAAACAATCTGCTTTTAGGGTGAGATGTTTCAAATGACAATTCATTTTTTTTTACCCACACTCTTGGCTTCTGGAAGAAAAGAGCCCCAAAGAACTGGTTTCTCTTTCTGACCTAGGATGAATTGCCAAAATGCCAGGTACTGCTGTGAGATGGTAAACTGCCAGTTCTACCTGCAAGCAGACACATGGCTCCCTCTTCTTCCCACAGGGTCGATGTGAGCCCTGGTGTCACAGCTCCCTCACCTTCCTCATGGCTGTGAAGCAGTAAGCCCACGAGTGTGAAGCTAACAGTGAGGAGTCACCGTGAGGATTCCACATGTGATTACGTGTATGAATTCAGTCTTGTTGACTGTGTAGTCACTGAAGCATCAGAAGAGTCTGTACAGAGCACAGGCTTCGTAACCTTTGGTGTGATTTCATGCATCGGCCACATCTCTACCCAAATGAATGACGGACCATATGGTTTCTGGCTGCCTTTACCTCTTTTGGATCTTCTTTGTCTGTAGTTGTACCAAACCTGATGAATCATTTCTTTGAAAGGTCGTGTTGTCAAAGTGTAGAGGAGAGGATTCAAAGCACTGTTTATTGGTAGTATAAAAATCACCACCCAAGAAGTTATGGTACCTTAGGGAGGGAAAAAGAAAGGCAGCTGTAATATGCATTCCAGTGTTTGCACTCCTTAGCTAGCATAAGCACTTGGTGCCAATGCAGCACAGCTTCCTGGTGACAGGGGGAGGTCCTGTGCTCTTAACAGGTGCTTTTCTTTTTCTTCTGTTACACTTGCACTGTCCCTGTGTTTCCAAGACTGCCTGCAACAGCTGACATTTACTATTCTCCCAGCAGTTCAACTTATCCCTCTTTTCTATGCCATAGCTTCCTATTTAGCTTGACAGACTTCTTGTTCTGGCTGAGCTCCTTTTTCTTGCCCCAAAAAGTTTTGTCTCTGCTTTGCTCCCTCTCTCTTCCTATGATCTCTGTTCCCCATCTCTTTCTGTTATCTCTGTTCCCCATCTCTTTCTGTTATCTCTGTTCCCCATCTTCTTCCCATGACTGATGACATGCTGTCCAAATGATGCCCCTGATGTTCTGTCCTCCTGCAAAAAAATATCCTCCATTCCCCATATCCCCTCAGAGCCTGGTTTTCTCTTCTGCACCAGAACTTCTCCACTGCTCCCCTGAAAAAGAGCACTGTATACATCCTCCTAATTTCCTTCTTTTCCTCTTGGTAAGAGTTTCTGTGCCCACTGCCTGCCTGTGTCAGTCTGTGCATTTTTACAGCATCCCCTTCTCACCCTTTACTGTCTGGGAGATAAGTTACCTGAGGGACAAGTGGAGAAGGGGCAGGATTAAAGTGCTGAAAGATGTCAGTGGCTGCCCTCCCTTGCATTGTTTGACTCATAAACTGTTACAGAACTGTTCCAAGAGGCACAAATTAATTGTCTCTGTCCTTCTGAGACACCCCTGCACGCCTCTCTCCAGTTTGACAACTCTGTTGCAGTATGAAGACATCCCTGTGGGAGCCCACCACATTGGCTGTAGTTTTGGAAACAAGCTTGTGCTTAGTTCTAAAGCTGTCACAATGTATCACCGATGAAAATCAAATGCTATCAAACGAGGTTTACAATTTGTATAAATTCGGACAGCTAGCTATCGTGTCTTTAGTCTCATGAAATGAGTTATTCCTGTTTAATCTGGTTCATCTGTCATAGAACATTAATTTCCTGAACCCAAGATTACCCTGTGAAGCAGCAAGATTTCTTCAAGGTTTCCTGACTTATAGTGCACCTGCTTCTACTTTTCACAATATTTTCTTTCCACTATTTTAGGTGGTTTGATAGCTTCTTGAAGGAGCATTTTAGAAGATTTAAAATAACTGAATATTTGAAATAATCAGTGTAACTTCCAGACATTTGAAATGCAAGTCCAAACTTTGAAAAGCTCAATTCCCAACGCTCCTGGTCAGCACATAGGGCAAAATCATCTGAGCTAGAAAAAATTAAGGTGTAATTTTAGTCTTTTAAGTTACACTATTTTTACATGGGAATTATATTCACAGTGTGAAGAAGACAAGCAGAGCTTTATGTAACTTAATGATTAGATCTATAAATACCAGCTTGTAAAATAAAGTTATTTCAGAATAAGTTACATTATTAAATCAAGATAGAAAACTCTATATTGTCCTGAGATATTTGTGCAACAGAACCAGTGAAAGTCCTAAGCAGAGAAAAGCCAATGCAACTCAGCCTTGATTTTCAAATATATTTTGTACACTTTATAGATATTTTATGCAGATAGACTTGAATGATTTGAATTTTGGAGTTTTTTATGTAACTCAAAGGTGGCTATAAAGTAATATAGTTCAATTAAATAGCAAAATTATATACTTCATTATATTGTGTGTACATATATATAGATATACAACATGAAGTTAATTGCAGCAATATAGTTCATTTCATTAAATTCTTTTTCTTCTGAAGTAGAAGAAACAGTTCAGGCAGGCACTGTTGAAACAGCCTCACAAAAGAAAGGACATACCTGGTATTTCTACTCGAAGTAAAGAAAGGAGTTTCAAAATAAAAATAGGTATCCAACATAGTGCATCAGTAAATACAATGAAGAAAAAACGTTTAGCAAGGATCATCTCTTTTTTAATATGATTCCGAATTTCAGTAGCCATAATAGCTGTCTGGTGAACACTGTAGAACATGCTCCCATAGGAAAACACAATGATGATAAAAGCTGCCAAGTTTACACCTGTTTAAAAGTTAAAATTAATTATAATTTAAAAGCATAATGGCAATTCTACATCACCTTTTTTTTTTTCAGTCTGGGTAATAAAGAAGAATATCTCATCTAAACTGCTAGTCCCATGGAATTAAGTGGCCAGAAAATCTGGGTCTGTCCTCAGCTGAAGACTGACTTTTTGCCTTTACTCAGGTATTAATTTTATTCACTGATAACTGGCAAATGACTGCCATCTGATTAAACCAAATAGTTCTTCTCTGGTCTTTTGCTCTGCTTCCCTAACCAAGTCTATTAATTCAGGAACATAATGGTCAATAATTTCTTTCTACTTTCTCAGCCCTTCATGCATCTTAAGATAAGTAGGTACATATCTAATACAGTAAAATATGCACACTGGAAATAGTCTTTAAATGCTTTCTGGAACATCTAAATCCAGGGGGTTGTGAACATCACAGCTATCTTATTTGTTTGAAAACTTGGTTCCTTTGCAACTCTAGTAATATATAAAAAAGAAATGCAACTTACCTAAGAAAATCACAACAGAATAAATCTGACTTCCTGAACTTTCTGATTGCTCTGAGTGAAGAGGAAAACAGACGCCATTGGTGCCATAGTAGTTCCTGAAAAATTCCTTATTGCTCAGTGGGATAAAAGCAACAGCAAACCCGATTATCCAGATAAGAACCAAAATGGAAATAGTCCTGCATTTTCTGGGCTTCAAACACCTAAAAGGATAAACTATGCAGATGTATTTTTCCAAAGTCAGATAAGTCAACAGTAAGACTGACACCTCTGTAGACAGAATAGCCAGCGATCCAACCAACTGGCAGTGAATACTGTCCATCCACAACTGAGCGTGCTTGTTGTATTCTCCACGATATTTAAGATCAAAAGCTCCAATCACAAATAAATATATTCCCATCAGACAGTCAGCACCTGTGGGCACAGTGCTTAACATCATTATTTACACATCTAAATTTCCCATTCTCTCTGTATATGTATATTGGAAAACACACATACACATACACACACAGATACATATATAAAAGTATCTACTTACAAGTTAGTTAATACATAGATATAAAATCAATATTACATCTGGAATACTATTATGAATTACAATTAAGGCAGTATAATTTTTTGTTTGTTTGTTTTTTGTTTTCCTTTTAATTTGAACTGACAGTCTATGTTTCATACTTGTTCCCATTTTTTAGAGCTCTGGTAAAATTGGTTTGCAAATACAAGAAGATACAGCTGTATTTATAGAAATATTCTTGCAACCATTTTTTATTAGGTCTTATTTCTTTATTTATTTCTATATTAACATTTGGCTTAAGAGAATTTTCTTTAAGTGGGCCATCTCTGCTGGGTTTGAAGTTTATTTTTTCCACCTTATGCTAGTTCAAAACTCATGTGCATAGTCTTCTAAGACTAACAAAGGGGAGATGACGTGGCAATGCAGAGCTGAAGGCTTCTTGGGTATTTTGCCAAAAAATTTTACATAGTATTCAGATTGTTTCTATGAGAAAAACAAAGTTTCAAAATCATTGACATGCTGTGTTTAGAAATGTTGCAATATTTTATAAAATGTTGACAACTACCTCTCAAAATGCATCTAATTGCACTGGAGCAATACTTATAGACTGTCCTGTAAGGAGAGACTCAGGATTGTGGTGATTGTATTGCCAAGTAGGTCATACATAAACTTGTCTTGCTTTCAGGACTAAAATAAAAACATCCAACCCACCCCAGTTCCTAATATTGGGGAACTAGGATAGATTTTCTTATGTTTACATAAGCAACCTTTTCCTTGTCCAAAAAATAGAATATTTGAACACAATTATTACATGCAGAAATCGCATCTTACTGAAAAATGCATAGTAAAATATAGGTTTGTGGGCATTTGAAATGTTGGAATTTTATTTCTTCTTGCTGAAGAAAGTGGGAATTTGACAGAATTTCTGCAGCATGAAAATCAAAATGAAACCTTTGGAATATCCCAGCTGCTAAAGGCAGCCTTTAATGAGACCTCCAGGTATATAAGGCACAGCATTTTATGTTTTCATTTGCAGCATCACTAAAGCAGAGTTTATCCAATGCTGGAAATGTGTCACTATACTACAATAACAAGTGCCATTCACTCTACAAGCAGACTGTAAAGATATTTTTCTAGGTATGGAATACTCACAGCAGAGAGACATTATGGAGATGGCATGCAGCTTGTTCTCTGATCTGATGTAAGGCCTCATGCAGATAACAAAAATGTTTCCAAAGCAGGTGATGGCAGACACGACCCAGACAAACACTCTCTGTATGATGCTGGCTAGGAGGTTCTCGAGGGAGGAAATCCCATCAGTGTTGGGTTTGCAGCTGCGCACGTGAGGAGCGTACCCACAGTACTGGAATTTCTTAAAGTATCTGGTTGTGACAAACAGAGAAGAGATCATTCTAGGCTGGTTGTCAGAACACCAAAACTCTCTGGTAACTACTCAGAAAACATATTCTGAAAGAAGAACAATTAATTGAAAATTGTCACAATTTGACGACTGCTCACAAGCTGCTTTTCATATACTTTTATTTTTAATTATCCAGTATTCCGTTATTGTAAAATTCAGACCAAAGAAAGCAAACTAAAATAATCTACTTACATGTGTGAAAGGTTTTTCAGGGGTTTGAACATTCTCCTCTGGATGTTTGCAATTTCAATGCCTTCCAAGCTGCTGTAAAAATATATTCTCAATAAAAGGCCATAGAAACTCGGTAATAAAAAACCAAATTTTATGAGCATTTAGTTATGATTTTATGGTTATAGGAAACTAAAGAAGAACTTTAATTGCATCTGTCATCCCTTTGAAACTTGACCAGAAAATCTGTGTAAAATCTAAAGTGTAATGAAAGGAATGGCAAATAATTTTAATAAACTCACTGTTCTTCCTGATTCAGGAAGAAAACTCTTTTAGGGCTGCTCTCAGTCATGAGAATTCATAAATCTCTGATTAATATGCCACCCTTCAAAGTACTATTCTACTGATGTTCTTTTATCATCTCAGGGGAAATAATAACTTGTTGTAGTAATAATAGTTTTACACATCTCTTTTATGCCTGAGAGTGTTTTACTGGACAAACAACCCAACACTGGAACTCTGTCTTCATTATATCAAGAACAGCAGGAAGCTGGGACACAAAACACAGCATACAAGAAAAATTGCTGTCTTTTTTGTGACACACAGGTGAGATTCGTTATTTTAAAGTTATTTATATAAATATTTTTTATATAGCAATATTTTTCCCCTAAAGCGCTAGATAAATAAAATTTAACTCTGTAAAATGTTCTATTAGAACTTCACGTTCTGGATTCTGCCAGCCCATCCTATTCACTGGTTTGATGTGCAGCTGGTCAGAGGTCTTTGGTTCTTCTTGTGGGAAGCCTTATTGGGATTTTTGTTCAAAGCTTTGAATGTAATATTCATGTGAGTTCTGAACACATTTAGGCAGAAATGGAGAAAAGTACAGAGTTATTGGTTAATTGATGTGGGTTCGTGGGCAGTTTTGCTGAAAATATGAAAATGCCCCAATATAGAAGTGTGATAGTTTTGTTTAAGTGCTGCAATGAATTCTAGTGAGTGCTTTTCCCACCAATTTTTCCTATTTCAAACAGTTGAAGAGGGTGTTCTACAAATTGCCAAAATACAGTTGCCTATAGATCTATCTCAAGATTTAACAATTTTTTTTTAACTAAAAAACCATGTAAGGCCACAATGACTACATTGTACGAGTTCTTAGGTGTTAAAAAATAGATAAATGGATAAAATTATGCTGTAGTTTGACTGTAAGGAGGTAATTGGTTATTATTTTCTGTTCTCAGGTGCTTGTTTTCATCACACTTGTACAGATTAAGTGTTTTCAGTTCATTAGCCATTTACCAAATTTAGTAGAATTTGGCTAGGGGGTTCCAATCACTGTGAGGAAGCTGGTCTGATCAACAAGGGTATGTGTTCTGCTGGGTACAGCTCACGGGTCAGATCATAAATTCCTACAGTACTTCTGTCCAAGGAAAAATCTGGTTTTTCATCTCTACAACCATTTTTAGTAGGTCCTTTTGCAATAGGACAAAGGATGAGGATTTTAGACTAAAAAAAATAGTAGATTTAGACTAGCTACTAGGAAGAATTTTTTTTTATGATGAGGTGGTGAAACACTGGAATAGGTGACCCAGAGAGGTGGTAGATACCCCTTCCCTGGGAACATCCCAGGGCAGGTTGGACAGAGCTCTGAGTAACTTGATCTAGTTGAAGATGTCCCTGCTCATTTCATGGCAGTTGTACTAGATGGGGTCACTTCCAAAACAAACTATTCTCTGATTTTGAAGTGATATCTGACAAGAACCAATGCTGTGCTTTACACCAAGCTGGTTACTTTAGATGTGAAGTGACCAGTGGAGATATACCTAAATCTATGGCAGATAATTTCAGATTTGCAAGATTGTTGCTGCACTGTCTCACAGTTTTAGGAGGGGCTTTGCTGTCAGAATTCAAGTTAGAGCTACTGGTGTTAGTGCACCTGCAAAAAGTCCCCTTAAACTCTTCAGGGGCAATTTCTTACAAAATGTATTCTGGATCATGTCCTTCTCTGGGAGTTGTGCATAATCACAAAGAAAATATACTAAAATATAAAAACTTGATACTTACAGGGATTTGAGTTTAATTAGGAAATCAAACTGGTCTATTTGTATTTTCTTGATGGGGTTGTAAGAAAGGTTCCTGTAAATACAACAAAAGTTACTTTGGGCACATTCCTTACAGTTTGTTCTAAAACCAAAGTCAATCTACATAACCCATTTGGTTTTTTACTCTTGTAGGAGGGATTTGTACACTTGGCAGTCACAACTGCAAATAGTAACAATCATTTAGTGTTATTTAACTTCCTAAGCCAGGGGAAAGAATCATCAGATGCTTCACAGGCATGGTATTGCCATGCACAAACACTCACAGTCACACAGCTGCCCCTCCCAGCCTGATGCTTAAAGGTTTTGACTACAGAAATATTTGGTTATTGAAGTCTCCAGACTTGTCTTTCAAGTAAGAGAACCTAGCTGAACTGCATGCATTTAGAAATAAATTACAATTGATTTTGGGTGCGAGTTCAAGAGACAGAGACTAGTTAGAATGTAAAAGCAACATTATATCCTGTCACTCTGTGTAAGAGTGGTTCTAGGTACATCCCCTTTTACTTCTCCACAAAACTTTTCTGTATTGTAATTAAAATGCAAAAATTCAATAAATGCAGCTGTACACACTTGGTTGCCCCAATGTATGTGTTGGATCCCAAAGATGCTGGAAAACCCCCAAAGTAAGTTACTCCTTTGAGTACTACGTCCTCTCCTCCAGAGATCTTCAGTGTGGTGACTAGTGCCTCTTTCAGAATATGCAAGAAAGAGTGGGACTTTCCAACAGAGGCATTTGAAAATTTGCCTATGTATGTGTAATGGGAAAAAGAGAAACTGTCTAGTTTTAAATTACCTTGTGGTTTTTTGGAACTGTTTTATAGGAACAAAACAGTTGCAAAAAAGGCATCTGTATGATGCTCTTACAAGTTTATGCCTATTTTTAGAGTTAAATCCTGATATCACAGGATTAAAACATTCCCATCAAATTATTAATTTCTCATCATATATCTAGCATAGTTCATTTTGTATGTACTAACAAGATCTAGAAAAAGGTACAATTTGAACATGCTGTCTTTTGGGACATGAAAATGCACATCTTTTACAATATTACTCTGGACAAAATACTATGTAGAATTACTTTTGGCATAAATGTTTTTAGGCAGAACTTAAATGATGCATACACAAATGTGCTTTTCTCTTTCCTGACACATGTGGCTGAAAGCATCGTATCAAATGAGAAATATACAGTCATGCATAATACTAAACAAGAATCCTTACAGTTGAGAAAGCTCCTTTAGTTCCTTAAATATATATGGAGGAAGTGATTCAATCTTGTTGCTAGCCAAGTCTCTGCAGAAACATATAGGTTACAGTAAGTTCTTACTACATGCAGTAATTTTACTGAATGATTTTGCAATTTCAATATACACAATTTTATTTTATTCGCTAAATAGGAAATTATTTATTCTGTATGTTATAAGAAACTTGGACTGTAAAGGAATGATGTTAAAAACAAGGTGGGAAGATAGATCTAGCAGATCTCTCTTTGTCTCATTAGTTCAGACATACCATAAGATATATAATTTATTGTTGTTTTATTTCCATCAAAAAAGGAAGTAAAATACCATTAATTTGTCTTGGAGAATCTTGGAAATTAATTAAACACCTTGTTTTATGAGGGAAATTCTTTCACATGGACTAAACAGCACACCTTTACCTTAGTTTTTATCTCTACCTTTCACTTTACTTTCACCATGCAGAAATTCTAATAACAGAGGAATAAAAGTCTCAGTCCAACCAAAATTGTCAAACTGGTCTAAAAGACACGGAAGGCACACATACACCTAGATTTTAGTGATACAAGAATAATTAATATTATTCTATTCAGGGAACATACTGTGAGAAAAGCCCAAATATGATTGATACAGACAATGTATTTTATTGATTATATCTTTCCTGTTCAATATATATTTTAAAAAAATACCCTAAATAAGGATGCCATCTCCAGAGCATGCTATATGAAATAGAATTTATGATGAATATTTCCAATATAAATCACAAAACCATGTGACTTGTACAAATAAGAGAAGAAATCAACTCACAGTTCATCTAACATCTGGAGAGAAGAAAAGCTGTTTTCATTTAGGGAGCTGATTTTATTTCGCCTCATCACCCTGAAAGAACAAAACAAATTTATGTTGCTTTTCCTTGGTGTCTGTTTGATTTCAGAGATAAGGTTTTATAAACTTTAAAAGTTCTCTGTTTTCTGCATCTTCAAATATTCTTCCAATTCACTTAACGAGCTAATTGCATCTAGAAGTTTGCCATTTTATCATTTGGTAAATAACTTCTTTTGCCTATACATCCCATACATGCATGTACTTCTGCACATATATATATATATATAAAAAAAAAAATAAATACACACATATACACCCATGGTAGGCTGGTGTGTAAATCAGCTGAGGGCAGGAGGAAGATTAATTGGGCTGGCAGGCTTGTGACCTAACCACATCTCAGACACAGGCACATGGCTGTGCAACTTTTCATTTCACCCTGATTTCATCTGCCACCAAGAGTGCTCCTGAAAGGAACTACCTGGATTTTAAAAGCAATGAGAAAGCCAAGAACATAGGTACTACAGGAGAGTTAAAAATTGAAAGTGACACATATCATGGAGCCTACTGATCTACCAAAAAGTAGAAGGGATTTTCTGCTGATGATGGTTACATCATCGCTGAAGAAACTTTGGAGAAAATTCTAAAATTGACGAGCCAGCCAACCCACCAGCCAATCAAAATAAGCAACAAACTATGTATTTTCTATGTTTGCTGGTTCTCATTATGAGATCTTGACTCCAATAAAAAGGTTATAATGAAAATTTCTAAATCTTTGTTTCAGCCAAAATCTCTTCAGTGAAATCTCTTCAATGCTGGACTTCACTGTAAAATATAAACAGTGGATATTCTGTGTGGTGCTCACTTCAAACCAAACATTTTAATTTAATATCCTCAGGAGATAAATAACCATAATACTCAGGAAAGTTTTATATTAGCTGTAATGAATCGCCTGACTGTTCAGTATAAGCACATCTCACTCTGGCTAGCTAGCATATCCAATTACTTACAGGACAGTTAGAGTGCTGCAGGAGATGAAAGTGGCATTTCTCACATGATGGATATGGTTGCCTTCAAGGTCTCTGAGATATAAAAGAACCCCATCAATCATTGAAAATAAACTCAGGCACTTATTCTAAGGTAATTGAAGAAAAATACTACCAGAACTTCTTGCCTACAGGAAGAGAGTGGGAGGCAGACCCATAATACTTCTGCACCCTTAACTGATGACTTCAGGCCATAGGCCCTGCAGTGACCCAGCAGGCACTCAGCAAGATCCAGCAGCCAATTAGGAAAAGTGGCATGGAAGTGCCACACAAAGACAACAAAATAATATTTTTCCAATGAAATAAGGTAGACTTACAGCCAGTTTAATCTTGGCATATACTGGCACAGAGGTTTATCAGGCAAACGAGCAAGAGAATTATACATCATCTCTCTGAAAAAAAAAAGAAAGAAAGGAAGAGGAAGAGTAGAGCTGGGTATAGCTGCACAGTTATAATATAGAAAAAATCCATGTCTTCTGAAAATAAAATGATTCAAATCTCGCATAGATTTGAAAGAAGTATTATTTTCTTCAACTTCCACACATTTTCCCTGTGCCTTTCTGTGCAGCAGTATTTTATCCTTGGCTTGCTAATTACCAGGTAGAGGAAAGATGTTCACTCCACCTCACTGCTGTTAAAAGGAAACATAGCAAGCCAATACACATGTGCTATTCAGTCAGAACATGTAACTCTGTGGGGGATGGAGGAAGTGGGATGTGGAGGGAGGTTTCCTCTGGGATGCAGGGGAAGAGGGTCCCTCATCTTTCAGGCTGGAGAGGGCAGTGGCAGATCATAGAAGGGCTCTGGGAAGGGGGCCAGGCTACCACAGGGCCTGGGACTGTGGGACCCCTCCTGTCACACCACAGCTCTGGAGGACACCTGGAACCCAGTGCTGCTGCTGCTGCCTCAACCCTGCCCTCTCAGTGACGCCTTTTATCCTTTTCCCAACCCTTCTCCCTGTACTTTTCCAGACACTGCTGCCAAAATCCTCCTATTGTAGCACCTTTTGCCTGGGGTAAGGGGAAGCTGCAGGTGTGCTGCCAGCACTCTGGGATGAGCAAGTACAGCCAGTGTAAAGAGGTTTTTATATACCTATATCCTGCCTATCCTGTTCTTTTAAATAACACTTTCTAATCTTGTTTCATACTTACAGAAGAATGAGAGATTTGAGTCCATAGAATGTTAATGGATAGATCCGATTTATTCTGTTGTTTTCGATTATCCTATAAATTAAAGCAAAATATGTATCAGATTGATAATTGACTTCAGTCTTAAATTGAAGAGATAATAAAAAGTAACAAGCTTTGTAGTGAATTTCTTCAAAAGTCCAGTCAAACTACTCAAAAAAATTAACACACTATTCCTTGACAGGTGAAGATATTAATTGAATTAATTTCCTCTCAGAAGAATTTAATTAAAAAAAAGAGTAACTTAGAGAAAATTATTACTTTCAACTTAGGAAAAGTGTTTTCCTTTGAGATTTTTAAATCCTTTGATCAAGACACTTTGAATGGATTCTCTGTAAAAACAAAGGAGTAAAACCTAAGAATATTCTGTGGCAATCCAACAGTCTGAAACAGGCAGAAGAATACAAGACATATTATTTGCTTATTTTTAATAACTTTACATGGTCAAAACTGTCTGAAAAGCAGAATAAGCCAATATTTCAGGTTGTGACAGTAATTTTGTCTGGACATTTCACCCACTATTTACAGGAAAAGACCTGCCCAAAAAATATCTGTCTATTGTTTTATAGTACCTGGGTTATTTATAACAAGCAATTACTTATAAATGATGTTTACTATTGTTACAAATCATCAATCATTGGAGCCATTAAGCCTCAAGAACTATTTTCTGCTCTCACCAAAGCCAATTGCATTTTTACCTTGCACAGTGTAACAGGAGTTCCTTAGTTATTAACTAGTGTGAAGTAGTGCTATGAACAAAAATGAAAGCAATCAAAATATTTTTATATATATATACTTAATTAATTATTTATTGAGTAAATAAATATACAAATAAGAAAAGAACATACAGCCATTCAAGTCTGTGGAGGTCTGCAAAGACAAAAGGCTCCAAATTCGTTATCTTGTTGTTACTCAGGTATCTAAAACAAGACCAACCAAAGATGAATGAATGGAAGGATTATTTAGCAGCAGACACATAAAAATGAGTTTTAAGATTATTTTTTCCTTGATAATGTACCAGAATACTCCTATTTTTCATAAATATTATTTTTTGCTATGGTAATTTTCATGCTTGAGAGCAATCCTCTCTCTAGTGAGCATTTTAAGAACAATTATGTAGAGCACTTTGTCTTATCTATAAGAAAGCACAACCAGCTAAATATTTTCACTATTTGTGCCATATTTTAGACCCTTTCCAGTTTCCTTCTGTGGAGTGATTTGTTCCATGAAAGTTCCCAGGATCCCATCCCGTCTTTGTTAAGGATATTAGTCATAAATGTAAATACCAGAATAATGTAAAAAGAAAGGCTGAAAATGAATGGGGAGGGGTACAATAAATGGTCTGGGAAGATAATAACAGCATCTGTAATAACAGATCATCAACCACAGTTGTGTGATGGAAAGAATAAGAGGGACAGCTTTTAAACCTTTCCTTCTGAAAACATTGCAGTAAAAGTTCTGAACCAAACAGTGCAATTTATGTGTTTTCTATTTCCCCGAGCATTTCCCTTAAAAGTCAGAAGCACCTTTCAAAAAGTTGCTGCAAAACAAAGAAAAAAAGTGTTCCTTTCATCACCTACACTGGTTACTTTGAATTGCTTCTGTAAACCAAAACACAGTGTTAAAGGATTTTCATCCATCACAAGCTCTTGCTTTCATTTTACTCCTTCTTCAGTCCCTTTGGCTTTCTGCAGGTTAACTACCATACTGTCTCCTTCTTCCATTCTGAGGATTTGGGGATAGGATTGAAGTATGGAGCCAACTTGTCTTTTCAAAGTACTGTCCTACCAGATAAACTTGCACAGTAGGCTCTTAATTGTCTTTGCTTTCTCAATTAATTGAGAATTGAGAAATTGAACTGAATTAAATTCACTGAATTATAGTTTTGGACCACTTTGCAAGTTTCTAATATGGAATCAAATAGGGAGTCTCCTCTGCCTGCTGCTTTTCACTGCAGTATTCCAAAAGCAAAACTTACAGTTTCGTCAAGTTGTATAAACCTTTGAAAGCACGTTCGGATACAGCTCTGATTTTATTGTTCTGAAGATACCTAGGAAGATACAAACCCAAAACAATTAATTCTCTAAACAAGCAAATTAAAGCAAACAGAAGCAACCAATTAAAATCTATCAGCTAAACTAAGTTTACATTTGATATTTTAAAAGAAGCTATTACACCAAAGTTATTACACCTTGAATTTGACAATAATAATTTCACAGCTGCAAAGATAACAAAGTTGTTTCTAAAAAAATTCACATAATGAGCAAAATTGCAAAAATCATTCAAATGGATGCTTGCTTTGCCTGAGAGGAGTGGTTGTTTGTGACCTCATTGATTAGATCCTAACCTTGCAGAGTTCACCTGTGTGACCTGATCTCTGTGTTTACCCAGATCTCTTCTACAAGCAAAATTTTGCACAGTAAATGTCTAATTAAAATAATTGGTTTTGTTGTACCAGAGAATTTTCAAGACACTGCATTTATAAGATAACATATTTAAAAATATACAGTAAATCTTACTAATCTTCTGGAAGATAAAGATACGATTTTTTAAAATTCTGGATTTATTTACCTACTTTGATGAAATAACGAGTTGAAAAGTATCAACTGCAAATACCAAGTCTTTTTCAAATGATTTTAAGGCATTATAACATTATTATCTGAATAATATTTAAACCTAAGTCCTTTAAATCAAACTCCAGTTAATGAAACATCTAGATACATTCCTGCTAGGAAGCAGTAAGAAATCAAATATTGGCTTTTATAAAATGGGCTTCTGTCAAACACTGCTCAAGACCTTTTGGAAAATATAAAATTATCTATCAGAAGGGTGTGAAGCTGATATTAGAAACAAATGTTTTACAGATAGGTATGGATGTACTTTTAGTGAAAACTTACCTTTCAGGATTTTAAGGGACATAAAGGGACTTAACTTTCAGAACACAAGATGGTGCTGCAGTGTAGCACAGCTCCCATAAAAGATCACTTTGAATAGGTTACATGGAAGCCCTGCTCTAGACTTACACTTTTAATTTATAATTTCACGACCTTAATATACAGAAAACTTGTTGAAGGCTATGATTTTTGAACAGCATATATGTTACACACTGGAAAACATAACACAGCATTGTATTGACATAATAATTTGATTTGCTGGGCATTATTGAATGGGTACTAGACATAATTAGGAACAAAACCACATGCCGTGGGAATGAGCTTCCCATGATAATGGGAAGTTTGAGTTTCCAATTTTTTTTTTTTCAGAATTAAGTTACTTAAATTTATTTTGGCATATTACTCTTTGTTATAAATATACCATTCTTCAGACAAAATTAAAATTTAGCATTTTTCTGGTATAAAGCAGTCCAGAAACCTAAACCATTAAATATACAGAAATTATGATTTTGCAAAAAGACGGATGTCAAATCAAGGTACTTGAGCCAAACAGGGTACACATGATGTACCAAAGGGTGAGACAAACCAGACTTTTGTTACTTAAATGTTAAGCTCTGTGTGTGTACATATGGGAAAAGGGAAGGATGAATGTTTAAGGCATGAGATAGGTATTTTATGTTACAGCACTTCCTTACAGATTTTTAAGATCTTGGTATTTCTTGAAAACATCAGCAGAAAGTTTCCTTAGCAGATTCCTCTGAAGAGACCTGTAGGAATGAATGCACACAGTAAAACTGCTGTCCCAGGTTCCTACAGTGCTTTTGTTGTCCAATAAGGGCAGCTCTCACGCTGCTAAATAATAAAACCCATATGATACCACCTCAACATGCTACTTCTCCTTGTCTGTATATTTGTATCTATTTAAACAGTGAGAAAAATACATTCTAGTAAAAAAGGTCCCAGAAAAACTGATAAAATAACAGTTAAATCTAATGCATATAGGATGTATTTCCCTATGTCCCAACTCCACTGGGGACATTCAAGTGTTCTGTCAAGAAGAGAATTCCTTCAGGACACAGTTTGATTAGAGGAGAATTTAACCTGAAACCCAGCTGAACCAACTCACTGCTTTTTCTACAGCTAGAACTGGGTGAGTATTTTTGAACTCTTTGTGGACCCTGAGCCAGCAGCCAGTCTGACATCCCACATCAGTTTTCTTTATGAGGTGCTGCAGTGTTTGGACGTGGACCCAGCAGGGAGAAGTCGAGGCAGGTGTGAGCACAGCCCGGTACCGTACGGAAAGATCCGTACCCGGATCTACGGGGGAGATCCTCAGGTGAGGCCAGGGGTGCTGCTCCCTGCTCACCACACCTAAAACTGCTCCTCAAACAGCAGTGTGAAAATCAAGTGCACATCAGCAATATTCTGGTCTCTTAAAAGAGAGTTTGGCTTACACATACATATCTGCATGATGACTCAGCCCACGTTAAGTCCTTTGAAATAACAACGTATTCAGAGACATCAAATGAGAACTAAATAGATTTGCTCCAGCAGGGAGTTCCACTGAGTTCAAGGTTATTGACTTTATTGACAGGAACACAGACTAGGAATATTGGCAGGATCATAGAATAAGAAACAGGTTCCAAGCCTTGTGTCTTAAAAGGAAGGATTTTTTTTGTAGATTTCCTTAGATACCCTGAAACTGTTTGTAGCTCGAGTCACTGTTACAAACATGAAATGATCAGTTCACAGCGGTTTTTGGTTTCTTAGTTTCTTTTCTCTCCTTTTATGTTAGGAAAAAACATTAATGTCCTTTAAAAAACTAAAGTACTTCTCAGTAGAGAGACACAGTGCTTCCCAATCATCAGCAGATCATAATTATAAGGCTGTAGTTGTGAAAAGGTTGTAGAATTGACAGCCAAACCTGAACAGAGCAAGAGACCAGGTTACTTCTCTACTTACATTATGGTTATGTTTGAAGAGACTGATGGGACAGCACGTAATTTGGCAGCATCACAGAAGATCTCCAGCCCTTGGCAGGTACACTCTGCTGGCACATCACCAGCCACTGCAGGAGAACAAGAACGTGGTCAGGGCAAAAGGTGGGATATGTGGTGTGATGGGATGTGGAGAAAAGAAATATGGTATATAAGAACAATGAGCACAAAGACAGACATAGCTGGCTCTGTTAAACACAATTAAGGCACACGTTTTTACAAAATTGATTTAGGCCTGAGAGAAATCTAACAGCAAATATAAATATAAAATGACACAAAAAATTATATTACCTCTGTAAAAGAGCTTGTAAAAGCTCTTGAAACTTAGGCATAATATACAGGAATCTGGCATGGGTTTGTTGCTGCACTTCTTTAGATTATTCAGTACTCTTATAATACTAGAAGGAGCACAATTCTATGGATGAAAATGGGTCAAAAATGTGTCAGGGAGCCTTTGCTCATCATAGTAGACAGCAGAATTAAAAAGGGGGTTTGCAAATTTCATTTGATCTATGAAGAAGTGAACTGGGAGGAAGGTTGCCTTAATTTCACTCTGAAATATATGCCTGTTCCATGGTCTTTCCAACAGTATCAGCATATTTGGAGAAACATTTATATTACCCTCCTAATTGCCACATGCTAATTGCAATATGTTTGACATGTCTCTTGCAGAAAATGAATCATCCTTAATGGAACTGAAATTAGCTTCAAATTACCATTTGTTCATTTGAGACATTAATTCTGTTTTACTATAAATGAAACTGCACTAAATTTCCTGATAAGCACATATTTGCTCTGTATTTCTTTCTAGGAATCATCATTAATAATCACTCAAATAATATCTGTAATTACTTACAGCATTCAGGTGTCTTTGTCTGAAATGCATACAGGGATTTCAGTTTATAGTATTTATCCTTTGTATAATGTTTATCAAATTGCAGAGACCATCCATTGTTGTCTTCTAATAGAAAAAAACCAAAAAAACACACAACATAAACAGACCACAAATAGAAGATATTAAAATAGAAAGAGAAGGTAGAAATGTCTTCACTTAATTTAGTTGCATCAATTTTTATCTAATTAATACAGGTTTTTATTCCAGAGCATTTAATACACCATTAGATAGCCTTATCTTTATACAGCTGCTTAATCATCCATATTTACAAACAATATGAGCTGCATAGTAGGAACAGCTTATTATACCTACAACAACAACACTTGCTGTGACAGTCACACTGGAAAAGTATAATTTTGACTTCAGAAATTTTTATTTACATAAAAGTCTTAAAATTGGGAGGCTACCATATTTTCCTACCTCCTTAAACATGCAGGTTTACCACTCTGTCCAGGAAAGTTGAAATGATTACTATGACTCTAACTAATTCCTTCAGAGGGATGTCTTGCACTGTCAGAGCCTATAATTTCCTTCCTGAAAATCTAGATGAATGCCAAAGGAACACTGCTTTTCAAGAGAAGAAGGGACTTGCTGTAAGATATTCAAGTCAGATTGTTCATGTTAAGCTTGATATGCATCTTAAACAAAGCATGATTCCATGTTACTGGTTTGGTCACTGTGCACAGATGTACTGAAACTGAGTAGTTTATGGCTATAAGAGCAAAATTTAAGAGCAAACCTTTTAGTTCCTTCCAAAGAGTGGACATTTGAAGATATAGTGGTGCTAGAAATAACTACAGATCTGTTAGTTCTTTGTTTCTTGGAAGTCTATTGTATATCTGAGACTTGTAAATTAACTATTCAGGCAGCCACTTTTAAAACAGGCTGGAAAAGGAAAGGGAACTTGCCTTTAAAAGCTATGACTGGATTTTAGTTTTACTAATTTGAGTCTGACTTCTCTTCAGCTTTGACAATGGCCACAGGATTTTAATTTAAAGCACCTCTTTAATGAGCATGCAGCAGTAGCAGAAATGCTCCTTGGGATGGCACTCACTAGCTGGTGAGCCAAAGCATCTGTGACAACAGAAAGCAGCAAACCAACATTTGTGTGAGAGCTCTCAGGATGGCTCAGCTTTGCTAGTCATTACAGTCTTAGATTCACCTTTATGATGTACTGGCAATAATCTTTACCCCTGCAATTCCACAGGGTAATAGCTTAGTTATACTTAAATACAATTCCTCATGGACTTTTCTCTATAAATCTTTATATTTAACTAAACATTATTACTAGTCTATTGCCTTCAAAATAGGCAGGAAGAAATAAAAAGTATTTACTTCTTTGCAACTTTTCCCATTCTGAAATGGCTTCTCATTTTTTATGTCACATTACACCTCAGTTGTGTTTTCTCAGACAATCAGGGAAACTACCTTGAAAGCACCTCTGAACCCTGCCTACAGATGAAGCTGGTTTCGAGAGAGAGCCTCTTTAGACAGCTTCTTTGCTGTCTAAGCTGAAAAGATGTGTTATATGTGCTGATTAAGGACATTATGAAAGATTAAATAACTACAGGCAAATCAACCTTTATCTATGTTTTTGTTATGCATAAATTGAAAAGATGAAAGATTCAAAGCAAACCTAAGTGCCTGTCTTCGGGAACTGATCCAGTGAGAGAGAAGACAGACCTGATAAGACATTTAATAACATATTACCAGCTTCCTCAAGAGCACCTTGCATGCTCTGATCCATTAGCAATTTTGCCATTCCAGATCATTAAGCTAATATTCAGAAGCAGCCTAATGCATTTTGGACAAAATGAAAGGTATTGGCAAACCTGTTCCTGCCTGTTTTAAATGCTCAAAAGAAGCTCAGGTTTAGGACAGCCTGCAGCATGGAATCTGTAATTGATGAAGTGATGAGAACAGATCCTTTGCCAAGTGGCAAATGCCTTAAAAGCCTGCTGACCTGTAGATAGGACCATAATAAGGTTTTCTCTATCACTACTCCTGAATATTTAACTGGAGCACATCCATTGACTTTCATTTGCATGAACTGGACTCAGGGATATGTGGGAATACAACACACACAGAGAAATTAAGATTTTTAAACAGAAACTTGGAAAGATGGTTTAAAAATTACATTATTCTTGAAGTATTAATCATAACCAAACAAATGCTTCACACTCAGGAATATAGTATGAAAATACTCTTGGATTTTCTAATTTATAATTATGTTCACAGAAAAATTTGGACAACTAGCCACTTGTTTGCAGATTCTGAAGAAACAGTTAAGAGCCATAAATTCTAATCCTCCTGTAAGCCAATGGACATATAATTTTTCTGCATTTCACTAGTTCTGACACTGAGTGGATATATGAAATTGCATTCCTCATTTCTGTACTTTTAAAATGCTTTGCCATGCAACAAAGCATGTACATCTGCAGAGATGCATTTCACATCTGCCGAGATGCATTTCACATCTGCAGAGAAGAAGGATGAGCAGTGCTTCCCACACTAATGGGGATGATGGGGCAGTTTGCTACAAAGGGGAGGCTCATCAACATTTTTGAGGAAGTCTAGAGGCAGCTGTATATCTTTGGGTGGTCATGAAAACAGAAGGGGAAAAATTCACAGAGAAGATAGATGATTTTGTACTGGAATCATTCCAGCTTTTTAATGTTTCTAGTAAGTTCATTTTAAATAATGGGCTTTTCTCATGGCATGCTTTTTACTAGAAATAAAAAGACATATCTGAATATAACAAAACAAGTTATTAAACATCTTTTGACCTCCAGAAATACATACTTTGGGCCAGACTTTTTGCCCAATCATGGGACAGTCTCTATTTTATCTGAACTGTTTTGTCAAATCCCAAAAGAATGTATTGTGCAAATAACTGTATTTAGTGCAATCACTTGGTGAAGCACTCAGTGGCAGAACTGTAAATCATTTTGTGGTCATTTAGAGTTTATGTGAAGGTTTGTGACCTGTTTACCTCTTCCGAGGCAAGGTTCTCCAAGTACTTTAAGAAATGACTGGTAATAGTACTGGTCTTGAAATCCCAAATCTATCATTTGAGGGAGTACAGCCCAGATGAGAAATTGCTTATACCCCAAGCCAGTTCTCAAATTATGTTCTAAGATTATGTTGGCTGTGCTTCTGAAAAAACAGAGATCTGAGAAAACAAGGCATCATCAAATCTTTCCTCTACACAAGATAAGTGAAATAAGTGGTGGCAAACTGGATTTATCTGCCTACAGATTAATATGCTGTTTCTTGCTGAAAATTGCCAATTACCACTTCTGATGGGAATGAAGAAGAGCGTGTTAATACTGAAAAATTACAGATTTGAGTAATCATTTCAGTGACAGATCCAAGGAAGTATCATCTTTTCTCAATTAAAGACATATCCCTTACTTAGTATGGAGCTTATGTTGAAGGTGCTATCTATATGACTTTCCCCTTCTCAGCTTCATACAGAGAAATGCTATCAGTTAAATGCATAAACACTCCAAAGAGACACTGTGTCACCCTTTGGTTTTCCCTTTGCTGTTGGTGGTCATATCCTGTGGACATATTTCTTTTTGTCTGTTGTTCAAATAAACTTTCTCTGGCTGTAAGAATGACTTCAGGCTTCTCAGGAAGCCTGAAAAAAAACCACGAGTTTTTTTACAAGGAAAACTCGTGTCCTCCAGACAAGAAGCATTTCCCTTAAAAATATTTAGGGATGAAGGAATATAATTGCCCTTTTCCACAGTGTTGAGGCATCCTGATACAGCCTCAAAACTTACAGCCAGACCAAAACCACATGGAGATTTTACAAAACTGTGAGCAGCAGTGCCTGGAGCATCCAAAACTGGGAGGGAATTTCACTGTCTCCGTTTAAATATCCAAGAAGGAAAAAATAAGAACTGAGAGCTGGACACCTTATCAATCAATTCAGAGACAATTTACCCCACATCAATCTGCATATCACTGCACAGATACACTACATATACAAACCTGCTGCTTAATTGATATCACATGTAGCTTGTCTGCTTACATGTTACAATGATATAAAAATAAACCAGATGGGAAACAAATCAGTTTGCATAAGGTTTACAGTTCTCTGGATGAACTAGATTACACACTTACACAAGGTCATTTTTGGTTTTAAAGCACCTTAATTAAGCTGGGGCAAAGATAAGCACCTCCTCAATGTGGCATATTTATTCCTGTGAAACACGTGCATAGAGTTTTCTAGTTTTATAACAATATTTTTAATCTGTACAAATTGTTCTGATTTTCTTTTCCATTTTTCTTGAAGTATTTTCAATTTTAAAAATTAAAATAATCTAATAGCATGACTACACCTATAGAATCTTTAGTTGCTTGAAAGTTCCCTTGGCAGTAAGCCACTACAGTGGAGTCCAGGAGAGACCTAAGTCAAGTGAAATGCAAGTTCCTCTTAGTTACCAACAATATTTCGAAATCTCAGTAACAAAACTGTTTGGAAACCACCAAAATTTAGCAAAGTATTCCATGTGCCAATATTTGCACATCAGAGTAAACATTATTATTTCAGTGCCATATACTGTGGATGAACGGCAATGACACAAAATTTGGCCATATATGAAAAATTTCCATGTGAAGCTTGAAAATTCTATTTTTCCCAGGTATTTGATACATTTTGAGTATACAATTGACTGTCAAATATTTACTTTACGCTTCACAAACAGTATTTGCTATCTCAGGCTCAAAACTGAATAGCACCTCAAACATTCAAATCTTGTATTTTAAGTATGATGGGGAAAAAAATGCCATACCAGGAAAACATAAGACCAACCAGTACATTATTCATTATTAGTATTAATTTGAAATATAAAAACATCCAGTCTTCTACAATGTGCTGAGACAAAAATGAATTTTCTCATCCCTTATGAGCAATCTTGTAATGTTAAAACATATATCCTTTGTATAGATGTTTTGAAATGCCCCAAAGAAATTTAGATTTCTGCTATGGAAACTAGAAGATGATTTAATGAACCTACAGAACTGCAGTAATTCTGTGTACGGTTATAGACCTTCGGAGAAACATATACGAAAAAAACCATGGCATTGTATAGATTGTTACTACTTTTATCCTGGTTTTTATTGCCTCTTTTATGAAAGAGCAGGTCTGTTGTAACTTATTTAGCAAGGCAAGCCAGTCACCTGGTGACTGTGTGGCACAGGGTGACAGGTGAGGTCTGTGTTTCTAGAGGCAAAGAGGTGCAAGGCTTCAAGTAGCCACTCCCTGCCCCAGTCCTTTAGGAAACCTCTGTGTGTGATGAAGGTCTGCAAGTGAACTCTACAACTGGGGAGCAGAACGCTGTCCTTTGTTCAGAGGCCTCTTAGGGCTCAGAGCTACACAATGGTAAATACATTTAGCCAGTGAAAAACTCCTCCGGAGTCAGGAACAAATTAAATCTGCATGCCTGTTCTTGCTTCACTAGACTGGAAAAATGTGGCTATGACACTGTGATCAAAAAACAAATGCAGACACACTGCAACCATTGCCTAGCTGCCAAAAAAACAGTTTTGCAGAAGTATTAGCAAAATTGTCCAGAAGCCAAATTTTTAAACACTGAGGAAACTTGTGCTCTCAAAATAGCTCAGGCTACTTTGTTCCATTAACTGCTCTACATAATTAAAGATACTGCTTGCAAAAAAAAGAGATAAAATTAAATACTAGCACATTTTTTCTTCCATTCTCCCTTTTACTACTGCCTGTATGTAAAGTTTAGTCAAATGTGTAACAGTAGTTGCTGGTTTTTAATGTCCCATTCATGGCAGAAAAGTCTGGTTTGCAGAGGTGCGAGGGATTAGGGCCAACGTGTGTGATTTTTGATTTGAAATTAATAAGAATTCTGCTGCTTGCATTTTTTACAATTCTAATGTTAAAATACTTTTTGTTCTAAGTAGGACTTACACCTGTGTTACTTGCACATAAACACTCCCTCTAGAGACTTATTTAATAGTAAATGAAGAGCCTATATGAAAAACCAGTTCTGAAGTGGAGAAGAAGAGGTATTCAGTAGTGTGAAAGGACATTAAACTAAACAAAGATAAACTATGCCTCTTCAATCAAATTAAGTTTGAGATAAAAAAGGATTGAGGCTTTTATTTATGAAATTTACATATCTCAGACCACAAGGGAAGAGACTAAATACTATATCTGGTGTTTCTGTGACAGGTTGCAGGAGACCACAACCTAGATTTCTTCACCTAAAGGAAAAAAACCCTACTGCTAGCACAGTTCTTCCAGTCTTTTCCAGATCTGTGGAGGAAGGCTAGTACATGAGTAACAAACTTTGGGTTTTTGAAACATATGAGCTTTTTATTCGTTTCCCGACTTAGGTAAGTTATGATTCTTTGCTCACTGAAGAGAGTGTGATTCTCTCCATTGATTTTAGTGGAGTCAGTCCAGGTCAGTTCTCACTGGAGCTGGCTTTGCTTCATAAGCCAGGTGGTGCAACTGAAGATACCATATCAGTCACACTGTTTGCATTTTAAATTAGAACAGAACACCATAAATCCAATAGCTCTATGGATTTTGACTGCATCTTTGTGTGCTATCAAACCCTAATGGAAGTTAGGAAAAACTTTTAAATCCAAAAGCAGGATTATTTATAAAGAAACGAGTGCACTTCTGTTTTACATACAAGGGATTTTCAGAACCTGTAGCCACAGGATGCTGACATATAGTATTAGTTACATTAGTGTCAGAGCAAGAGGGATTAATCTCAGTCTTCCAGACATATAAAATATGTTTTCAAATTGGCCAGGTAGGATGTCAAGTTCAGGGGAAAGCCCAGTACCTTTTGAGGTCTGATTATGTTTCTATATATTTTTCCCAAACTAAATTTGACAGTTGATAGGTGGATTTGAAACAAGGAACTGGAGATAAGCTTCACTGCAATTTACTGAGAGGCTTCTCCCCAAAAACTGGCATCTTATTAATCGCACAGCTAATTTACAGTTCTGATGACCAAATCGTGCTGGTGATCCAGCAGAATGTATGGAATATGAGGAACAATATTGCAACAAACATCTTTGAAAATCAGACAGGAAAAACATCTACTCAGTCTCTCAGTGGCTCAAAATTTAACTGCGTTAAGAATTTTTGTAGCAATTTTTAATTAGTATGTTATGACTACAAAATGGTAACTGAGCCAGTCTGGTATCCAGCATAGATAATTACCCAAAAGTTGTTCAACTGAGAACATTGTGCTTTTATTACTGCATGTAATAGTAGGATCATTTTAGTCAGGGAAGGATGACCCTTATCTAGGACAAAAACTTATTCATTCAACCCTCTAAGTAGAGGGCACATCAGAGAATTTAAAAAAAAAAAAAAGTAAAAAATAAAGTGTAATATTTAAAATTTAAATATTGAATTAGGAGCATATGAAAGAACTTTTTTGTGTGTGTCTAAAGCTACTCAGAGAGTAGATATTTTGAAAACAAGAATAACCACAGATCATTACTGACAGTGTTAGCTGTCTTCTTCTAAAAGCATGGAGTACATTTACATTATGATTAACGTTTCATTGTTTTTTTCAATATTTCATGTGCCAAGATTTGTTCATCTAAAGAAACACACACCTTGTCATGAGAAAACACATGTAGGCTCAGTGAAAATCTACATCATAAATATTGTTGTTCTGTTATTTTTGTTTTACATTAATAAATGGTTGTTTTTAGTTACTGTTGTTAGCTTTTTGTTTTATCATTAAACATCACTGTGAAGGCAAAGATCTCAAAACACTTCTTTTCATGAATTTATACTTGAGAATACATGCTTGGCACTTTTAGTATGCCATTGGGCATCAAAGAGTTTGTCTAGAGATGGTTTAGACTGCATTAACAGTCACATTGCAGCAGTAATGTCTTCGATGAGAGAAATTTTTGTTACTTATTTTAGGAGCAATTCCCCTGTCAACACTGCCATGGCATTAGAGGAGCAGAATTTGTGATTATGCCCATTTATCCCTGCTCACATTTGAAAAGCAATGAAGTAAACAAATGTTCTAACCTCCCATCTATAAATGCCAAGTAGCTACAGAATCAAATCCTACAGCTGTAAATAAATGGGAAAAGCTCTTCCCTGGAAAATTAGGCTGAAGCCATTATGTTTGCAATCAAACACAGTCTCAGTAGGACAAAAGCGTATCAAACTTGCTCTGCTTTGCCAATGTGATCTTTAAACAAGCTTGGGCACAGAAGGATGCTGAAATTGCTATATCTTATTTCCCTGCACATTTTGAATTTTGCAAACAGATACAAAAATAACTCCAAGTGAAAATTGATAGAGGCTAAACTGCTTCACAATGCCCTCAGCCTAATTAAGAACTCGGTACTTCAGAAGGATGAGCATGGAACAGAACAGCAGAGTAAAATTTACTGCTCTCTCAAGTCTAAAAAAGGAAATTCCTCAAAACCACAAGCTTTATGACAAATTACAAAACTTTAAATTATTTCTATTTAAAAATATTATTTTCATGACAGATTTGCAGAGATACCCACTTCTAGTTGATGGACTATGTTTTCGAGTTCAAAAGGTAAGATTGCATTTCCCATGCACATTTAAGGTTATCTAGCCACAGTTCAAGCAGAGCCCCTCATCAGTGAGGGCGTGATAAATTGCCAGCTCTTACTGCAGTTTACTACATTGCCTCAAGCTCTTCCCCATTAGGGTCTCACACACAGTATTTTATTGATTTTGGAAAGCAAATTAGGTGGCAAAAGGCATGAGTTTTCGAAGATGAGTGGCCTCACTGTATTATGAAATATCAGCTATAAATCACTCCTTTCCAGAAGTGGAGGAAATGCTGAAGCTGAGCTGGAAAGCAGGATATCCACACCCTGAGGTTAAGCACTAACACAGCAGTCTGAGTCTGTTCCCATCTACCTATGATCCTAATTTGAGATCTTCACTACTCTGGACCTTAGTTTTATGTTTATTATTTGGATGTGGAGAGGATGGTGAAAGAGGAAGCAGAATTGAAGAGGGCACCACAAAGCCACTCCTCATGTGCCTGGGCTGGATATGAGCAGTGATTATAGCACATCTGAAAACACATCTCTCAGTGAGGATTTGGTTTAGTTTGAAATATTCACAATCATATTTTCACAAACATGTGTGCTGTTACCAGGAACACAGTGCCTGAAACAGGGTTAATACTGCAAATAATCTCAGAGATTACAACAATTTCTTAGAACAATAATTTCTTACACATAAAATCTTATAAAGATTACAACTATCATTTCCTTATAGAAATGAATTGGGGAATGAGACAAATATGTTCATTGAAAGAAGACAGGAACCATTATAAGACAGTTGGAGTGAAATATCTAATGACATATTTTCCTTTGTATTTCCATGCTATAACAGCTGGTTTTACTGTAGGCTTAGGATAGTGCTTTATCATTACTGAAGAAATTAGTAGTGAAACAGTTGGTTTACCTAGCTTTGTTTGAAACACATGCATTAAAAAAAAAGAAGGGTATTTCTGAACTCCTTTGAGTATCTACATGGACTTTTTTTCCCTCCCACACTTGTTGGGTTGAATTCTGTGTTTTCTCCTCAAAGTTCCTCAAGTTGATGCAAAGCTGTTCAGGAATTAAAAAGTTGAGCTATTTAATTAGAATACCTTGTGGATAGGATTAACATTTCCGATGTTACTGCATGAAACAATTACTACACCGGAATAATTTCATTTTTAATTTCATTCTGTAACCAAGAGCAATGACTTCAACTGAAAACTAGTTATAAATTTAAAAAAATGGCGAGAAGGAGCCAGATTTAACTGCTGGCATACTGAAGTGGTCCTGGGAATGGCAGGGGAAGGAAAAAAGGACAGATGGTTTTTCTGTCTCAGGAACTAATCCCTGAGCCCTCTTTTCCTGTGTTTTAAGCAAAACGAATAATCACAAAACAGAGTTACCCCACAAAGACCTTCCCACTTACTCCATAAGTGGAGTCATTGCAGAAAATCTCATCAGGATATTCCATATACTCAGACAGGGAAGTGACTCTTTCTTTAACTGTACAACAAATTTTGACTGCAATACCAATTTCTGAGAAAACATTACTGGTGAATATTACATTAGTGCATTTCTAAATGAGAAGAGGGGGTCAAGGTATGAGAAAAACATCAGTAGCATAGTTTTTCCAGTACTATATTTTTTCCCAGTAAGTCAATACCATGACTCTTCATCTTTTGTAATTTAGGTTTCCAAAAAATCAAGGCTAACTCATTCTTGAATTACTGTACAGAGAAGAGGATTCAATAGCACAGCTGAATTGTCTTGTATGTTCATTCCTACAGAAGAACACTAAGGCATTACTAAGGACTCAATGAAGTTTGCTATTCATTGGTACAGAGTTCAGTAATGAATCACTTCCTGCAGCACTCTCCCTGCTCACTGACAAGACATGTTACCCCCAATCGAATTCTTGAAATTGGTTATTCATAATCCAAGAACACCTAAGTTTTGTACCAGTAAAAAGACAAGATGCAAAGAGTTCTTTGATTAATGGTCTCAATGATCTTAAATTTCTTCTCCTACTCAGACGATTGTATGATTCTAAACTATCTTGCATCTCTCATTACAAAATTGTGTATATCCTAATTAGCATCATATTAAACTGTATCTTTCAGCAAGTCCTTATATGATAGACTTTGTAGTATTATACAGAAATGAAATATGGATAAAGCAACTGTTTATGGTTCTTGGACTTCTTAAACATGAGAGGGCATCATCATTGGCAATTTCTGCTACTGTAGGTCAAGATGACTACAGAAAAAGAGAGCAAGCCATGTTTTGTTCAGGATTTTGATTATTTACAACAGAAAGCTGGTTTATAGCATCAGCAAATGATATAAAATGATATAAAATGGTGCAAGTTCATTATATGGGATTAGAATTAAAATTCACTTTCATATGGAGTAAGACACTGAAATTGCATAGGTATAATAATAAGATACTTCACGGAGGTACACAAATCAGCTTCACAAAAGAGCAGCATGGACAGGTAAGTGCCCATGCAAAGCCCTGCCCCACCTGGTTTGCTGTAGAGGTAAAGCCAAAGCCTACATGCCAAATCAAGATCACAGCTACCGTCCAGAGGGGCTAGGAGTGACAAGGATCAGAAGAGCTTGCAGAAGGGACCTAGCTATATATATGCTCTGAGATTTTTACATTTTCAACCACCAAACCTGCTAGTAGTGCAGCTTGCACAGTACACTCACAGAGGCACATGCTTGTCCCAAATTAGGGCATAAACAATTTCTGAAAAAACTTGAAAATTCTTCTAAATTATGTTTCCTGTATTAAGTCATATTAAGCTTCTCATAAACTCTGTTGGAGCACACACCTAGCTCTCCTCAGCAACAATCTTTGAGAGATCACATGCATCCATTTGATTTGTACACATCGAAATGACATGCACAGAGAAGTTCAAAGCAGGGAAATAATTGGATAAACTGATACCATTTACAAAGAAAAATGTAGCCCATTCTTCTTTCTCTAGCAAATGGTTTGTTGGGTGCCTTTATTAGTTAAAGCAGACCTGTTGCATCCTCTGCAAAACATGAAGCTTTCCTACTCCTGACACTCCACAGCCTCCTGTTTGGTGTGAGCACTGCCTGGGTTTCAGTGACTACAGGTGCTAGACAGCAGAAAAGCCACAGCCACGTACCACAGTTGTCTTCGTCAGCTCGATTCCCGCAGTCATCCTCACCATTACAGTGCAGCTGCTGGGGCAAACACTTGGTGATGTTGCCACATGGAAAGTAGCCCAGGGGGCACCCAGTGCCAGCCCCAGAAACATGGTCTTCCAAAGAGTCACAGATGACTAAAAAGGAACAGAAAAAAGATGTTTACTTTATGATATGTTTAAAGGTATTTGATAGTATGCCCTTGTAAGCACTCATTTACATTTGAATGTGAATATCAAGCAACTAAAATGTATTAATTCATTGTACATGAAACTAAAAATAGTGTATGAAGTACTCATTAAACTTGGCAAAAATCTTTTATATTGTTAGCTAATTAAAATTTCCTTTGATATAAAGCAAACAGGTAATTCCTCCATATTCATCCTCGTAATAAGATCGAAATATTAATTATACAAGATAAATGACCAAAGGCCACTATTTTAAAGGAATGTTTCACTGTTTATGGTAACAGTATATCAGATAAGCTATAGGTATTCCTGCCTATGGAAGGGTGGTTGGAACTAGGTGATCTTTAAGGTCCCTTCCAACCCAAACCCTTCTATGACATTAATTTGTGCCAAAATTTTAGACCCAGATAGATAAGTCCCTTTATACAAAATCAGATCTATATATGTTTCATTATATTCTAATTTTAAAGAAATTTCTAGGTGTAAATGGAGCAAGGATCAAAGAACAAGGCAACTAAGATCAAATATGAGACACAGTTTTGCTGAAAATTGAGTATGACATCATGAAGGGGCCAATTATAAATCCTTCAGAATAGTTGTCAATCTGATCCAGAAAGTGTGGACATATCAGTCAGAATACACCAGTGTGAAGTTTAGATACACAGGTGCTGTTCTGCTGAGCCCATGCTTTGTAGGAAGGATCTTCAGAGAACACAGGGCTCCACTCAAGCAGTGCTGAGGGGAAAGGTAGAGGGATGCTGATGAGGGACAGCCAGGGCATCTGGAGGACTCTGCCTGTCCTCTGTTCCAGTTCTCTGTGCTGCAGCAGCTGCAGTAACCCACATTTGCAGATGCATGATGGTGCCTTACAAGTCCCACCAGTGCACCTGAGGGACAAATTCTGCCATCACTGTTTTTTCCAAAAAAGCACGACTGATCTACGAGCTCCTGGAATGGATTGCAGGACACCAAGTCAGATTTCTTGTTGTAGGAGATCAACTTCTTCCCAAGAGAACACTATGGACAGGGTTTAAAATTACTCTAGAATTAAATCTATTCATTGGAAATGGACAAAAGCATCATCAGCACAGAACACAATCCAGCTTCCAAAGCTTCAGTAAGCCTCCCTAGTACTGTTCTGTAAGGCTCTGCTAATTTAATTCTTGAAGCACTTTCAAAAAGGAGTATCACTTTCTTATTAGAGCTACCATTTAACTGAATGGATACTGTTACCAAAAAAATCAAATATCAAACACAAGTTCTATTTTAAATTTCATTGCTGTTATAGAACACTTAAAATACTCTCTACAAACTTTATTAACTGTGATGTGATTCTTGTTTGGACAGTAAACTTCTAATTCTGAAAAATGCCACTATTTTTCCAGGCTATTTTCAGAAGGAAAAGCATAAATCTTCTACACAACTTTCTCAGATTAACAAAGAATATGTTCTTGGACAACATCTGATTTTTTGCATTCATTTTTCTCTTGGACTAAGAGAAATTACCTGAAATTCAATCAAGTGCTTCATATTCATAAGAAATCTTTTCCAGTTAAGCCCTTGACAATGTTTACAACTCTGAAAAATTGAAATGTACGAGCTGTAGCTGCAGAAAATTGAGGTATCCTGTATATGTACAGAATTATCCTTGCTGTCAGAAGCATCCTGTGTAGAAAGTCTTACATTCTAGCTAACAACCAGTGAATGATTTTGAAAATTTGATTTGCTTTTATCCATAACTGTATAACCTATGCAATTACTAAAAGAGCTTTAGTTCCTTAAGCCCTTTATGCATAAGTACCAAAAATAAAGCTACAACATAAACCCAGGGTGAATTCAGACTTGCATATGGTTCACAAATTTCTGTTCCATGCTTGTATTCAGAACATTATGATTAACTTGCTCCACACAAAAAGAAGTAGCAAAAAAAGCTTATGTATGTATACTGTTAAGCAAACAGCATATGTGTAGTACTTAGAGCATTAAATCTTCTCAGGAAAAGTCAGAGCAGGCAGCTGAGGCTCCCTTCAGTGCAGTTACCTGTTACAAACTACCAAACCATCTGGTAAGAGGCACCAAGGTGGAAAAAACCAGCATAAATGAAAACATCCCAAACAAAACATCAAAAAACCTCTTACATTTTGCCAAGCTTTTTATCCTACACACTGGAGACACATTTAGACTGATCTGAACCTTGTGCTTAAAGGGGCTGATCTCCATGCAGTTTAAATTTCAGATGAAATAATTTATCTTCTCACAGTACCATTAAATGGAATTTCACAGCATGTTCCAAAAATCACTAATAATTATTCAAATAGTATTAATCTCTGAACTAATTAATGATTTTGCTGTTGCATTTTAGAAATCTGTACTCTGCCACAAAGAATAAGTCCCTCATGACGTTTAATGTTTTGAATTCTCTGTACATTTATAGTCTTGATGATATCTATTCTGAATCTCTGCATTACTCATTTTGTGCTATGTTGGATCACTCTGGCATGTAAATATCTGCCTGGGAAAGGAGATAATAAGGCTTCAAAACTCAACAGTTATAAAATCAGTGAAAGAGCTGGTCTTTGTCCACTGACTTGTTAACATCACTTTGTTTATGCAAAAAAAAGACAGAAGTTTGGACTCTGCAGATTGCAGAAGATTTATGTATGAAACCCCCCCAACTCTCTGAGCAAATATTTGGTAAAGCTGACAAAGGTAGACAGGAGATAAGACAGTAAAAACTGTTGTAAAAAGCTAGATAATATTCAAACAATTATATTTCAGATTTAGGAATTTTTTTTTTTATGTGAGGAAAATGGATAAAGATAACACTGGAACAACAGCAATTAAAAATTATGGTTATTGTTTTGCAAATTCAGACTTTACTGACATTGGAGTTTACCATGCTAAGATAATGATCTGTCACTCCACTTTTGTGATGTGATATTAAAGGTGTTGGCTTTTCTACATTTAATTGATTTTCCACTCTGAAAAAATTGAACCACTCTTGTATCTTGTTTGTCTTTTTTTTAGCAGCTGAAAGAGAATGAAAAGTGAGAAAGCTGTGACAGACTTATATCAGAAATTTTGCTTTCACAGATACCAAGTAAAAGAGTATACCTCGTAGAGAAAACCATCTCCTGCCTTCCTGTGACAGAGATAATTGCTCACATTTCAGCTGTTCTATACCAGAAAATTTATCTTTTTCATAATGTTCAGCATAGATATTAAAACATTTGCAATGTTTCAAGAACAAATAGAAAAGAAATAAATGAATTGGTATCAGTACAAACAGCAAAACCAAAACCAAACCACTTTCTGATGCTTGTTGTCTCAAAACAGAAAAAGGCTCTACTTAGCAGGGCAAGTTCATGATACTGCAAATTGAATATTTCTGACTGTCATGTACTTAGAATCCCTTACAATCCCCCAAATTCATCTCAAATTTTCAAGAAGAAAACAAGAATTCTTGACATGCAACTTTTAAGCTTCTCCAGAGCAGCTGCTTCAAGACACTTATTGCTGTAACAGACACCTGCGGTGAAGAAGAAGAAGAAAGTGGATAGTTTTTGTGCTTGTCTTTAAATATGAGACTAATTTAATTCTGCTTTCCTTTGCTAAGGGAATAAACATGAGTTGAGTTGTCATCTAGTACACATGGTAAGGCTTTTTCCTCTGTTGCATGGATGCAGAATCACTGAGGAAAGAACATGACAGCCCCTCTTAAAGCAGTCATAAAATGAAATCGAAAGAAGGAACGCATTTGGGAAAGCCAAGAACAAGATGTTCCCAGTACAACATGGCTTGGCTTCCAGCTAAATTGATTCATTAGGCTTGCTGGTTTTGTGCATTCTTTGAAATACAGAGATTGGGTCACAAGTGCCATTTGAGAAGCCAAATAAGGGATGTATACCCTATAAGAACACAGATTTAACGCAGTTACTTGTAGGTTCTGTGAAACAAGCGAGTAATGGGAACAGTTCTGGGCTGCTGGGACTGAGTCATAAGCACTTAAACTAACCAAAGGCATTACTCATTGCTTGGTACCTTCTGCTCACACCAGTCTCAACTGTGTCACACACAGGTTCAAATGAAAGCATACCAGGAAAATATTCTTGTGTTTTCAAGAATTTGACAAACATGAAATCCAGTGTCGTGAGTCCGAAGTGACTCACAAATGCTGTCAGCCAAATAAGCTAACATGTTTTTCTTCACTTTAAGTGAGTTAGCACTTAAAAGTGGTTGAGGAAATCCAATTGCTTTTAAAAAAGACTTCTTAGATGCCAAGAACCAAGGAATGATTATGGTACTGAAGAATGCACCCTGTATTTTTCTGATGGGAAGCTATTTTACCTACAAAAGTCCAAGTTCTTCAAAGAGACTCATGTAAAACTGGTGGCACTTTCCCCATCTCACATAACTTATTTTAGTTGCTCTACTTCTAGCCACTGTTGGAGATGGGCTGGAGAAACAAATGACTGAAAATATTCTTGCTTTGATACAGAATGTTTTGTTCAAATAAAACAGAGTCAATACAGAAAGTGTGTAACTATTGAAGTTAAAATCGATTTCACCTGTAATTTCTGTGCTATCTTGAAGACTTCAAGCTGACAGTTGATTAAAAAATATCCCCTTCTGCTGAAAGGTACGTTAAGGGCATGTGAAATGGCTTTGAAAAGCCTTTAGCATAATATAGAACAGGTCTCGTAGGCCTATTACCTTCATTTAAACATCAGAACAAGGTTATAAAAGTTTATAACTATGAATTACTTTAACCTACAAGATGTTTAATTAATTAACAAACAATACTAGTGACTAGTGACTGACCAACTTTGATCAGATGCATTTGAATCACCAAATAACAGGAAAAAAGAAGATATGGCAACTTAAAAAGATCTTTTTAAAAAAATAGTTATCTGAATTTGACCATTACAACAATATGTAGAAGTGAAAGAAGAGAATACTAGCAACTTTTTTTTTACATCTAGCTGTTACTTTTGCAACCAGAAACATGCTTTTGGTTTTATTGCATCACATTTATCTTTAACACACTATATTAGATGTCACTCTAGGAATATGTAGTACTTGAACTACACACCTAAGTTTATGTTTGCTTCCATTAAACACAATATAGTGCAATGGATTCTAGCAAAAATGGTGCATATATTACAACCATTGCATGCCAATTTGGTAATTACCTTGGATTTCAATTTCATAAAGTACCTTTATATCTTGCTGTGGGTTACACAATGCTTTCATTTCAGAAGCATTTTCCAAAGCAGAAAATTCATACTATCTTTTTGAAATATGTTATGAGATCTTTCCAATCTCATAACAACGTCACTAGTTATCAGTTATGCCACTGATAACTCAGTCTAATTAATCCAGTTACAGGGTTGGAAGATCCTTTTTGTCTAACTGCCAGATAAATCCACTCCAGGGCCAGAAACTGCCAGTAGAGCAACTCAGACTGGTCATATGCCAGAGTATTTGGTTTTTATACCTATTATTAACTTGTTGGTTTGTTGTGATTGCATAGAAGTTAGAATAAAAAGATTCTGGTCTGCATAAAGAACTGAAAGAGAGAATACCTTTAAAAGCTCCAATATAAAGTAAAATAAGTTGCATCCAAACCCTCAAATTTTGTCGGGCATTCCCAGAGGATGAGGATTCAGCACAATGTCTGACAAAGATACAAATTAATGGAGAGAGACAAACTTTTGCTCCACTTCCCCTTTTCTTCCTCTCCCAAAACAAATGGAATTTAAACAATATCAGACTATTAATTCTAAACAAGTTCTAGCTCCATATTCTGACATGATTTCCAATAGAAGATACATCAAGGTAAGCTTTCCTTTGCCCCGATTTTGTGCATCTGTGTAACTCCTCAATTTCACTAATTTCTTTTTCACAGCAGAGTAATACCAATTTGAAAGCTGGACATATGAAACACTCAGGTTTTGTTCAAGTAGCATTGGGTATTCAATAGAAATGAAGGCACCAATCCAAATGTGTTAAATTCACTGTGCTAGTCAGTACCATCCCACCTGGAAGGCCTGGAAAGGGAATGGTTAGCCATTAAAATAAAGGAAACTCCTCTCCCAGGAGCTGATTCTTTCACACAATCACTACTGAGTATGTTTGGCCTGGTCCTTTGAGCCCTGAATAGGAAAGAAATTTGTTTCAAGTAATGGTTTTTTTTCCTCCTCATTTAAAACACAGCATTTATGAGTTATTGATTTAAACACATGTAATTAAAAAAAAATTTAAAAACACCTCTGAATCTTCATACTGAGAATGATGGTATTTTTGAAGATTTGTAATCTTAAGGTAAAAGGTTTCTTCTATTGCACTATTTCCCAGGTATCTTACATTTATTTTTGTATCTTATAACATACTCATTAGTAAGCTAATGAAGGTTCTCTTTTTCTTTAAATCTGAACAATCTAATAATTGAAATTTTACTTTAGCCAAAAAGATTAAGAATAGATGTTTTATCAATAAATTAGTGTCCCTCAAGCAACAATCACCTCATCTAGATAACCAGAATTCTGAATTTAAATACATAAGGACAGTAGTTAGAGATTACTGTAAAGAGGTTAATTTCTGGCTTGCTACTTTCAGCAAATTAATCCAGTCAGCCATGCATAAAGTAAGCAAAAGTGAAACACTGACTAGTGAAAACTAAATTATTTAAATTAACAAACAACAGAAATTTGTAATATTTCTCTTAAGTTTCCATAAACAAAAGGCAGATTAAGTGACTTCATGACACAATATCATATACAGAAGGAAGTTTGTGTACATGTGCCTTCATGCATGGAAGTAAAAAGAAATCCAGCAGATGAGACAGATAGCACTTTTAGCAAAGCCTTAAGAGAAAGCTGCAGTGAAAAAGGGAATGAAGTTAGAAAGGCAATGAACATGGAAATTGCTTGCTGATACTCCTATTGTAGGATATTCAGGGACTACATTATCACGCAAAAGAGCAGAACAGCAAAGAATTACCTGGGTTCATTAACTTGTCCTCAAGGCAGAAACAACCTAAAAGATCATAACCACTGCCTAACTTGTCTTCTGTCAAAAAGGGCACGCCTGTCTTCCATTTTTTCCTGTTTTTCCTCTCACTCCCACCCCAAAACAGAAGTTATAGCTAAGTTATGCAACTTATTCCAACTTTGGTATGTTCTTTTGATGGGAAAAAAGCCCCACAAAACAACCTGGTAGAATGAATGTCTTTCAGTGCTGATGATAGAAAAAAAGTTTGGGAACAGCCAGCCCAAACAGTCTGAGGAAAAGAACTGAAGGGTGGCAGTGGGAGATTCCATTATCTCTTTCTCCATCTTCTTTTGCTCTCTAGTCTCTTGTGTTGTACAGAGTCAGTAGAACTGAGCAAGCTGCACACCAGCCATAATTTCAGATTCCACTATTTTTCCTCTTCTCTCAAGTAGCAAGTCTTAAGTAAGTATTTTAAAAATAATCTGTTATGCTTTTTCTAAGACTCTAGACAGAGAAAAAAGTGTTTCGGGAGCCCTAACAAAGTATTTAAAATATGAAACATAATGTGGTTTTTTTCTCTTTTTCTTTTTTCTCCCTTTATTGTGGTTTTAGTAAAGACTAAAAGGATTGCAGTGATAGCTCTTACAATGGAACTAAGCCAGCATAATTTGAAGTGAAGCTCTGAAGCACACTCAAGATTAATTTTGTAACAATGAAAATATATTATTTCTTGGTGAGCTGGAGACAGGATTATCTGATACATTTTATTTATTCACATATTTTTGTTACTAAGAGCCATTTAAAACTATTAAGAATTTAAACTTAATATAGAACTATGAGTTCAGATGTGGAGGGTGGCTGTGCCCTGTGCCCTATAAATCTATGAGATTCTACCCTCTTGAAGTACTATAAAATATGGAACCCTTTGTTGTTCTGTTTTGAAATAAAATAATTTGAAAGCATTTTAGCAAATCTGTTTTGTAAGAGGTCACAGAATCATTTTGTGAAAAATCAATTTGCAGAATGTGCTAAAATAAATACATTATTATCGGATTCTGACTCATTAATCTTTGGTTCGATTTAAAAATCACAAGCTTTCCAATCTCTGCAGTATTCTACTATGAATACACATAACTCACCACTAAAAGTTGTGACACTCCAGTTAAAGTACATAAACCAGAAATTATCTCAAGTTAATAGGATTTCTGACTTTAAGAAAGTGAAAATTGTTAGCTGGTCAAACCACAGAACCGGGGAATCATTTAGGTTGGAAAAAACCTCTCAGATCATGTGGTCCAGCTGTTCAGACCCTGTGACCAAAGACATCTGATTTATTTCTTCTTTTGCAGGTTGTATCAAAATGTGCATGCAGATTAAGGGCAACAGATTTTTAAATTATAACTCGTAGGTTTTATACATTAATTAATGTACATAAAGGAATGTCACATTAGCAGCACATATTTGTAATTTTTTTGCATATCCCAACTAGAAAATATAACAAGAAACAGCATTCAGATGTGTGCCTTCCATTTTAGAAGCACTTTGGCTAAGCAATATTTTTGTGTGGATTGCTGTGGATTTAATCTCCACACAGAACATAGATCCTCCTTCTCTTCCTTTCTTGCCACTTCATCTCACCTAGAAGAAGATGGTTCCTGACACTGTTTTCTCATTGCCACCAGTGAGAGCCTGCTCTGTGGAACCAATCTAGTTAAATAACGATGTGAAAGCAGTGAATACGTAAATGAAAGATATAAAAATAAAAAATAAAAATAAATAGTGATAGAACAGAAAGAGGTACAAGATGTTTTATTTTTGCTAAATCATATTAAGAAAAAAAGACCTCATAAGACATGTAAGTGTTAGGGGTGTCGAAAAGCCAGCTATTTAACATCTGTTTCTGATTTGTTTTTGGAAAAGTAGAAAGTGGCCATACTCCTTCTGCATAGTGGTGAGAATCCATACTGAAGAAAAAGCAGGATTTATAAATGAATGCTTGCAGTGTTATTTGAATACTAGAAAAGAATTTGTGTCTGAAAACCAGAGTCTATAATTTCTAGGTAAGACTACATAACAAATGATTCACATGTTTTAACATGGAATTGGAGTCCAGAAAATGGGGTCGAGTATTTTTATGGTAGATGGGCCTTCTTGAATCAAACTTCTGAAAATGCAGATCATCTTTGTCAATCCTATTGCTATTAAGCACTTCAGACTAATCAAGGCATTCAATCACATGGCTTTTAAATTCATTAGTATAGTCCTTTTCTTCCCCATACACACAAATTTTGGCTCTAACTGGTGTAGGCAGAACTTAAGTTTCATTAAGGGACACTGCTCTTAGCTTATTCCAAAGAAGAGCTGATCTATTCCTATCTATTTCTTTTTCAATTGAAACTGAAAAACAAAACAGAGCAAAAATGTATTTCTAAGTTTTAAAACAGCACTTCCACCCTTCCAAGCATGATGCCTTTTCCCCTGCATTGAACATAATACTGACAGTCAGGTCTGTGGTGGGAAAAGTCTCTTCTCCCAGGTCAAGCCAATTATTTCTTCTGCAGAACAGAGGAGAAAGAGATAATGTTCACCTACTTTGACAGACCTGTTCATATCTTTGAAGCCCCAGTGACTGTACAGTCTCTCCCACTCCTAGTGCTATATTGACACTTGCTCTTCCCTGGAGGAAACAATCACTTGGCTGAGACAAAATCCTTTGACCAAATAAAGCCTGGGGACTGATAGAGCACAGCCGGGTGGAACACAGTGACCTGTGCCACAGGGGACTGGGTGATTTAACATCCTCTCTGGATAAGCTCTGCTAAGTGATCTCACATGCACAGATCTCTCAGCATCAGTGTCAGTGCTGCTGGGCTCTTCCTCCCACTGCCTGCTCACCCTCTCCCCCCAGCATGAGGACAGCCTGTCCTCCCAGGACTGGATCTCTCCTCAGACTCTTTCAGATCCCTGTTTTCCCATCAGTCTTTCTTCCTGTATTTGTCTTGCCCTGTCACACCTGCTGGATCCCTCATGATCCAGCTGCATGCTGGATCCCTCATGAGCACCAGGGGAGACACAGCAGGGAGTGACCACAACACTGTGTGTTACTTCTTTGTTTATACACAGCCACTCTGTGTGCAACATCAGTTATTTGCAACATATAATCTAAAGCTGAATTAAAACTCAAGATCTTTAAATTCAACACATCTCTGATAACACACCTCCAAAAAAGAATAAAGGCTATTTTATGCTTTGATTAGTCTTCTGGTGTATTACTGGCATCGTACTACTTAGTCTACAGTTTAACCACTTAGAAGCTACAGTATTACATTCCTGATTGATTCCTCATACTGCTACAATAATTAGACTTTCCACTTTTAAGTCTTCAGAGAGTGCTTAGATTACAGTTTGGAATATGAAATTATTGCCCAGATGGGGAGCTGAGACATTAACATATGTATGGCAAGGGTTTCTGCTAATTTTAGGTTTTTACTTTCAGAATCAGTTTCACAGACTACTTAAAACACAGCTTTTACAGATGTCAGTGGCAGCCATGTAACGAACACTGCCACATCAGGATGATTAAGCCAAAACCCCCAGAAAATCTGCTATATAATTATTATCCATTTGTAAGGCATTTAGAGTGAGAAACAGGAAGAGAAACACAGCAGAGTTCAGTTGCCTTCATGAAATGGCCTTCATTTTGTAATCCCCAGCCTCATCCACATTTTATCTTAATCTTCTACAGCAAATGAAGAAGCAGTCACAGAGGCGGCATAATTCACCACAATTTTTGATCCATCCTTTTAATGCAGGACACAAAGCATGAGTTTTTGTGGAGTTGTAACACGAAGAAAATTCAGTATGGGCACACAGGACAAATTAAGATTGTGTCCTTTGCCTAAATTCCTAAGCATTGAGTTTACAAAATTAATGACTTTCTCTGACATGAGTAACATTAACTATTAGAAGAGGAAATCAGTTCCCCTCCAGCATTTTATAACAGGACATCATGCTGCATCACAAGTTCAGATCCCTTAGCTCTCCACACCTTTATTTTTTGAGAGGGTAGAGTGATCTGACAGAGGTGGTTACCAGCCTCTGAGCAGAGGTGTTACTCAGGAGGAGACATTTGGAAAGGAGACAGTAATTTACAGGACACTCTTGGGCTTCGTTCTGGCTTTGGGACACAGTGCTGGCCCTACCAAGCACAGCTCCTTTCCCTGCTCTGTCTCATCTTTGCCTCACCCCAGCTCCTTCACTCCCATCCTTTCTTGCCTAATCATGACCTGCTTCCCACCATCCCATCCCCTTCTTTCTGTACAGAATCCTAGTTCTGATCTCACCATCATCTGACTTCATTCTTCACATGCTCAATCCCCTCTCTCAGAACTCCCTGTCCATCTCCTTTAATTAATTTACTGTTTCTTGCTGGCTCCCTCTCTCACACCCCTTTCCTCAGTCTCCACTCTCCCAGACTAATAGTCCTCCTGATTTCCATTTTCCCTTTCTAAGTTGCCTCACCTCTCTGTTGCAATGTCCCACCTACCTGCCCCTTTAGCCCTCTGCTTTCGTTCTCCTTTTTCAGTCCTTTCCAATGCATTTTCAACTCTGTCTTTCAGACACAACAATTATTATCAGCTTCCTGTGTCTCCCAGCCTTGCACCAGGCATTTCTAAGTCTTATTTGATGGCTTCAAAGTCATGGCACTCAACAGAAAACCCATGCTGAGATGACTGGTGACAGTTCCTCTGAGCATCACACTGGTCTCTAGCAAAAAGTAACATCTATTAGAAAAGGTTATTTTTACTTCACTGCAACCAGGCTTGAACAGCCTCATGAGCTCTAGTGGGATGGCCCATCAGAGGATTTTCTCTCAGGCACAGTGAAATTGTAGAGGAATGCTTCAAAAGTATTTACTTGTTCAAGAAAATGCTTTGCTCAATATGAGATAATCTGAATTGATCAATGTAGGCAAAATACCAATTTCTCACAATCAGAAAAAAATTGGTAAAGTTTTGCTCGTCTTCTTGCTCAAGGTCCACAGATTGCACATAAAATTTCAGAGCAAATGGCTCAAGCCTGGTAGAGTTGCTATAAAGAGTCAATACACGTTACAATTTGGGCAGTTCCTAGTGCTGTTAATGAAGAGGCGAAAACATTCTTACCCAAACAGCAATTGCAGTAGCTAACTTTCAAAACTTCAGCTTACCATTGTGTGGATTTTTCACAACCTTCTAACGGATATTGGAGTAAATTTTGCTCAGGAAATCTAGCCTGCATCCCTGATTTTCACATTTTCACACATACAAGATGTCCGTTGTTCTTCTAACTACAGGAAAACCAGTCAGATTAATGACCAAGTTAAATGAAAGAAATAACCAAATATTATCAGTATTACACAATGATTATTTGCCTTGTGCAAGGCTGAAGTAATTTCACTTTCCTATTTACAAATCTGGAAGCAATCTTAAAATGTTACAAACTATGTAAACAGGAGCACAACCATAAACTTGCAGTTTTCTGAAGGATTCAGGATTGTCTCTTTCCCACGTTTGACAGAAAGCATTTGGTTTAAAAGATTTGGCCTTGAAAACAGCTGTCACCTGCATGAAGTACCAGAACACGTAATGAGATTCAGATGGCTTAAAGAAAGTTGTCCTTGGCATTTTAAAGAGAGGGCAAAGGAAGGAAAAAAATATGAGGGGAGAACAGAAAGAGGAGGCTAAAGGAACTGGAGGTACAAGCAGAAATAGGATTGGAAACATCAAGTAGAGGCACATAGCATAAAGGGTTAAAATAGTAAGAGTTGTAATTGTTTTTCACAAGGAGCCTGCCAAATCCCTTTTGGACCTCACTTTAAATACTTTTCAATACTAATGTTCTTCTGTTTTGCTTAATGATTGATAAATGAATTGTTTGAGATCCTGTCACTTAGCCAAGGTCCAGGAGGATAAAACAGCTTTTGTCCCCAGAAAGCCAATCAAAGGGACGCTAAAGGCACCACCGTGCACTACAGTGGGTGCAGCACTTACAGCTGATTATTCTGCTAGGAGAAAAGCTGCAGCAGCAGCCAGTGCAATGCCAGCCACACACCTGAAGTGACCTGCTGGCTTTGCAAAGGGCAGAAGTTTATCCTGGCTACACATCCAGCGCTGCCAGTTCCACAGCTGGAGTCTGAATTTACTATTCTCCGTGTTATAGTCCCTGCTGTTGTGCTGACAAAAATCATGATATAAATGCTGCTTTGTTTTACCTCCACCTGGGATAGTGTATTCCACTTGGGAAGATACTCAGGCAGTTGCTAGTGTATAAAAAGAGTGATTGAATTAGTTTGATTATTTATATTTTTGAGGGAAAGGTTTTCATATACAAAAAAAAAACCCGATTTAATGAAGGATCTCAAGGAAGAGAGTAAAATTTAAAAGTGATTGAAAGTATTTTTGTACTACTTTAGATGTTGAGTGGAAAACTAAAGAGACACAGCTTGAATGGATACGGGTAAATCAGACAAGAGTAGCTTTTGTACGATATCTATTCCTTATTTTACGTTTTAAAGAATTACTAGGATCTGTGACATTGTAGAAATTTAAACAAAATAGCAGCACACAAAAAACCTCAGACATAAAAACCTCTACAACAAAATGCAGCTGAGCTTGTAGCCATCCACCAAAAGACAAAAACTAAATTCCAATTTCTAAGGAGAGCTATACTCACTCCAGGAATGTTTAATATTGGCTATAGCCTAAAGGCTTGAGCAGAGCTTAAGTCTATGGAGCAAATGAAATCAGGCAGCTCGTAGGTGTGGTTATAATTTGCATTTCTGGCTAAAACTCTGAAAGGCAGTGAAACTGAACTGTGCACTGAGCAAGGTGAGGAGATGTGACACTAAACAGGAACTGATTTTGGTGCAAACCAGAGCACTAACAGGTGGCAGAGACTCCAGGCATGAATGTTCTTTAATCTATGAACTCACTGCTTTTCACTTTAACAAATCTAGATGAGCCATGTGGTTTACTTGTAATACACTGTATATGATGAGCCAATGAACACCTAAAAAGGTAATGGCCATCATAGATATTAGGCCTGTAGTCATTCATTTGCTATCCTATTTTGCAGTATGCTTTAATATATTCCCAAATGTTTTATAAACCCCATTGCGGAAATGAATTTAACAGCAGAAATTATGACAACAATTTGTACATCCTTTTTGAATGTTTCTATGTTTTGGCTCAGAAAACAGTACTGTGAAAGGCTTAATTTGTTGAAAACACTTAGCTTTAATCCTGCATAACTGGAAGTACTGCCTTCCAATATTGAATTGTAGCTCACAGAAAACGCAGGTGCATATGAAACAAGACCTTGCTCACAGGTTTGATATGATCTCATTAGTGTTTCTTTCTTAATTCCAAATACATGAATATCATTGTTTTCTTTTATGCATACAGCTCACAATTATGTATTCCTCTAAAACATACAGGAACTGCTTAGAGTTTTTCCACTGATTTAACCGAGCTTTACAACTAGAAAAATAACTGTATGTGGAGCTCTGTTTCCCAAGCTCCCAGTGGCAGCAATACCCCTTACAAATCTTATCTTAAGCAGCATCCTATGAACCCATAAACTCCAAAAGGTTTCATTTAAAAGCAGGAGAGAGAACAAGCTGTTGCACAATACAGAGGAAGAATTCAACCTTTGCTCCTATTATCTTAACAAAACTGTTCATATTATAAAGAGTAGCTATTTTCATCTACACAATTAATGAAACACTATTTTAGAATTGACATTGTGCAAGAAAGCAATTTATAATAATTACAACTAAAGAAAATTATAATCATTAGGAACACTCAACATATAGATCAGCAGCTTCACAGGGACAGCTTTACCAAGTCTTAAGAAGCACTTACAAACAGGGTATTCAAATGAAATGAAGAAAACAGTACTAAAGTAAGCAGAATGTCCGGTGTAACTCCCACCACACTGAAGTGATTTCTAACTGAAGGAAAACTAAGATTGAATTCAGTCTCCCTCTTGCATGCTATACTGCCTATCATGCTAAAAATTCCTATTACCTGAACACAATCTGCCTTTTGAGAGCTACCTATTGTAGTAGCACTTGCACAGTGTCACTTCAAACTACTGAACTGAGTCTAAAATGCGGATTTTGTGGCACCTGCATGAAGTCAGTTACAGGGGTACCTTTGATAAATATTTACAGTAAATATTTATGCAATGTTTAAGCTGTTTCTCATTTTACAAATTTCAGCTCATAACTATTAATAGCAACTGTCAAGGCATAAAGTGCAAAACCATCTGATCCTGACATGTAGCTAGTAACCTTGAGAGACTGCATTACACTTTGATTCTATTGAAAAATAATTGACATGAAGAAATGTAAAATAACACTGAGGTATCAGAGTTGTTAAAAGAAATCCGCTGCTGAAGTTTATCAGCTATGTGCTTTTCAGTGTTGCAAACAAGAAAGCAAGCCAGGGACACTTACCCTTGGTGCCAATAAGCAAGAACATATAGAAGCAGCAGCTGGGTGTCATATCTGTCCTTCAGCGGTTCAATGAATGGAGTCAGCGGACGCTGTCCTTCGCATCGCACACCAGGCAGAGCTCTGCGGGTGCAGCTGCCTCTGAGAGCCCTCAGCAGCGCGTGAAGCCAGCTCCCTTCTCTCCCTGCCTTCCTCCCTGCTCGCCTGTGCTCCAGGTCTCCCTCTCCCCCCCCCTCTGGCACTCAGGCACACGAAAGTTTCCAGGATCAGTGTCTCCTCAGGCTCTGCCTGACACCGTGGGATGTGCTCTGTGGCTGTGCATGGGCACGGCTCTGCCCCAAGGAAAGCTGCTGCTGCTGCTNCCCGCCTCTTTTTTTTCCCCCCTAAATTGCAATGCTGCAAGAGGTCTAAGGAGCACAGTTTTATTTAGGCAAATCTGTTTGAAACCAAATGTTTTCTGTAGTTTAGATAAAAACTGGAGGTTTTTCAGCTAAGGGGAAGTGAAATTTATAAATACAGTCCCTTTGTAGCAATCCAGTCACCCACTGAAATACAGAAAAATGCATAATGTAATTTATTTCCAATATCACCACTGCATTTACACACTAACCAGTCTTTATGACTAACACCAGGGAAAACAATCTGAAAGAACATAGAGGAGTGTTCAAAACCATATTCTTTATGAGGAAAACTTTTTTCACAGATTTTTGTCTTACTTGAATACTTTGAGACATTCCTATCTGGCCCTCGATTTTAGTCACCAGTGGATCACGGCTTTCCCCATCACATAAACAGTCACATGGTGAAATCTGTTTTATGATGTGAAGGCTAACATTTAGCAGCACAGCAAGACATGCTTCAAAACAAGTTGGTCAGTTGAGATGAGCTCGAGAGAGGAGTTAAATTTTATGTGGATTCAAAGAGTTTCAGACTTTTTTTTAAAAGAAAGCTTGTTACATTCAACAGCTTTGTCAGGATGCTAATGTTGAGCAAACCCTGGTAACTTGTGAGCAGCTGTGTCAGGTACTGAAGGAAAAGAGCTTCTCTGACACTAAGGAAATATGTGCATACATGAACACATCCACAAAATGGTGAATTCAGAAAATGAGAAAAATCTTTATCACAGTCAAAAGCTAAGTCCACATTGTTGCTATGACAAAGTTGTCTATGAAATAGACATTATGAACTGCCAGTCTCTTGATTTCTAATATAAAAGAATGCAAAACAGAGAGGGGTTTACAAAAAGGTTGTCGTCTATGGAAACCCCAAGAAATACTTTGACATCTACTATAGCAGCACCAGTAATAGGCAACATACAGGCAAAAGTGGATCAGAGAGATTATATACCCATAAAATATTTCTTTTATAAGGTAGGGACTAGCTTTTGAGCATATCAAGTAAGATCATGCTTCAAAAAACTCTTTAAGAGTTAATCTAACTCCTACATGCTCTAGGGCTAATGCCTGAGCTGAAAAGCTCTTCCAAGGTGAGAAAACAGAAGAAGAAACTGAACCAAGAAAGTGAATAATAAATGAAATATTCTCTCAAGGAAAAGTAAAATAAAAGCTTTACCTCTTCAGTGCTGGGTGAGACAGAACTTACATTCTAAATAAAGGATTTTCTTTCTTGTATAGTTTCCTCTGTGGCTTTCTGCTTCTCATCTAGTCATAACTACTTGAGATGTGTAGGAACCATACATGTGTTTGGAATAGATCCTTTCACCTGATAATATAATAAATCAAGGAAGCTACTTCTTTAAAAAGCAGTCTGACCCGCTACAAAAGTTCAAGATATTCTACCTCAGAGTAAACAGGGAAAACCCCCAAATGTGGTACATACCACTCATACATTTTCTGAAGCTCAGCCCCAGTGGGAGTTGTCACTTCTCAGCCTTCCTCTTTTTCAAGGACCCTTAGCAAGGATACTCATTAAAGTTAATTTTGCTGCAAATAAACACTTGCTCTATGGGAAATCCACTGAGATCTTCTGTCTTCTAAACTTCTTACACATGCATAATAACATGTAAAGAAGCAGCAGCATTTTCCAGCCCATTGTCTCAGTATAATTATATCAAGAAGCTAGAGTTACAAACAGACACATTGCTGAACTGTGGAATGCAGTGCAGAAAAGGGAGGAGAGACCAGCTTTGGAAAAATACTTTTGGCTTACCTTACTTGAAGGCATTTTTGCTTCTTATTCGAAGAAACATGTCTGTGTATTAGAAAAAGAGTAAGTGTTTCCCTCCTGACTAAAATGTAAAAAGTTATGGCCTGCTAGTGTTTAAGAACTCTTTTCATGAAAACAATATGCTTTATAGGCTTAACTTACACAGCAAAGAAATAACTCATCAGAATTGCATTTTTTTCCCAAACAGCTTTGAGAAGACATTGGACTTCATTGGGATGATTAGTATTTACTTTTATTTCTACTTAGAGCAATTCTACAATTGAAATTCACTCTAAAGAGTATCTAAACTGAAGGAACTTAAATGTCAGGTCTGTGGGGGACAACCACCTCCAACCAACTCAAAAAACATTGTGCCACCAAACCACAAACTAACAGAATACATTAATATTTCATTAAATTCAAATAATTGCCGTTTGATATCAAAAAGAGTCACCTCATGTTTCTATGACAAAGTGCTCAAAATCTGAATTTAGAATTAAATAACTGCTATTATTAAACACCTTCAAATAAGTTGCTAGTGAAGTTCCAACACTTTGTAGTCTTTTTTCTATTGTTCACATTAGTGCTAGGTAGAAGGAACTTCATGGAAGTAAACAAGTCGTAGATGCATGCACCACCATTGTAATTTTCATTATTAAAAATAAAAATACACTAGGCTCTAAATCTGCTACAGAGGAAATAAGTTAGAATTCCTTTTCAGAAAAAGGTTTATTTATCCACAGGCTGCAGCTACTCCTTTGAAGGTTAAAAAATAGTTTACACCAACCTGGCTCAATGCTACAACTGATAAGCTTCAAGCAGATGCAGTATAGGTAGGGAAAAAGTTGTATCTCTAAGTTCTAGCAGAGGCAGAGAGATTCAGTCCAAGTCTACCTGTTGCCATGCTTTCCCAAGTAGTGAGTAGTATGGATCTCAGGTATACTTCTGCTCTTTCCTAATGCTGGAATTTTCCTTGTTTTAGTTAGGATGCTTTACGACCTGCATCAAACAGAAGACCCACAGGACAATTGCTATGCCAATGGTGGTTTTATTACTCAGAGTTTCTCATTAAGCAAAGCAAAATTTCAGCTGAAAATGCTGTATACATTGCAAAACAGCTGTTTCTAGTGTTCTAGCTGTTCTAGTGAAACACAGAAAAGTGCAGTCTGAAGCACTGAAGGTGAAACTGGGCCCATGTTGCCATCTGAGTCATGAAGGTTATGTAGTTCATACCTAGAAATGACAGCCCAAGAAGTGACCCTCTGGTTTTCTCAGCCATTTGATGGCCAAACTCTAGGTTTTATATCATAGCTATGTGAATACCTAATGTTCAGATAAGGCTTCAGAACACAACATTTAAAATCTAAATCCTTCATTATGTACATCAATCCTACAATCCAAAAGATTTAGCTGTGCAAACGCACATAATTGGCTTAATTATATTTAATTTACACTGCTTTCAAAGCTCTGTCATTGTTCTTTACAGACAGTACAAACGAGAATAAGACATTTGTATTTTACAGGGCAACTCTTACCTTTAGGGGATATATTCCTCATTTAACACCTACATCCAGTTTCCCTGAGTTCAGAGCAAAGCAAATAAAAGGACCTCTTAGGAGAAGCACAAGAATGTCTAAGCACAAAAAGATAGAAAAGACCTCATTTACAGCAGCTCTTTCCAAACACTAAGCTGTGCTACAGCACCTTTATCTATCTCTCTGTCTCATACACTTGTGCCTCAAGCAGTACTGTAAAAATGGGCTATTTTTTGGTAAAGATTACTCTTCCCATTTCACAATTATAGAGATTTAATAGGGTCTTCCTCCCAAAACCTAAAGAGCCTGGGACAGCTGACCTAATGGGCCAGTCTAGCTGTGCAGGCACATGTGCTGTAACACCTCCTGACTTCTCACTTCCCTCTCCAGACCCTTTTTATCAGCACAGCTGCAGCTAAGCTGGGATTACTGACATTCACATTGGAAGAAAGGGGAGAGACATTCCTCTGTTGAAAAAACTACCTGAGCTAGATGTTCTCACCTGGAGGGCCTTACTACAGGAACAGCACAGAAACCTTTTTTCTCAGTGGAAATGTATATATCCACCAAAATCAGTTCTGCCAAGTTATTTTAAGCTAAAGGTATTGTACAAAATTTGGCTCTAGTGACAGCTCCCAGCTGCAGAGTGATCATAACTCCCCTGCTAGGTCTCAGGCTGCAGCTACGGAGGGCAACACAGACAATGAGTTTCACTTTTCCACAAGAAAAAGGCAAACGGAAGAGGAGAGATTAATGGATGACTATTTTCCCCTTACATGTCTTTTCCTTGTAGATGGGGCAGAAGATTGGCTGAAGACAATGGTGTACAAGCAGCAGTAATTTAGCTCTGAGCTCACTGAAACACTTTCCTCTCTTCTGCAAAAGTACCCTCTGCAAGTGGGTGCTTTGGTGACCCTGCCCAGCTGTCCTTCTACAGCTGGTGTGGAGGACTAAAACCTGCTCATTGCCTCCCTAATTTTCCCCACTTTTTTCCAGCTGCTTGTTCCAGCCGGGTGTTTTGACTAAATCAAGTAAAATCTCACCAGTGTGCCTGACTCAAAGCTGCTGCTGGAATGTAGAAAGTCCATTTTTTAAAAACAAGCAAACATATAAGCTGTGCTAATGATATCTCTTCCTAACCAGCCATTTCCAGTCTTCTGACTGATTAAAGATTGTAGCAGTATTTTTATGACTGTGTATGATTACAGCTATGATGTTAATGGCTTTGGTAGGTTATACCATTTGGGAACATTACAGGAACTGTATATGACCTCTTGCTTTTTCAATTTGACTCTTTCCAAGTTACCTCTGTTTTTCATATTTGAGGCAGTGCAATTTTTGTTTTACAGTGCCTAAGATTCTAGAAGAGAAGGCAACTTCCCAAGTACGAATAGCTGAATACCAAAAGCGCAAAGTTCATAAAATGTTCACTAGGAATTTATTTACATATTTGAACATGAGACGGTACCAAACACAAACATTGACAATTAAGTTCTACTTTGATAGAATGTACTCTATAAAGATATAGTATATAAAGTTTTGGAGATGGAAGGTGTTTCAGTAACTCAGCTATGAAACATTTCTGTTAGAGAATTATCAAAACCAACTTTAAAGCCAGAGACAAATTGATGTGTGGTAGCAGAATGGCAACACATTTGGGCTGTCTATCACCTGGATTAAGAAATTATGCTCAGTGGATGCCAAGAGCATTCCGAACTGTTCAGTTTGCTTACTCATCAATGCCTTTACACATGAACCCACACTGCTGCCTTCAAGCAAAAAGCTGAATTGACAATATATTTAACCTAAAATCAAGAAAAAGGAACAATTAGACATGTAGGATAAACATATATTAGAGTGAACAAAAAACCCACAAACCCAAACCCCAATAACATCCCCCAAAACTCGTAAGAAGTGAGGAGGAAAAGGATGAGAGTTACAGTTTGAGGAAGCAGGGCTTATTAGAGGGCAAATATGTAATATAAGAAGACACTATCAAAAGTGGGAACCACTGACATGAGGAATGGATTTGAGACATTTGTAGGACTATCCATACCCACAGTTTGACACTGCACTCTTGCGAAGAAAATAAATTCTCTGAAATGAACCCATGCTTTTGAAGTAGGCATGGATTTCAATCCAGTGTCTTTATGTAATGCCTTAATTTACAATTCTAATTTTGTATTTCTGAAACAGCCTACAAAAAACCAGAACAGAGACAACAGAAGGGAGCTGTGAAATTCAGAAATCCCAAGGTCGTTGCTATGTAATTACAAGTGGTCAATATCAAAACATTCTCCTAATGCTGGTAAATATTTAGGACCTAAATTCACTGGGGCTTTGAATTCATTATTTGGGGCACTATTAGATTTTTCTTTTGCACAGATACACATTGGATGCAATCAACAAATAAGTATAACATTTATCTGTATTTAATACTGCAGCTTTTGAGAAGTATGAAATGAAAATTGCTTGACAGAGCTAGCAAAGGTGTTGGGTTTGGGGACAGCTGATAGCCTGTCGTGAAGGAGCTTATATTAGCAGTGCTTTTTTTATTTAGGTGAGCTTTTCTTCCTTTCCTTCAACTAAATAGTGCATGAAAAAAATCCATATTTCTGTGAGCAGCTTGAACCAAAATGAGAAATTGATTTCAATATTAAGTATACAGTTCTAAAGCCCTGGGAGTAATACAAGTAGAGAAAACATTTTCAAAGCAACCATGCAGAAGGTATGGTCAAACCATAGGAAGCTATGACCCCCAGAATTTTTTTTCTTATTTTTTTTCTGATTTTGTTTTGAAACATAGCTGAAATTTACAGATTTTCAAGACTAAGCAACAGTTTTGCATGTCAAGTAAAAATATTTGGTGTTTCCCCCAAGTGTCTGGCTGACTAACACTATAAAAATCTTTTTTCCCCTTGACAGTATTTATTTCCAATACTCTTGAATTTTCTAATATCATTGAGATTGTAAAGTATAACCTTAATGTAAAGTAAGATAACATCAAAGAATTCATTTAGTCTGGTTTTGTATTTTATCCCAGAATGATTTCTATGTTAATTTCAGGAAATATTTTTGTGGTAGGGATAATAAACCAAAAATTCTACACAAGTGCTTGAGCAGCTAGAATTGCAGTGGCATACTGTGTTTTGTGCTCTCTTTCTGGCTGAGTCTGGGATTATTTTTTTGTTCAGGAACGTAGCTTCATTAAAAGAAACAGATCATTCTCCTACCCTTGATCCCTTGTGTACTCCTCTCAGACATGAGAGCATTGAATGAAATTTTTCTCACCTGGCTCAAAAGCCTTAAACGCTGGGCTCTGACATAAAGGAGGCAACACAATCAGCTCTGCTTGGTGCTGACACACGCTCATATTAAAGGAAACAGCAGGGGCCATCATTATGTGTTGTGTGGAGTCTGACTCCATTTTGTCCTACAGGTGTGCTCTGAAATTAAGTCTTCAGAGGGCTCAGGCAGATGACTACCTAGTTTCTTCATTCTGTTGAAATAAAGTGAAATAAAACTCACAGATAATGAACTGTGTCTCCAGTGGCCTGAAAGCAGCAATTTAGCAATGAATTTTACTTGTATAGATACTCTGGGATTTCAAAAAGCTGATAGAGTTTTTAGTTTCAGCCTTTATTGCTTGTTTAAAAGATGTGGTGCATATCTAAAGGTTTTGATCTCACACAATGTAATGCATGTGTTTTGATTGTCTACATTTCTAGCCATCAGCTTTAATCATCATATTTCTGTCTAGGAAAACCAGATTAATAATTGCTATTCCTTTTCTGACTTTGTAATTGCCCAAAATGTTAAAACAAATAAATAGGAACTAATGGGTAGAATTCTAAGAAGTAAAAATTATTGCATTTCTCATGCTTTATCCAGGCATCATTTAAATGCCTAGTAGTTTTCTCTTCCTCTAAGACTCTATTTCTCTATAAATATATAAAGCCTTTGAATTTTCTATTATAAAAGATGAATCAACTGAAGTAGTTTTAGCTTAATCAGTTGCATTGCAATAATAAAGGGTATAATCCAAAACCCCAAAGCAGAAGGCATTCTGCATACAGACCCTCCACACTGAGCACAGCTAGAGGTTCTCTGGTGCCCTTCCAGAACAAGGTGGAAATTTGTGCCTTTTTAAAGAAGTATTTGTAACCTGCAATCTAAACTCATGGTGGGAATCCATGCAAACATCTACCTGGTTTTAAAATCAGTTAGCTCAAAGTGTAACTGTTGCTGGTTGCAGCACTATTAAAATATAGCTGTCTGCTCTTTCTGTAGAATCTCTTTCATTGACAGGTATTGCAGGTCAAATCCTTCTTAGGACATCTCATCATCAAGCAAGAGATAAGTCTGAGCAATTTTTACTAAAAGTTAACCAGTCACAAGATTTTTCTCAGTGATTTTCTTCATGGCCAGATCATGGAAAGTCATGGAAAATCAAGGTGGGGCAGGCAGTTCTCCAAAAATTTTTGAAATACTTTTTTTGTTTTGCTGTAAATGAATTTAGTGTTTCTTTTGGCATAAGAGTCCCATTTTGGTCACATGGTTTTAGCTGTGTGTATTACTGCATGCAGTTAAAAAATGTTGTATCTGGGCTGCAATGATGCACAATTTTTTCCTTTGGGGCAAGTTTTCCTCTCCTGTTTATTTCCTCATGAGATGAAATAAAAAAAATCACAAAATCCTTTGACAAGCTGCCACCTTTAGGCAGTCATTGTTCCCTGCATGCTTATTGCATGTACATGATTTTTATTTCTTCTCTGTAGCATCTGCATGTGGTTTAACAAACTCCCAAACGGTCTGAAACTTTTGACATGTTTGGACAAAATACAGCTGTGGGAAAGCTTTGGCTCGAAAAGTTGGTGCAGTACAAAAAAATAAAAATAGCAGGCTTCCAAAAGCAGACTTCATAAATCAGAGATTTCATAGGTGAAGTCTTCTGGGATACAGATCTAAAAAAAAACCCAGAGGAAATCTGGCAGCTCCTTAGCGATGCAGTATTTAGAATAAAAGTGTAAACAATACTATTTTGGGGGGAAGAAACGCAGAGTAGTGAAAAAAATCAGATAGGTTTAACCAGTATTTTTTAATTCTCTAGTACAGGAAAGAACTGTACTGGAAATCTGAATGAAATTCAGATTGTTGAAGATGATCTATACCTACAAAGGTATAGATCAGTCATGCTGGCTGATCAATCAAATAACCAAAGGACAAAATCAAGGTGCAAGTAGAGAGGGACATCAGGAGGAACAAGAAATTGTTGGACACATAACTTAAAAGAAAGGACAATATTGGGACTGTTCTCACCTTTAAATGTCTTGTAAAAGCTCTTTAATGTAATTAATTTAAGAGTTTTTAATCTCTTTATCTGCATGTTTTCCCTCAAGAGTTCAAGGTGATCAGTTGGCCAACATAAGAGCAACAAATAGAGGCAAATAGGTAAAGAATATTTTGGGGTACATGTAAACAAGTCTAACATCTTTCTACTGTTTTGGCCCAATGATCTTCACCCTAGGGCACCTTGAAGTTCTAGCTAAGTCAATTAGAGAGTTTAATGATTATCTTTGCACACAGTCAGGTTCATGAATACTCGGCCTACTTTCCTGACAGTTTCTATAAATTTAAATTAGTGAAAAGGGAAGTTAAAAACTAGGAAAAAGTGACGAGAACATGCTAAAAAATAATATAAGATCTTTAGTGAGATGCTTGCTCTACTTTCTCAAAATAGAGTTCAAAAGGTAACTTGATTATATTTTATAAGCACTTTCCTGCAGAGTTACTTCTGCTGGGTAATAATGGTATATTTAATATAGCAGAGAAAGATGTAATATGAAACAGCAGTGAAGAGCTGAAAGCCAGATAAGCACAAACAAGGAATAATGCATGACTTTCTAATAATGGAGATAGTTAGTCAGTAGAACAAATGACCACAGGAAGCACTATATAAACTATGCTTTACACATATATATAGTTCAGACTCATTTGAGGGAAATTTCTCTAGAATTATGTGTGCTGTATTCCCCTTTCCCTACAGCTATCACTTGCAGACTTAAAACATGTAAAATTCTTCTCATTTACCCACATGGCCAAAAATGACAAAAGTACACTTTCCATTTGGAACCATGATGGCACACAGAAGCCCTAACCTACATTTCAGAACAGAGAATATACATTTATTACTTATTGCCTGATCAGAATTTGAGTACTTTACAGCTAAGACATGCATACTTTATTTGGATTGTAATGAGTTTATAAAAGCCAGAAATGTCATTTATCATGTAAACATATTTAGTCTGTGGCATGGCAAATACTGTAATGTAGAACTGCATTCATCTGCAGATGCTGTGTAGATGGGAATTTGGGAAAACTGTGCTCCTTTATTTTAAAGATGGAAAACATCATAATACTCCCCCCAAAACATCATGTTTTTCAGTGTGGAATTTAAAAGTCCTTTTCAGCAAAAGTCCAACTCAGTACATGAAACTGCAAAGTTTAGCACAGTGCGCATAGCAAGGTCATGGGTATTGCTACTCAATAGTTCAAAAGTTGTCAATTAAAAGTGTGAACAAGAGATGAAGAAAAGATAGGGGCATCTTCAGGTGTGAATGTGTAATATATTTGGAACCAGCAGGAAAGGCTGGTGTAAAAATAGAGTGGACAAGTTTAATCAAGTCACAATAGAGCTATTGAAAGTTTGCTTTGAAGCAGGATATGCCACTATAAGAGCTCTGATCATGCCCATTAACCAGACCACTGAGGCAGCAAGAAGTCTTTTTTCCCTTGTATATACCTCAAAGACTTAAATATAAAGGTTGTCTTATGACAGAATGATGAAAGGGTTACTGAGCACTAGCAGAGGCAAAGCTTGTGATTTCATGGGAGTGGTTCCTTCCCTTGGAAACAGTCAACAATCCCTGTTTGTTCCAGTGAAACTGCTGTACATTGCAGCTTTTCCTTAGATGAACCAGTGGCAATAGTCAGATCAGTCAGGTTTTGTTTTTCCTCTACATCCAAATTTTTGAGAATGAAACCAAAGGAAGTCCAAGTCATGCAGTACTTATTTCATTGGTTTTATGTTTGGGTTTTTTTTCCTCCCCACTTTGACAGGTGTTATTTGCAAAATATTTAATTCCTTCAAAAGTTGGCAAGGCAATTTTTACTTGAACACCACTTCAAGAGTGGTCAGCAGGTTTGAAAAACCTTTATACAAAAAAAGGAACTAATTTACTTGTCTTTGGTGCTGTAAAAATACCTTTATAAATGTTTATAAAGGGATAAGGGATTTATAATGCTTTTAAATGCTTGTAAGGGATATTACAGACTTCCATTCTAGTAGTGGTGCATTACTCTTATCCCTGTTCAAAACCATTACTATTTCCTTGGGACACAGATCAAAAACTACATATAGAAGAAATAGTAATGCTTTTCTGTCAGCCTCCACATTTTAATTTTGTTGAGATTACACTTTTGTGTATAGTTAAAAACACCAGCAAATCTTGGGGGTTGTAGATGTGCTTTTCATAGATCCATATATTGGTAAACGGAATATTTGAATACAATTGCTAGTAGCAACCTCTCCTTCCACTTATTTGAAGGCTACAGTTTTGTCAAAACACTGCATTAAACTAATAAGCAGTTTCAAACGATCGATGCAAGCCAATTAAATGTGACTCCACATTTCTAGACAACAAGCAGAGAGTTACATTTAAATTGAAATTTTATTCAGCAAGGACATAAATCTCTCTTCCACGTGGCCTATAAAATTAACTGGGTACAATATGCCCCATGCAGATTGGCAGTTCCCTCTCTGTAGGGCAACAAAAAAATACAATCAGCAGGCACTTTGAAAGCTCCAAAGTGTGTTCGTACAACGTACTTTGCCATATTTCAAGATCGGCAAAATCGCACGTGACATAGGAGTTGATCATTCAAAATCTCCCCAAGTGGTGTGGCCAGTGATTATGTGCTGCATTTCCCATTTCCTTGCCACCCTGAGACTCACTTATGATTAGAACAAGGGCACTGGAAGATGCAGCTTGCCACAGGCACGGGGAAAACCTTTGCCATTCTCGTGTGCTTCGTTTCCTCGCGCTCCTACGGTCGTGTCTGTCCAGTGGGTTTCAGGAGAGCGTGTGGACTCTCCATGGCATCTGCACAGAGCTGCTCCCAAGTGCAGTCACTGCATTTGTTGGTCCTGTCAGAAGGAGTGTGCAGTCAGCTGATGTGTGCCACCTCAAACAGACCCAGGCCTTCCCCTCAGGGCAGGGGTGTAAATGCAAGTGCAGCAGTGCAACAGACCTGGGTGCAGTTCTGAGGCTGCTAAGCCTCACGTGGTTTCCTAATTGGGTACATGTTGTGGGCCACACACAACATATGATTTGTGAGATGATAGGATGGCCATTAGGCCTGCCTTGATGAAGAAATGCCAGTTTATAGGTGGAGTTAAAGTATAAATCCCTACTTTCGGCATTCCTTCCCATGTTTAAAGTCAACATCCTTGCCATCTATTCCGTTGGTAAATTCCCCAAATAACAGTCCTAAAAAGCTGGGCTGCTCTCACAGGACACTTCTAGGGAGATCTCAGGCTTTGTCATAAAAACTCTGCACACCAGCAGTGCTGTGAAGCTCATATGTGACCTTCCCATAGCTTCTTGACTAAGGCCATCAAGAGATGCCCAGTTGCTCTGTGATGATTCAGAGAGCAACACCTAGAGGGGTTCCTATCACCAGTGCAGAGACTAGAGCTGAAACTCAGTCACATAATCCTTACTGGCCTCTAATTCCATATTTTTTTTTTGAGAGTAAAAATACTGGATCAATTAAGATGTTTCATCCAGGCAATTTGATTAGACAATACAGCTGAGCCAAAAGATGTGGGTAGCAGGCTTCCTAGTGTCCCTGATTACTCATAATTAGAAAAAATGAAAAGACTGTTTCTTTGTACTGCCTTTTATCACAAGCTCCTTCTCTCTCTCTCTCTGTCAAAAAAAAAAAAAAAGGCAACAAAATAATGAAACAGAAAAAGCTAATTAATGTATTCCAGATTTAGGCACCTAATCTAGATCTCTATAATAGGAAGCTCATGTTCCCGTGTTTCCAGTGAAACTTACAAGGATTATTCTAAATTTCTTCATTCTATTGGAAAGCTCAACTGTCTATAGGGAGCTGTGATAGGGTAGTTGGAGTTGGCTTCTATATATGCACTCCCAGAAGTTCTAAACAGCTGTTATAAAATGTTGGAGGCTGCTGAAGACTGATGTTTACATTTTTACTCATAGTCACCAAATATTCTTGCTAACATCATATTCTAAGTCTGCCAGACCGCTTTCAGTTTGGCTTGAGATAATCTGTTTGATGAAAACAACCATCTCAGCATTCCTGTGATGTTTCTGCTTTTTTACATCTCTTCACTTATGGCCTCCTTTATTACATGCCACATGTATTTTCCTAGGGGAATAATTGCTGTTTAGCAACTATTGCAGTCTCCTTGTGTTGGAAACTATACAAGTTCTTACCCAGAACTATCTTTAAATCAAGTATATTCCTTAAAAATATGAACTGAGTTAACTTTGAAGTTCTTTTTAAAATAAAGGTTGAGTAGTATAACTTATTCAAGTTTAGGTTTTAATGTACTTGTGTGCACAGGATTATTTTAATGGCAAATAATAAAAGAATGTAAGGATAATAGTGCATTAGTTTATATTTTCTTTTTAAGAATACTTGATTTCTGGGGGCATAGAACTTCACCTGCTTCCAACTGAATAATTTTCTAATTCCACCTGTGCCTTTTCAGTTCCCAAGTGAGAAGTATGCAGTAAGTACATTTAAAAAAAAGCATAATTAACATTGAAGTTAATATAGTTCACTTAAGTCAATACACTTTGATAAAAGCAGCCTGTAATTCCTATTTTATGTTGTTCCCCAGAATTGTTTGTATTTCAAATATGTGATTCTTCTTTAGACTGAGTAGCACTAAAGAGTGAGAGAAGCACATGCTTGTTTACCCTGAATTCTGCACCTTTACATGATATATGGGATTGTATGCAATTACATTTTTTTCTGTTTTCCCACTTTTTCCATTGCATTTCTAGCTGTTAGTCATGGTAGCTACATTACAAATAAAAAATGTTGGATAAAATTTCAGATATGGAATATAACTCATGGAGGAAAAATGCCATCCTCAGAGTATATGTGAAGTGAAAGAGTTTGTTCAACATCAAGGTAGCACTTGCCAGGGAATTCATTGAGCTTTTGTAGTTACACTAGTCCTAGGGAATGTCAAGATGAATTTTTAAAGAGTGATCACATTGTGTTCTTATTTACTTGCACAGGTTTATGTACACAGACTTACTGGAAGGTTCATGGCTGATTACACACACAGACTCTAATGGTGAAAACTTCCCTTTTTTTGGCAGGAGGGAGGTGCATGGGAAACCCACGAGGGAAAAAGAAAAGAGAAAGGGAAAGCTGCCAGTGGCTACCTGGGGAGAGAAGCAGCAGAGGCTCCCTGGCAGATGTCCCCATTGGGGTGGCCTCTGCAGTGCAACGCCTGTCACCACACTGTGCTTCTCACACAGGAACTGCACAGCCTCTGCCAGGACCCATTCAGGGCAGGTGCAGGTGTTTCAAGCTAGTTTGTTGTTCAGTTCCTTGCTGGGTGCCTCTGTGAAAATTAAGAGTAGGAAATAGTAGGGAAAAAAAGGAGTGACTCTCACTGGTAGCAATTGCTTCCCTAAGGACCCACCAAAGCAACATTATTAGGGTTTTCTTGAAATTGTGTTGGGGTCTGCAAGTGAAAAATGCCATGAGCTGCTCTGACTTAGCTGAAGAAATTTTTGAGTTAAAGAGTTTCAGTGAGTTCCTTGGAGATTCGATTTTTTTAAAAAAAATTTTTATTTCTTTTGTAGAACACAATTTCAGTACAAAGGATCGATGAATGAAGATTACATCTTGTGCAATACTTTTCCTACAGGGAAAGTTATACAATTATGACTTTGATCCTACAATCAGATTTGGCAGCATGAAATTCTAGCTAACACACAGATGGGCAACAATACAAAACTGTAGAAGTGGAAAATAGATTTGGTTTGGACTCTTCTTTAAAAAGCACAGCACTCTCCTGCACAGACATTTTCATCAGCCAATTCATTCTAAGACTGAAGAAAAGCCATCAAGAAAAGTCACTGTGTTGTCTGTCTTTCAGTATTCTGGACAGTCAGCACTTGTAGAGTTTATTGAACATTCTTCCAGATTTAATGGATTAAGATTTAAAGAGCTAAATGTATTTTGGTTCTGGCAGAAGTGTGAAATACTTTGATTTTGTTTTGCTTCCTTTTTAGAATATACCCTTCCAATATTAAAAGCAGTTAATGAAATTTCCTTTTGTTTAATATTCTTTTAAAATATGACATGACATAAATTATCCTAAGGAAGCAAAAAAAGCCTCCTTGGTACAGGAATTCCAAAGATCAGTTTTATGAACTCAGGGAACATTGATTTTTATTGCATTATTTGAACAGAAAGATAGCAAGTAGGTTGTCCTGATGTACAAGACTAACTCAAAATAGTGCCCACAATTCTCTAATTTTATTATCATCTCAAAAAAAAGAGATAGTGTTGTGGCTCTTTTTTAAAATTAATATTGCTTACATGTCTTTTCCATAGAAACTTCTTTTCTTGCCTTCACAAATTCTATAGATTTTCTTAGTGGTCAAAAATCGACTCACCATGACTCAACATTGAAGGCTTTGATTCAAATCCTTTTCTGTGATCCAGCTGCTGGGTTTAGTGGTTGAAGCTTCAACTGGACTCCATGACTACTCTTTTCACCCTAATGGAAGTGAAAAGGGAAAAAAAGAAAGCACTTTGAGATTGCTCCAGGATTTTAGCATTTCTCTGCTTAAAATCTTCCTGTACTTGTGCTGTTTTTAACAAGGAATGACAAAATATTTAGTTGTTTCATAAATACAGAATACCATGTGTCTCAGCCTGTTACTACAACAAAACTGCTGACAATATGGTTTATGAAAAACTATACTGAATTGCTAACAGTAAAAAAGATTCAGCATGCATGCTGAATAATAATCACTTTTAAAATGTAAGCAATTTAATTTTCACAGGATATCTGACATAAATATCTCTCTCACACTAATTAAAAAATATTCAGAGGAAAATATAATTTACTGCAATTTATCTTCTAAATGAGTACAGAACAGTTTTTGTTTAGCTTTACTTGAATTTCACAGATAAGATAATCCTATTCCTGCTTCATTCTTAAAATTTTCAATATTTGTGGTAATGTAGAATGGGTATTAAAAACTCTCTTATTTTTATTATAATTTTGAGTAATAGTGCATGCCATTTGCCAGACTTAGCATTTCTTTAGTCTGGGCAGTAAGGTAACACCTGGAAAGAAGACACTCACATTAAGAGTTGTTTACATATTTTTACTGTTACTGAGATTTGAAATGAAGACAGTTTTCTTGTGCTTAGTTAAAAATGAAAGCTAAATACCACCAACTTGACATGCAAGTAATGAAATTGTCTCAGACCACAGAGGAAATGTGAAACAAGGATAAAAATCTCAAATTCTTGTGGGTCTTCAATTTAAAATTGAAGAGCCATTACAAAGCAAAGCCTTTTTAAACCACTTCTTGCACAATTTTTGTGTACATTAAGATGTAAAGCCATTAGAGAAGAATAATTATATTTGCTACTCTTACAAGACAGCATCTGAAGGAAACCATTTTCTGATCAGTATTTCCTTCAGTGTGGTCCTGGCATTCCTTGCAAGAAAATTTGTCTTTTATTTTCTGGACAGTTCCTATGACTTAGTGGCTCTCTCGCAGATTTAGATCTTTAATAATTCTTTAATGCACAGTGTCTGACATCAGAATGTACTTTAAACAGAGTAACTTCCAGTAATAGAGGTAATTAAAATGAAAGATCATGAACCAGGAATATTGAGCATCTGGTAATTGCACACTTTGTCTGAATATTGTTAAATCTAAAGTAGTTATGTTAATTTTGATTAACTTTCCTTTGACTGATATGCAAATAAAGGCTCTGGCTTTGAAAAGTGTTTTATTTCACCTCTAGTAGATAGCTTTGCTATCACCTAGCATTTTAGGGAGTAATGCCAGTACTTCCTCAAGCAGTCTGTTCCTGTAACATTACTCAGCCACAATAGGCTGAAAAATGGGGAGTACTGACGTGGGTCCTTAAAAAACCTATTTGTTGCTCTCCTGGTGGAAAGTAGCAGTTATTTCTGATGAACTTAAGAGGATCAATCTCCCTCTCTACTCTCTAAAACCTTCCAGGATCTGCACAGAGGGAGAACAGGAGCTAAGATGCATTTGGCAGAACAGCCACTGGGATCAGTGAAAAAAAAAACCAGACTCAAAGCATTGTGTTTGTGGTTGATGGCCACAACAATTCTTTTTCTATCATTTGATTAGGGAAATAGAAATTTAAGCTCTTTGTCAGAATCCTGTTCAAAGTTACTCATAAATATATATTTTGCTGCACAAATTTAGATAGGGTAGAACTGAAGTATTTCTGGGTATAAGAAGTGCCTAATAATATAATACAGTTTCTTTGCAAGTATTTAATATAAAAGTAGTGTACATTTTCCAGAGGAATAAAATTTCCCAGACACCTACTCAGATGTTTGTGGTAGTCCCAGAAGCAGCTATCAAATTGACATTATTTTATTTAGCTGAGGTGCTGCAGTTTCCTTCAGTTTACTGGTGAATAGCAATGATGACTCTCTTCCAGAAGATAGCATCTTTGTCTATTGAAAGAATGATCAGAATCATCCCAGGTTAGTTACTTGTATGGCAAGAATATGCATATTCTATGTATTTAGACAGATAAATCAACTTAACTTAACTTAGTGTATGAAACATTGGTATTTGGAAAGGGCTCATAACTCAGTACCTAAATATGGCTTCAAAGGGAAAGAAGAAAAGAAGATTGATTTCCTATATTCTGACTCAAGCATGAGTAAGTATGCATATAGAGAGTATATGATCAAAGCTTACTATCATAACTGATGAAGAGAAAGAATTCTGGTCTGAATATGTGAACTACCCATCTCTATGTCAGCCATGTCCTTGACTTGCCAGATTTCACTTAAAATTTCACTTTTATATAAAGGCAAAGGAGGAGAAGATCGCTGATTTACACAGGAATTTTAATTTCAGATACTCCCTTAAATCACTTCACTGAAGTAGTGTATGAAAAATATACTGATCCATAGTGCTACAGAATGTGTTAATTTGTCATTAAAAGCAAAGGGAACAAAAATTATAGTTCAACAATTTGACAAGTCAGACTTGCAAAGCTCTTCTTGAATGGATATTTTTTCTCTTTCCCATCAAAACATTTCCACTAAACTATTCACAGATTTTCAGTCCCCAAAGTTTATCTTATAATTAACATGAAGTTTTGCCAGGAGCAATAATGCTCCTTTCTCTTGCTCATCCAGGAAATTCTGTTTAAAGCCTCTGAAATTTTTCCAACTAAGTCAAGGGACTGAAATTGGAGAAGATAAAAACCTTGCCCTTTCAATTTTCCTCTGATTTTCTATCTACCTGCTAAAAGTTTCTTGCACTCAGGAGCCTCATTTAATGTTGCTCATAAGTCTTCTCTTTTTTCCTTCTGGGACACACCATCATTTTCATTGCATATTATCATCTCTTAATTACCTCAAACTTCCCCTTACACAACGAAATCCCTTTCTCAATTACTACAAGCATACCTAACAAGATTAGCTTACACAGACACCTTTTCTTATTTTTTGCAGCTTGTTACATCTTTCCATAATATTTCCCCTGATAACAGATTTGTTTTATGTTTCCTTGTCACCTGCACAAGTGGAGTAACTCATTGCCAGTCCTCAGCTGAACAGGACTCATCTTTGATTTCAGTGATGTCCCTGTCTACCACATGTAGACAGGTAGAAAGTACCTTTCAGGCAAAGATGCTTTTCTATCAACACTAAGCCTTAAAAAACTTAAAATTTTCAAAACTTGTTTCCACTTCTCCTTTGTTTGTAGAGCCAGGGAAAAAAACAGAAAGTGCTCTAAAGGCAGTATGATGCAGTTCATAGTCTTGGGACTGAAAAAGGCCAAAAATGCATTAAAAAAGGCTTGTGCATTAAAATGACAAAGACTCCTGGCTTTGGTAATTTACTACAATGATGGTCAGGTGTCTGTATGAGTGAACAAAGTGAACAAAGAAATCTTAGTGTGATTTTCATCCTATTGTCTCTGCAAGGTGTGTTGATAATAATTTCAATTTCATTTAGCAATTACAGCTCTTTCATTTTTAAATATAATAGAGGTAGTGGTTGTAGGTGATGAAGACTTCTGGTATGTTCAGATAGTTGTGATTTATGCTTTATTTTGGTGCAAGAGTGAACAGAATAGCAAGAATCTCAGCTAGAAATATTCAGGCACATTCAAGGCATTCTTGGAATGAAAGATTCATCTGAATGAACTCATCTGACTCCAGGGAAAATGTATAATCATATTTTGTAGAATTAAATTATAACCTCACTGATTGCTACATTATGGTTAGGACATAAAAGATATAACATTTTTCTCTCCCAGTATTCAATTTCTTTCAGACTCTGAATCTAGCCTGGCTGACTGCACTTAACAGCATGTCTCTGCTAATGAAGATGAAGAGTTGCAACAAACATTTATCTGAAAATATTTTTACATAATACATATTCTAATGTTTACTTGGTTCCTTATGTCCTGAGTTCTTCAAATAATATAGAACTGCCCACATGTTTCATGCCAGACATACACTATGATATACAGAGCTGTGTATAATACTGTGGTTTGAGGTCTTAAAAAAATGTTATGAAAATGCATTTATTGCACCATTTGTCTCCATACTCAATGCTAGCATAATATTCTTTATTTGCATATATTTAATTATATAATTCGTTAAACTTTACTGTAAGAAATAATATAAGCAACTCATCCTTTTTTATTCATCAACTCCCCCAAAGAAGGCTTCAGGTCACATATTGGCTCTATACAAGGTGTGCTTTGAAGATAACTATTTAATTTTCTCTTCCTTTTCTCTCGACCCCATTGAAATATGGGAAAGCTTAGCATTAAAAACTGTGTAGCTCAGCATCTGCATCTTAACATGCTGTTTTGAAATATGGTGTAACACCAGTATAGTAAGAATCAATATATTTAGAGTCTATACCTATTGACACTCCTGCTCCCTCCCCCTCAAATATGGAATGTTAAATGTGGGATTTATGCATGCAAAACCAAATATTCACTCCAAAGTACATCCTAGCCCTCAACATGAAATAAAAAGCACTCTCTAACAAACTATCCTGCTATTTGTTGGATGTCTAGGGGTACAGGACACTTAGCAGAGGGTCCAGAATATTATTGAACTATTCTCAGAAGACATTGACCTTCTGCAACACCTACTGGATATTCTCAGAAGGAATGGAAACTAATGAGGAGGTATGAAAGTGTGGTCTCTGTAAATAAATCCTTCTGCTGTGTCTATCTGCTGTGCAGTCACTAACCTTAAAAAGCATGAGGAGAAGGGAGGGAGAAAGCAAAAAGAGCAGGCAGAGCTGCCATTTGGCCAGCTTGCAATTTATAATGTCAGCAACTAAGCTTTGAACAGACCATTGGCACTGACACAAGTAGACAAGACTTGTCTCCTATTCCCTTCTTAATATTATCTCTCAGAATCCAACAGTCAAAAGTTAATAATAGGTTTACAAAATGGTTTATAGATAAAGGAGACGTGTGCCTGCCCTGCATGCACAAGGTATCTGGTGAGCAATGTGACTATTTATCATGATTCTATGGTTTGAATAAAGTATTTGTTTTTCACAAGTGATTAATTTTCCCTTTATGCAGCTCTGACTCCTGGACACCAGATCACAGACTGTTCTTAGTTCTCTTGTAGTTCTCAGAGTATTGATTGCTGTGGTACACTTTACCATTGAAACTTGAAACCTGTTTTTCCTTCCTATCTCCTCTTTTCCTTATTCCACTCCCTCACATTTTAATCCCTTTTTCTCCTTCCTGTAACCTTCCCCAGATTTTTACCAGTGCCTAAACATTCTCCTCTGTTGCCCCTTTTCCCATGCTGTCTTGCTTTTCTGTCCCTGCCTTTCTTATATTCTTTGTCCCCTTGTTTCCTTTGACTCTCTGTGGAGGGTTTTGTGTCAGCACACAGAAAACAAAGCTGCCAGTGCCCTCCCCAAGTCTGCAGGCTCCTGGGCTCAGAACTGCCTGTCCCAGAAAGATTCAGGGCTTTCTCCCCTCCTCTGGGACCTGTGCCCCTAGATTTGGTTTCAGAGGTGCACTGTCCTCACACTCACAAGGGCTGAACTTTTGTTTCCTCCTCTGCACAGGGTCTAAACTCTGCTGCTCACCTTTTGGCCACAGTTATTTATACCTTGAAATTGCTTCCTCCCAATACTACTTCAAATTAATGTGTGAGGTGTGTTTCCATCTCCTCAGAATGCCTACTGCTTTCCATGTATAATTAATATCCATTGTCATCTTCTTCAGTAATGCTTCTATCTTTGTCACTCCACCTGTCCTTACTAAGGTAAATCATATCTTCCTGTGAAGTGAAAAAACAACCCCTATTACTGTTCAACTCGTTGTGGTGCTTATGTCTCACACTGAAGAATTTTCTATTAGTCTCTTCTTCCCCACCAATTTTTTCTTTCAAAATGAGAGCACATTACAAGATCTTTGTTGGTATTAGATCAATCCTGTCTTTGAAACCTTTTGCTAAAATCCTCACTCATTGAAGTTCCATCCACTTTGTCTAAACCTGGAATTCCCTAAATGATTGTCTGCATCTCACATCTCTCATATTTACCTCTTACTGCCTGCTTAGTCCTATGACTTATTCCACCTCTATCTCCCTAGATCCTATGCTTCACAATTTTTTTGGGTGCTCTTCATGCTTTGAACAATTCTCCACTTTCTGTTAAGCTCTACTGCCTTCTTACAGGCTCCACTGTACATTTTCTGCCAAAAGCATCACTGCCATGATACGGGTGTCTTTAAGGATCTCCAGTGAGGAGGCATTGAACACCTGGAAATGTGGCAGCAATTTCCATCCTACAAATGCCAGGTAAAAAAGGCATGTAGAAAACACTGATGATTTACTCATGGTCATCATCTTGGCCAGAAATTAGTCAGTCAAAAATAAAATGTCCATTTGAGGGAGTAGGAATTTTCAGATAATTTTGTTTTAGAGATAATGTGTTTTGCTACACAATGTTACATCTGGAACAGAAACTAAAATAGCTTCTTATTCCCAGAGTTAAAGATGAATAGTCAATTTATAAGTGGATAAAAACTGCATGATAAATTATAATGTGATTTTAAGATGAAGATGAGAGTAAAAAAAGTAAAGAATAAATAAAATATCTGGAAGTTCCTAAAAGCAAGTTTAGCTTAGAGTTTTAAAGAAAATCAACTACAAATTTAATACTTAACAAACTAGTAGTTCCCATTTCCACTATGAAACTCCCAGGTTTTATGTTACTTTTATGAAAGGTTCTTCTGTCAAAAACAACATTACATAGCATCCTCAGATTTCTTTTTTAATTGCACTGCTAACTTATTTTGTACCAAGGCTTGTAGGAAAAAAGACCCAGCAGAGAGCTGCTCCCATCAGCTTCAGATCTCTGCTCTCTTTTTTATTTCAGCTCTTTCCTTCTAGGTTTTCTTTTGATCTGCAGTATTATAGCAGTATTTCAAAGGAAAACTACTGAGAAATGACTACCTTATAAAAAACATAAGGCTGGAGGGGACATGGAGTTTTGTGCAGTTGATTTTTTTGGTTGTTACCACTTAACAGTGCTCTCTTTGGATTGTTTATACGAATGACAATATATAATGGAGTAGTTAATAAAGAGAAATGCATATGCAAATAACATCATAAAAAGCAATGCAGGAGCAGTAGCCAGTTGGCAATAGTCACATTCAAACTGCTCCTTCTTAGTATTGTCAGAAGAAATACAACAGCACAATATTTAGAGATAGAATAAAAAGCAGAAATTATTTTTCTATAGTTGGTCTTTAACTGCAGAACATGATTCTTTCTTTCCTTCAGTATCTCAGTGCAAGGGTTGATCCTTAATGTCCTTTCTAAGCCAAACCATTATATAACCTATGATACTCCTGACTTTCATGAGATTTTGACATTGTGAAGAGAGGCTGACTGAACTTAATTTGCTTCTGGTATTCCCTATTCATGGATTAAAAGATTTTCCCAAGAATCTTCTAATGAAATTTCACCAAAACCTGAAAGTGAAGGGGAGCTGCCATCACGACATGGTGCCCAAAGCAGCTGTATTGCTACAAAAACTGTTGAAATAGGCATGTGCTAATACTTCTGTAGATGCGAGCTCTTTGGGAGGTGCTCTATCCAGAGTAGGATAATACCATTGTGACTGGAGGAGAAGACATAGCATTTGGCCTCTGACTGCAAAATGAAAATGCACTGAATATGACAAAATGGAAGGTAGAGTCTTGGTGACAGCAAAAATAAGCTATTAGCCCCTTATTACATCAAAGTTCTTTAAAGGGACTGGTGATAAATGGATGATGTTTTATTCTCAGGTTTTCTATAACATGTATCTCAGGTATATATGACCTCAATTTTTTTAAAGTAGCACTTAAGTGCAAAGAATGATTCCTCACATTACTGCAGTGCAGATGCATTTGTAGGATTGCCAGGACACTGCAGGTCTAGTTTTAGAAGGAATTCTGACCGATTCAGGTCAGCTAACATCGTTGTGACATCCCAGAATAAACTGAATATGAAAAGTTAAGGTGAGTGTCACAGAGGCATATTTTTAATGTGTAACCTGAATATTCAGATATAACCAAGATCATACATAATTAATTGCATGAAGTTGTAACAAAGATATTCCAAACATGCTTTCCTGGATGGAAGTAAAGTATGCTTTATCTTCTTTTTTTGAAGTCCAGTATTCACCTACATGTTGCAAAAGCACCCCTAGATGTAGAGAAACAAAATTAATCCCTCCACACCCACTAAATCATGCTGCTAACACGGTTAAGAATATTGTGCTGAAGTTGAGTTATTCAGGTACTGACTTTAGATAGAGAGATATTGAAATTATTCTCTCTTAATAGATATGCCACAATATTTCATGATAATAGCCCGGAGCTGAATCCATTTTCCTTGTGCATATTTAAGCCTATTTAAGAATGTAAATTCAAATACATAGACTAACAGAATATTTGAAAGGGATTTTTATCTAGACCTTATGAACCTCTGCTACTTGATGTGCCTTTGCTTTGCTGGATTTGGTGCTAGACTGATTAGCACATTTATATCTACCCATTAAAGGCTGTAGACATGATTTTAATATCTTTTCTCATTTTCTTCTGCAGGGACTTAGAACTGCTGATTGTCTCTTCTAAGATAACTCACTGTAAAATCAGTTTAAACATGGAATAAAATCAAATTACACATTTTTTCTTTTCCTCATGATAACAAAATACTATTAAAAAATGACTGAAAAGTTAACATATAGGGATGTTCAGCTAAAGAGAATCATCTGCATGCACCTTCTTAGTTCTGGTTGAGGATATTAAACTGTTAGGTTATTGAAAACATTATTTATGAATGCAATCAAGCAAACCCTTGGTTGTCACATCTCTTTCACCATTGGAAACCAGGCAAAGAGAAAGGTCACCAAAATTTTGGCTCTTGTCAAAAGGATATATATGAACAATGGAACAGTAGGGATTAGGGAAAACTGTCCAGCCTACTCCCACTTTAGAAAATGGTGGGATTTCCTTGGAAGCAGAACAAAAGGGACACCTACCAAATCACGATTTCGAGACTTCTTATTTCAAAGCTGTCAAGTTTTGAGATGGTTGGGAAGGTGTCTCCAGTGCTTAGGGAGAGAATGAAAGAGTGACGTGTAAGTTGCATAACAGAAGTAAAATCAGGTAAGGGGCTGAGAAGCTGCAGAAAGACACAGGAGTTTCTGTGGGCTCACAGAGGGGAGAGGAGGGAAGATGGCTGATCCATCTGAAATGATCAGAACAGATAAGGGAAATTACAGGGGGACCATATACAGATGTTTTTGCATTCCCTTAGGGATTTTTCCTTTTGAGTAAGGCATGATTGTTTCAAGACTTAATCATAAAATTTTCAGAAAAAAAAATTAAATTATCCTCAAAGCCTTGACTTATTTGCTTTACTTGATTTTTCCTGTAGAATTGATTAATAAAGCCCAAGTGACCATAAGGTGGTAGCAGTGAAAAATGTTGCAACTCATGATATGGTCAGCAATGAACCCTAAGATGTACAGAAGCAGGGAAACTAAACCAGATTTTGGGGAAGCAGTAATGTCCAGAAATAGAAGGAAATTTATGTTGTGAATACATGTCTAAATAAAAAAAAATGTCATGGTGAGGGAGCTCGACTTTGAGTTGTAGCAGAGTTACTACTTTTTTAAACCCAGTGGCAAACTGTCTTTAAAGAGTAGCCTGATTTTTCTTTATGTTTACTTTCCAGTTTCTGTAATCTAAAATCATTCTCACTTTATATTTAACACGTCTCATTCAATGCATATTCATGGCAAAAAGCAAGACAGTCAACAAAAGTTATCAACAAAAGAGTTGATGTCCCTTAGTTGAAAATAATCACAGTGACAGAACGGCTGAGACAGAAAACCTTTTATGGACCATAAAAGATTGGACTTCAGTAGTGCTTGTTTTAAGGACAGATTGGAACTGAAAAGAGGGGCAAACAACTTGTTCTTGTGATACACAGGTAAAAGAAAAATGAATTTCAGTCACAAAGAAAATAAGAATGAAGCAGGATGGTGGCATTCTTTCCCTCATGCCAACAGCGTTCAGAGAAACAGGCTGGTGTCTTCCAAGGAACAGAGCAACTTGTGGAACCTCATAATAACAAGGAAGTTTGAGTGTATTTTTCTTGAGATAATTCTCTTCACAACACATCATATTTTAGA
>VZRX01011756.1:164954-210703 GCA_013398075.1 Notiomystis cincta | reverse complement strand
GTAATTTAGATTATTCCTGCAGAGAGAAAAGAAGATGGGATAAGCACTGGCCAAAAAAACAACTGGAAGGACAGGAAAAGAAAGCAAACACATTAAATCCAAGAGCGTTGTGTAGATTATCGAAAGAAGAGAAGCTGAAGAGACAAATTTGAACAAAAACTTCTCTAAGTCTTGTTCTACAATATCTCTTCCATTACTTTTAATTTGGCAGTACCTAAATGATCTGCAGCAACAACCTAAAATATTATGATGCTCCGACAGAAACTCAAAAGAGATCTCCAGCAAATCTGCCTTTACTTAGGACTGCTATTACTCTTTGGGAATTAACTTGGGGGTGTCACATTTAAAACAGAAAAGACACTTGAGGCAAATGGCTAAAACACACACATTAATCTTTGCATATGAAGAGTTTAACACCAGATAGCAAGTCCACAACTGAGCAGGGAGTCATTTGGCACTGTGCCTGCTGAGCAGGATGGCTTTACTCTACTGCAGGTGCTGACCATCCTCATTGCTGTAGAAATATCACTTTTAACACTGACACAGGCTTGCCTGGCTGATTTTGTAACACAACCATCCCCATAGTCTCTAGCTATTAACTATTTTTATTAGTTTTCCTGTAAAAACACTGCCCTCCTGTACAGCTTGGGATCAAGCTGTCTCCTTGAGCCATACCATGTGGTGAGGAATTGCTTGAGAAGATTCTCATCATCTAACAACATCCTCATTGGGTTGTTTACCCAAAGGCATGACAAAACAAGCTGGGCAGAGTGTGATTTGCTTGGAAGAGAAAATCCTTTAGAAGATTTTTTTTCCAATGAACTCCTTAAGATCCCTGAATAATTACTGAAATAAACAAAAAAGGCATAATATTTTCCTCCATTTCAAGGATAAGACAGAGCTATACAAATGGAATTACGCAGCATGTTGGCTTTGCAGAAACTGTGCTAAAGTGAGTACTGTATTGTTTAAGAGTGCATAACATTCTGTAGAAACCCTGTTCCTACCAATTAATCCCAGTGGAATGAAATTCCTTGTTTTATTTCATGAAACAGGATAGATAAGGCATTCAAGAACTACATTCTCAGTCTTGAACAAGTGAGCTATGCAATATGTAGAAGTGCATTAAATTCTGAACAACATTCACAGAAGTGGGACCAAATTTCTGTCAGAGGTAATAGAAAATGATCACCGTTAACCATAACGTAGTTCAAAGTAGACTTTGACATTCACAGGGCAAACCAGGCTAAAACTGCATATTCATTTTCCCAGGAAAGTGTCCTCTGTGCTAAAACCCCATAAAATGATGTTGATACAAAGCAGATGACAGCACTTTCATGGTTTAAGATTCTTGAAATTGTAGTCGTGTTGCTCTGAGATGTTTGACAAAGTACAAGAAAACACACAGCCCTATTAGTCCATAAAAATTGGAAAGTTTTCAAGCTAGGACACTAAGTGCAAGAATTCTGATGGGGTTATTTTAGTTTTTAAATCCCCAACATCACAAAATTGATACAGAACATCAGGTTGCCTGGATATAATTCATTATCAGATTCAGTGTATTGAGTGCAAAACTTACAATTAAGGATCTTGAGAAAAAATTAATCCTACATAACTGATGATTAGCAAATAAGTTGAACTAAGAACTCTTGCTTATTAGTTCAACGGAGGGAGGAATATAATTTCCAGAAAGATGGAAATATCATTGACTTTAAAGTAGAAATGGAGGTGAAGTTTAAAGTATGTGAGCTAGTTTTCTTCCTTTTTAAATAAAATCTGGATTAGGTAAAAATTACACCAGTTTTTGTTTGGAGGACTTTGAGCAATTGAGAATGAGTATTTGGAATTACTTGAGTAACTATAGTTTTGTATCTCAATAAAATTCAACATGATCATTCACACTTTGGTGAAATGTAAGTTTTAGCTTTTGATTTCAGTCACAATCATCCCAGAAAGATAGAAGAAAACTACAACATTTTTCCCTCAACTATAATCTCAAAAATTGTATCTAATCTAGTACAAATTCGTATAGAAAAAAAATTATTTACATAAATAGGAGACTTACAGGAGGTTATCTTAACCCCATTCACCACTGCAATGAATATTGTTAATATCAACTATTGAGGGACCAGAACAAAACAGCCTGTGATGCACAGCTGAGGACTCCATTACAAACTCAGTAAAGTCCCCTCAATTATTAATATCCCCAAAGTAGGAATCTGTTCAGATAAGAAGTCTCAGTAAAGCACTGTAGAATTGCTTTTTATATCTATAACCAGAAAACAAGTGTAATGTCTAAGAGAAATTCCTTGAAAAGTGATTTCTATACAGAGAACCAGAAGCATTGCTTGTTGAAACCTCTCTGCTGCAAACGTGTCCTTATGTACTATCATAATTCACAGACTTGACTGGCAAATCTAGAAAAAATCAGGAGATATTTAATATTGAACTAACAGGTTTGCATAGAGAGTTATAAAGAGTAAGTTATCCACAATAATCTGATTTTCTTTCATGATTTCTTCATTACTTGAAGCATCACATATCCTAACTCTTACAAAACCAACCAACCAAAAGCTATAAAAAAAAAAATCAGCTGCCAAGACAAATTGTGATTGAATATTGATACCTCTACACTGTACCTCTGGTTAACTGCTACCAGAGTTTATTTTTATTTATGTAACTTTTATGTCTTAATGAAGTCTCATACATCCTCCTTAAAAGGATCTATCTCAAACTCAGAATGATCAGTGCAACTTCAGCTATATTCTGTGTGTGGAGAGAGTTTACAACAATGTCATGGAGAATTGTATAAACAAATAGAAAGATTTGCACAAAGTCACTCTATGTGTCCATCCTAAAGGAAAACAAACAAACATCCCTTAGATGTTCCGTGGAAGCAAGACAGGTTCATATGTATACCATTATTTAATATTTTAAATAATGAAAAAGATGCACATTTAGAGAGCAAATGGGCAAAGTTTGTGTTGTAACTTTAAAGATGTTCAACATGGTGTTGACATCTAGGACAAATTCTGGTGTTTTAATGAACCAACAACTTCAAAGCATATGGATTGTTGCAAAATCTCCCCAAATCTCAATGTGGCACTGATGCATATTAATAAGTGTATGAGGAAGAGGTTATTATTTTATTCTAGTTGACACTGGTGGGATCTCACTGGGCCAAGACTGAGTGTGTTTGAAACATATTTTCAAAGGAAATGGCCAATAGAGAATCCAGAAGAAAAAGAGTGAGAATGATGAGAGGTTTATAAAGCAAGAAGACAGCTTATTTTCTTTGGAAAAAAGAAGACAGATTCTTGGAAAAGAAGTATTTAGATTAGAGAAGAAGCATTTGTGGTTAGCTCTTCAGAAATGAAAAGCAGAAAAGGTCAAAATATTAGGGCTGTTAGTGTTCTCAGATCTCAAACAGCAGTGTGGGTAGAGAAGAATCAGCAGCCAACATCATCCCAAAGGTAAGCATCAGAAAATAATGCCCGATGCCTGCTCCACAGCAACACTCAATATGAACAGACTGCAGCAGAGTTTTACTTGGTGGTTTGTTTTTCTCTTTTTTTTTTCACTTTTATAGCAAGAGGAGCTGAGACTGTGTCCAGTGCTGTCAGAGAGGAGGAGCTGGCATTCCACAGATGCCTGCATGGCTCACAGGCAGGTCCAGCAGCTGCCAGAATTCAGCCAACACAACGCCTGAGCTACACTTTCATTCTGTTTCTTTCCTGGCTTGCAGAAACATTACACTGCTGCAGTTTGCTCTTCAGCTCTTAGACTGCATGTAACTAATTTCATATCTATCTAGAATGCCTTTGCAGAACTACAAGCTGCACCTTCAATAGTGGTGCCCGGAAATTCTGAATCTGAAGGTCTTCTATCAGGGGAGGGGGAAGTGGCTGGAGGAGAGAAAGAAGTAGCCACTGATAAGCTTATTTCCTGATACTTGACCCAATTTCTATCCATTTATTATCTCTTGTGAGGACTAAAAATGTGCCTCCATGAATTCCTTTTAGGTTACAATTCTTTTTTGCTCCAGATAACAAAACTCGCCAAGAGTAACTTAGAAGAGCAAAGTTAAGATGAAGTCCCAGCTATGCCAGTTTGCCTTATAAAAGGCCAGGAAAGTTCAGTATAATTTCCATGAATGGAGAGTTGTTAATTATGGATTCAGGTCAGTACACCCAGTTTTTGCTTCTTTTTATTTTAAGACTTACAAGAATGCTGTCTCCTATTAGGCTATCCTGAATAAAAACACAAGTACACAAAGCTGGATTTTGTGTCTGTTAGAACGCCACATCTCATTTGAAGCAGTCAGGACTCAGTTTAGAAGCAGCAGCTCTGACAGTTAAGACAACTAGTTGCTTCTACTACAAATGCTACGTGGCATTTTTTTCAGAGTTATTCTTAAGGAAAGTATTTGCAACATATTTTGGCCTCTTAAAAGAGATGACCAAATAACTACATTCCGTTTAAGTTTTCTTCCCTACCAGGCAGCCTCCAAGATAAGTAATTTTGAACAAATTTAAATTTTTTAAAGTATATTAAACATCAGAAACCTTTTTGCCTGGCTCTTTTCCTCACATGTCCTGTGCCTCAACAGTCTTTATAGACTCACTCCTTCACTTCAGACACTATTAGAGTGTCATTTTTTCTGGGATCATAGCTCAGCTCTGAAAAAACCTCAAACCAGAATGTGACCTTTATTCAGTTTCCTGGCTCTGCTTCAGGTCCTTAGCTGCCCTCCCTCTCAGACTGATATTCCCATCCCTTTCTCTTCAGGGTAGGTTCTTTCCAGGATCACAGTTTAGGAGAAAGCTCTATTGCCCTTGTTGAATTACAGCCTTACAAAATCAAAGTGCCTTGAAACAAGATCTGTTTTTTCCTTACTCAACTTCTAGAGAGCTGCTCTGTCTCAACCTCTCTGGGGTCTGACACCTTGTTCAGGTTTAGGATTGCTCCTCCTTTGCAGTCCACACACTCTGCCAAAAATTTACTTACACTGTGAACACAAAACTAAAATATTAACCAGAAACTCCATCTGTCTTTCTGTGCAAATTGTTTTTAAAGCAATGTCAGTGCAAACTGGGAAGGGCAATTATGACACCTGTCAAAAGGGATCTACAGCTTATTCTTATGATAGGACAGAAAAGAAAGTGGTATAATTCAGCACAGGAAAAATGAAGAAAATGAAATAAACTTAATCCCTCTAGGTATGTCTGCTAGATTAAACACTAACATATGGTGGTCATGTGCAAGACTGAGACAGTTATAAGGAGAATTTTTCTAACCATGATGGGGAAAAGGAGCAGAACCCTCTATCTGTTAGAAATGGCAGAGGTGAGAAATATAATTATGGTCAAGAGGCACTTGCTGCTTCTCTGGATGTACTAATATGACATTATTGCATGTGACAAGAGGGCAGTGGAAAATGCCTGTCCAAACCTACAAAGCTGCTTTATTACTAACAGTGCTTGAAAGAGAAATGGAGTCTATTGTGAAGTGTATCCCACAAACCATATCCAAAAACTATTTGATGCTCTGGAAATGTGGATACCCTATGCATCTTTGACAAACTGAAAGTTATATTACCCATCATAATCCTCTGCAGCACATCTGAATTCTTGCACCAAAAAGACTATGTCCTTTGGTCCAAAGAAATTAAGTTTTTGTATGTGTATGTTGAGATGTGTAACATTATCCTCACAATAAAATTTTGAAATGTTATGCATATCTCCAAAGCAAGAAGTAGCATTTGCTGGTGTAAAATAAAAGCTACTTGGATATTCTTCATAAGATGGTCTTAAAATTCAAAGACATGTCTCTTTCAGTGAAATTTAAACAGGCACTTTTCACTGAAGAAATCCTAGAGACTGTATTTGTACTGCTTCAGAAATCTCTTGGTCCTCATTGTAGAACCTTTGCCTCAAATTTCTTGACCAACTTGTTTGAAGTCACTTCCCTAAAATCCATTTTAGTTGCCCATAGGAGAATGAAAGGAATCATCTCCACGACCAGTTTCTTACCTGCACAGAAAAAAAGTTGTCTGATAAACTTTCACAGCCAGAATAGGTATAAGGGCATTCATAGCAAGATGTCATTAAAACTGATGGCAAGAGGAGAGGACACTATTCTAGATCAGAAAGGTACAAGAAGGACATATATATATATGTATATATATATATATACACACATATATGTATATATATATTTTCATATATATATATAATAATATAATGAACAAATCAATATCTCACAGTTGCTAGATAAGGTTAATAAAGAAAAATTGACACTATTACAGTTTATGCATTTTCTGCCTTGTAAGTAAAGAAGACTATCATCTCCAGCTCTGCCAATATGATACATTTTAAATGCATTTTAATTTTGAACAGGAATAAATTACTGAGAAGTGCCCATATCTGCTCTGAAAGCAGAGCATATGCCTTAGGAGGATGAATAACATCTGATGAAAAACTCCAGCCAAAAAGCTGCAGAACATCAAAGCTTAAAACGGTTTTAATAAGTTTAATAAAAGAAAGAGCTACGCAGCGTAGAGAGAAAATAACTTTTGGTTAGTGTAGATAATTTCCTTGGGAGCCAGGATTGGCCTCAGTGCTGTTGTTACACTACACAGAATGTATGTATTTTAATTAACTCTGTTTCTGATACATCTAAAATGTAGGACAGATCATTCAGTGTAGCCACAGAACACGGTGCCCTGGGAGATACAATCCTTCACAAAATTAACCAAATTGTGCCCAGCTGTGAAAAAGGTCCCCTCATTTAAGCAATAGATTTCTTCCAGTCACAAAGTGTACTATGTGGAAAAGCTTTCTGTTTGAATGCCTTCCTTGCCAACCACCGAGGAGCCTGCAGCCAACCCCCACCCTCTTTCTGCCTGCTTTGGGATTGCCTTGGATTGCAGGAACATCATCATTTGTAGGAAGCACGGGAATGAAAGCAGGCTACAACCTGTAGCAGGAACACACCTTATGAAAGAGATTAGAGTGTATAATCAGAACATGATTTACAAGATGTTTCAGGGAAATTGTATTTACCACTAAGGCAATCTCTTCCAATCACTTAATTGCAGATTATAAAGTGATGAGAGTTAGCAGGAGAGTGCAGAGGTCAAATTTACATTTCTGCAAACCAGCTTCTACAAATCTGTATGCATTTTTGGGCACGGGGGTCATGAAGACAGAGAGCAACACAAATTAGCAGAAAGAAAGTAGTTAAAAAGCAAAATTAAAAAAAAATATAAATCATAATCTCTAGATTTTTCAAAACCAAAAGCACTTATAAATTGCAAATCAGAAGACTTGACACTAACCACTATTTTTTTTTTTTTTTGTAACAGGAACTAGAGAATCAGCTTTCTGAAATAATCATTCAGCTTTAAAATACTATTCCATTCTTGAGCCCTAGATCCAAAATGTGTGACATATATATTGATTGTCTGTCTCCAGCACTAGGACAAGCTCAAGCAAGTACAGTAATCTACTGAAAAGGGTAATGAGAGACTATATATCAGGAATTTTAATAAACCTTGAAAAATTCTCATTTGTCCCTTGCCCCTAAGTTACAGGTGAAATATTACATCTTGAGTGTCTCTAGCTGATACACTTGCAGTGTTCAGATGAAAATCCACCTCAGAAATAGGGATTTCTGAGAAAATTTTGAAAACCACTCCTTTTAATGTCTTGAGAAAGACTCAGAAAAACCTGCTATGGAGAAAACCAATATTTTTAGAAAACAGATTTCCACGTGCAATGATCCGATTATTTTTCCTTGCTCGGTGAGGTGATTAGGAAAGGGGTGGTGTAAGACCCTTTGAATGCACTCTACCATTAACTTTCTGAGTGTCTTCTCCTACAGAACCTCGTCTCATGGCTTGGCAGCTCTGGAAAGAATTCAGCTGGTGCTTGCCTGTTGCTGGGCATGCATGGGAGCTTGCTTTCCAGCAGCAGAGCAGCTCCCTGCCTGCTGTGCTGCTTCACTAAAAGGGTGAATACTGATCACAGCCTTTTACCACTTCCAATCTGATTTTTTTTCTTTGTGTCCATTGACAATTCCCCTTATGTGAAAGGTAATGTTTTATTTAAAGTATTATCCTTCCTTGTGTTCAAAAAATCACAATAGCCAGTTATTTGAAATACACAGAAATACTTGCTTTATCCTCAGGCAGCTGACATTTTAACGTCTTATTACTTAAATATTCTTCACATCCTTATTTTCCTGCAAGTGATTAACCTTTCAGAGCTCTAGAGAATAAATTGTTTGCTTCTGCTTAAAAGGAAGGGAATAAATAAAAAATAACCTAAAGAAAAATCTATTTCTCATTGCTTTATTCCTTTTTTCTTGCCTTATGTTTCAGGAGATGAATATTTGCAATATTTTCAAACTTTTAGACTACTTTTTTTCCCAAACTGTTCTGCCATAGTTGTTCAAAACAGTATTTGTTTGCATATCTATGCCCAAGTCACATGCTGCAAAGCAATACTCTTTTAATTGAGGACTGAAATATTTTCTATATATTGCCCCTTCCCTGCATCATGGAAGCATTCAACAGTTTTTAATTTGTGGAATGCTAACTAATGTAGTCGTAAGTAATTGACAGCAAATTTAAGCATGCTGCCAAGCAGTTGCCTTTCACATTTGTCTTTGAAGAAGTCTGTAGACTGAAAGTATTTCTCCACATCATATATTTCAGACCACAGACCACTTTATCTTTTTTGTCCCAAAATTAATTCTTTAGACACTGACAGGTGGAAAAGAGAAGGTTTTTTTTTTTTTTCTGTTTGCTGAGTTTTTCCACAGTTTTGAAGACTGCTAAGAAAGCTGGCAGTCAGCACACTCAGTGCTATGCCTTGGTATTTCAGTTTTAGCTTGTGGAGACCCTCTGATGTGACTGTATCACTGAACTGTAGCTGTCCTCAGTTTTAGAGCAGCTTTTCTGAAGCTTGTCATTGAATGAAGTAACTGGAATGGCATCAGAGCAGCCTTGAGCCAGCCCTCATATCAAAGAAATGAACACAAAATTTGTAATTTCTCTTCTGTGTGAATTTGACTGGTGGCTATTTATCTACCAAAAATGAAAATTCACTTGCAAAGAGTAAAATTATGTAGTCCCATAAGAAACCCAAACATCATGGCTATTTTCTAAGTACTGCAAGGCTCCCTTCAGGAGATATACATTTTATGGTTGTGTTTGCAAAAATAATTTGTCCTCTGCAGCCAAGCCCTTGAAATCAATAAGGTTGCATAATTTTTTGCTGACATTCACAATATTTGGGAATCAAAGCCTAGCAAAGTTTATTTTACATTTCTCACCAGATTAAAAAGCAACAAAAAAACCCTTGCAGAAGGATTTTCTGTAATTTTGATGCCTTCTCCTCCTTTACTTATTTAAGCATAACATCCTAGGAATCTCAGTCTAAGACAATCACTGTGTTTCCTTTCATTAAATGGTACATATCAAAAGCTGTCTAAAGCAATCTTAGAAAGCACATTCTGGAAAACTCTGACCCAACAGGGGCCAAAGTTTTCTCTCAACCCACATTTTAGATTTTATACTATGGAGTGAGCTGGACTAGTCCTGCATTGTTGTAAATAATGAAGATATCACAGAATACCCTGAGTTATGAGGGACCCACAAGGATCACTAATTCCAACCCTTGGTCCTGAACAGGACAGCCCCAAAAACCATGTGCTGAGAGTATTGTCCAAGCAGCACAAATGGACAGCATCTTTGATAACTTCTGTTTAATTCATTCTTCTCAAAGACCGTCCTCTTTGAGACAAGTTTTTTTTTTTTTTCCATTATATCTTTCTCAGGATTTAAATTCAGCAGAATCGTAAGATTCAAGATTTAGAGTGGCTTCATAATTAATGACTATTAGATGAATTATCTTTTACTAAAATAAATGGGGTTTTTTGTTTGTTCAGTTTCTGTTCTTAAGAAAACATTATACTTGTCTAATAACACTTAATTTTCCAATTTAAGTAGCTTTTGTATTAAAAGCATTTTCAGCTTGTACCTTGAAAGATCTGATTTCTTCTTGAAGGAACAGTAGAAAGCCAATAATTACATTCAATATGTTTTTTGTTTATTGTAGGTGCACATCAAACAGTTTTCAAGTTCTTTTCACTATGTATGTAAAATACAGGAGGTTCCTAGCTGAATTTTAGGCATGATGGTACAACTGAAACACCTCAGTCTTCCCAACTAAGCAACAGTACACTATAACCCAAATAATTAATAAGATACTCTAAATATTACCTACCAGTCATCAGATGGCTTGTGAAACCTCCAAGAGCTGAACCTAAATAACCTGTTTGAAGGGGCATTTGTGAATAAAACCTTCCTAAATACAGCATTAGTCTACAATGTCTTGGTAGGGCACAGGTGAGAAGAAGCCTCATGTCTTCCAGATACCTTATTTTTAGTAATAGCCTAATTGTCTCTACACATGGAAGAGAATCTAATTAACTGTTTTCCAGCTGACAATGGAGACAAAGTTTCTTTCATTTGTTAAAGGAACAGCTGTGTTGAGAAATAATAAATTCAAATAATCCCATGTCTCCTCAGAATGAATGTATCTTCCAGCAACATCATAAATTTGTAGTACAATGCCTATTAAAGGAAAACTTGCACACAGAAAAATTTTGCAATAGACTATTTATATAAAGAAAATATGCTTAGTTATTACTTCACTTTGCTTGTTAGGCTTTTCTTGTTCATAGTATCTTTCAGTGATCATAATTCAATAGCAATTACATCACAGCATCTTGCTATGGAAAATGTTATGAGGTTATTTCACTAAAATGCAGAGTAGTTGAAAGCTGACTTTTTATGAAAGAGGAGGTCACCAACCTCAAAGTCGAAAATTCCTGTTATTGAGTTAAAAGTCTCAGAGAAAATTGTTACACTGGAAAAAGAAAACTGGCAAAGGGAAAGAAAGTACTCAGTAAGTGACATTTTAAAACAGAGAAAGGGTCTTACCCAAATTCAGAGTTCAGAAATTGCTTCTTTTAAAAATAATATACTGACAGCATCTCTTTAAAATAGTTGAAAGGTCATAAGAAGCAACAAAAGAGCAAGCATTAGTAGAAATGTCCCTGTTTAGAGCAAATGAATTTAGTTAATGGATCTATTGGTAATGGACATCAAATTGAATGTACTTTACAAAAGGGAATTGAATAGAGATATCTAACTTGAGAGTTTTCAAAGTTCCTTGAAAAGGTCTCTGTGCAAATTTTCAAAAAAGTTCCAAGTTATTAGCTCTGAAAGAGAAAAGGCAGCCCACATTATCCTGCTGATGTGCCTTGTCCCTGTGCTATCAGTTTGATCCTAGGCCTGTAGCCCCCCTGGCCAGGTGAACTGGGGGTTTGTGGCACTTGGTGGCAATTAGTACACAGAGACTTGTCAGCTCAGGGTGAACTGTAACCAGCAGCTCGTTACAGCCAATACAGAGTAGCTGTCAAGTAATAATAATGTTCAGCAACACTGATGTGAAACAAACCCACTCATCTGGAGGTTCAGCCTTGTGGATCCCAAATAATATACTTTTAACGAATTTTAATTAAAATCCTACTTCTCAAATGTTATATGTTGTTCATTTTCACCTTTTACTGAAAAGTAATGACTCATGTACTTAATGCTTGAGCTATGCTGAAATGCATAGGATGTGTGATTGAAATGCATTTGATGATTAATTAATTTTCTTTGAGGAATCAAATCGTGATTTAACAGTCTGCAATATTATCTTTAGTACAAAAAGATAAGACTTTTCAAAGCCAACTTTCTTTCAAAGGATGAAGAAAAAGAAGCTAATCCTTCTGTTGATAAAATCTCTTTCACAGGCATCTCCTTTAGAGAAACAAATTTGTCTTTAAAAATATAAATATCAACAAGCCCAATGATAATAATATTGGAAGGGAACTATCACAAATGAAAAAAAAATTGTAAGCTAAGCTGAGGACAGCAAATAGAAATAGAAAAAATGTATGAGGAAACATGCCTCTTGCTTAACTTGCTCATGATGGAACGTATTGTTCTGCCTGCACAGGGGTTTTAAAGGTTGAGAAATAGTATGCATTTGTATTCTTAAATGTTTTCAATTTAGTTGTGCTTTACCATGCCAGCATAGTCAGCTATGGAAGAAGCAAAATGCTCTCGGTATAAATGAGTTATAAAGAGATCACACTGTACCAATGTGGTAAATTGGTTATGTGAGCTCTACTGAGAAAAATGCAGTTTTGCTGGTACAGCTTCTCAATTTTAAGCACTTCTGCTGGTGAAAGTCAACTGAACAAGCACCACAACGTTTTGAACCCCACAGTGGTCTAATGCTGCTGTATTAACTTAGCTGTCAGTAAAGGAGAAGTATTAAACTAATGCAGGTTGCAGTGACTTGGACAAGCACCTCTGCCAACATTTGCTCTTTCCTTGTAAAAAAGCAAGAACATGAAACAAGCCCAAAGACTCAGTGTGCTATAGAAATCACTAGTTTCAGAGATTTTTGCTAAGTAAATATGAAGATATCCTTCAGAAGTCTTTTCCCTCATTTCTTATTACTTTTCATATCAGAATTTTTTAAATCTAACTATTGTATATGAAGCAACACTAACTGCAAAAAGCAGAAGAGACATGGTATACTGGTAAAAGATATGACCACTCCTTTGTTTCCTCATGACTGCAATTTGAAATCAGATTGGTTTTTTGGTTATAAATACATAACTATGCCAAATGTAAATCCAATCAACAAGACTTAAAATATGGTTTATTTGAGCTCCTCTTGCCCGAGTGGACAGCCAGCATACTGTTGGCACACTGCCTTTACCTTCCAGGTAAGAAAGGGTGGAGGTATTTAGAGCTTTATGACAGTTCTGAACTTGGAAGGCAAAGAATTTAGAGCTCATATAATAGAAAACAAAGGCCTCAAAAAAATTAATAAAAAAAGAGACGTGGGAAAGGTGCAGTGGAAAAGGTGCAGTGGTAGAATAGAATTTCATCTGCAAGACATATTACTAACAGAAAGAGGACAAGCCTCTCTTTTGCATCAGAAAAATCTGTAAGTGAACCCATTATAATTCTGAGTCTTGAATTTCCCCCATATTCTGGAAAAGTAATCCAAAGTTGTTGTCTGATATGCATTTTTTGTGTTCTTGCTTTCTGTATTCCTTTACACAATTAAATTAAAATGTCCGTGAAATACTTATTTCTTTAATTTAATTTTAGACAAAGGAAAGAGATGACAACACAGAAACTAATACAATGTGAATAATTGGGATCAAGAACAAGTCACTTCTTTCCCTAGTAAACCACAACAAAACAATGAGGTCACTGTGGTAACCACAAGGAAACTGAAACCGACCACCAGGAAACACAGGGTCCACTGAGGCTTGACCTCTTCTCAATGGAATTCTCTGAGAAGTGTTCACAGCTGCCCATTCCAGGCCAGCGTCTCTTTCTGTCCCCAGCCACAGAAATAATCTTGTCCTAATTAAATAATGTCAGACCTGCAAAGACAGGCTTCTGATATGTTTCTTTTGCATTTTTCTACTTTTTTTCTTCCTTTGCATAGATTGCTGCAGAGAGGGAACATAAAGGATTTTGGAAGCCCCAGATGTCACACACAGGGAATGTTGAGTAGCACAGGGTGGTGCAAGGACTGGCCAGGGCTAACCTGGCTCTTCTACCACTTGCATCCAGAACTCTGCATGCGGTTTCCCATGTACCCAAACTTAATTCTCTCATTTTGAAAACCTCCAAAATATTTAAGTGGATCAACCCTACAAGCAAAGTGCATCAATTACTTCATTTTACCCTTGTTGGCAGACACTCCTGCACATGTGCACTGTTCTACTGCCTTTTGCCCAAACTCAGCAAATCCATTCCGCGTTCATGAGAGCTTCATATTCTCAGTTTCCTGGTGACTGCAGCAGAAAGCTCACTGAGGAGCATTTAGGGTAATCTAGGTTGGACCTAGAGGGTTAAAAAGACATGGCAACATAAGAAAATTGCATAAGGAATTCAGTTTACAAGAGGAAAGGGAGGAGAATTGTTTGAGAAGAATGTAGGATTTCTGACAAGAAAGAAATTAGAAACAAGGTTGGTCAAATTGCCAAAACATTTTATTTTAATTTGAGAAGAAAAAATAATCTATTAACAATGCATCAGTAGTCTATCGTTATAAACTATTTCCAGATTCAATAACAACACATGTTTTTTTTTTTAATTCTCATTTTTAACTACTGAAGAGATTACCACAAATAAAATAATCTGCTGTTACAAAGATATGTGGTCACATCACTCTTTCTCTTTCAGAAGGCCTTAGTTTTCAAGATCAATAGGCTGATATTTGAAGACTATTGGAGTGTAAATTCAAGATAAATCACCAATTTGTTTAGTTTCTTCTTGTCAGCCCTCTGTTATATTTAGATTTATTCAGCTTTCTTAGCACTATATGTCCACATTAAAGGTCTCTGTTTGATATCTCTTTAGTTTTGTCCTGCTTCTTCTGTGTGGTCCCAACATGCTTGCTAGATAAAAGCATAGCTTCTGGTCCTGTTCTGCTTATTCATAGTCCATAAACTTACAGAAATAAATTAATAATCTGTCACTGAATAGACTCATAACTGACATACAGAATTTATACAAAGTTTTCTCTTAAAATCTATAATCTCTATCTGTAGACTCAAGCATGCTATTTTCACAGAACTGGAGTAAAGTCTTTAATATCTCTTGCAAGTTTACCTTCCCAGTAGGCTACACTTTCTGGAGCAACGATTAAATAAGTATTTTTCTGTCTCAGTGAAATTAAGTATGCTGTTCTTTAGTCTAGTAAGTTGCACAAATATTTCATTAAACTGCCAATTCTACCAGCAGCATTTGAAACTAAATCATACATACTTCCTAACTGCAACATATTTATAACAATAGTGGAAAATCTCTCTTTTTTCATGTTGGAAAGGGTAGGATGGGTCTATTTAGTCTCCTGAAAATGTACCACCTGGCTGTGTAGTGGAAGAAGAGACCCCCAAAGACAGCAAATTAGGAATTACCTACTATGTCAATTTGGGCTCAATTCCCCATCATTTCAGTATGAGATTCTTTGTGGAAGGACACATCAAAGAGGGTAGAAGAATAATTATTTTGAGAGGGTTCACTTTTGCTTCCTGCACATTTGTAGCTATTTAGAAAGAACATCGTTTAGTACTGAGAATATTCACCCCGTGAAATAACATTTACAACACAAGTTTTGCCAGTAGAAATAAACAAGCCAGTAACACCCTGAAGAAAGTTCTCCAGAAAGGGTTAAATAACCCAAGTAACCTACTGAGAAAGTTTTCTCCACTGCTGGCTCCTGACACAAGAACCCCAGAGCCCCCTTGGAAACCCTGCTCCAGAGATGGAAGAGTTCAGAGCCCAACACGCTGTTCTTTTATCCATCCTAACGCAGCACCACGAATAACCTCACCTGCAAATCATTTTGTGTGGCACGGTATGGAATTTAAACAGAGAGGAATCAGACTTCAGCTTTACAATTAAAAACCTAGGCTTGAATTTTTTTCCACATTAGTTTTGTAAGGAATCTGTTTTCCTTTATTATGGGGTGGCAGCTGCCCTATTTTTTCCATTAGAAATTATTCTAGAGACCTAGGAAATAAAAATAGAAAGGTATTTGTGTAAATCTAGTTTATGAATGTCTTAATATAATTTCGTCTTAGCATCTGATATCAGATGTTCTATTAGAATACATTTTAATAGAAGACTAAAATCTAAGAAATTCCATTTACTAAAAAGGGAGTTTTCTAAAACTCTCAAAACTATATTGAGAAAATTCTACTGTATTTATGATGCAAACATATTAAAAACAGGAAAATTCTTTTTAAATGAGGTAGAAAATCTAATCTAGTAATAGTTATACCATCTTCCATCTTAGGAAATCTCTATTATTCTCTTTTTTTTTTTTTTTTTCAGTTTTCTGTTGATCCAAGGTACATCCAGAGCAGTATTTGTAAAACAGGTGAAAACATGTTGTGAGATAGACACATATAATGGTCTGGGAGAAAAATATTATTGGTTCTTTTCTTACCTAGCATAATGGAGACATAATTATATCCCAGTTACCTTCCTGTTGATATTAACCCTTTTTAAAATAAATTCAATTGCAAAAGCATATGAGCATTTCTAATTATTCACGGATTCAAAGAAATGCCTCCAAATCCCAGCTCCCTGTGTTTGTACTGAAGTAACCCTAAAGTTTCCAGTTTCAAATTATAATTATCTCAGCAGTTCTACTTACTGCAAGGCACACTTTAACAATATGGAACCTTCCCAGAAGTAACTGTGATTTGTAACTTGTAATGAATCACTTTGTAGATCAACAAACAAATATTGTTCAGATGTTAATTTGCCTGAGCACGAGGTGTAACAGAATCCCAGACAGTGAGCTGAATTCAAACAGCCATAAACAAAAATTCATGGAATCCATTTCTGAAATAAATGTCTAAATAAAGTGCAGTTCAGAGACTGATGCATTGTGACAGGTGCTAGGGCAGAATTCTAAAACTCGTGCAGCTGGAAGATCTTAGAGTATATTCAAAGGACTATGCAGTAATGATGTGTGTGAATTAATTTTTAATTTTGAAGCCAAAGGCAGTAATAATACCTAGCTATAAATATATCTTTTAGCAATATTTGATAGCTGTGCTTAAATTGCCAATGTCACATTAGAAAAGAATGTGATGGGCCAGGAATATCTTCTTCGTGTTGGGTTTAAGTAGTCCTGCCCCAACATTCTACCTTAATAAATAACCTGTACAAAATATGTTGGAATTATTCCTCCCTTCAAAATAAACACTTTCAAAATACAAAATTGTGTAATAGCAATAAAATACATGGGTACCTGGCTTTCTGTGTCACTTCTATCTTTCTAGCCCATAGGTAAGGTAGATTTGCACTAATAAAAAATATTAGAGTTATATTGTGAATTCTATTTACCTCAGAGGAGCTGTAACTGTTTAGAGAGGTGGTGGGTATTAAAATTAAAAAGATTATATTAGATCTTGGATAAGACTAAAATGTGCACAAAGAGCATATCTTTTTTTTTTTTGTTTTATATTGCAGATGATGTTTTATTTACTTTTTATTGGTAGCTTTAGTGACAACAAAATCACTGAATATTCCTCAGTGTGCCCTTATTATCATGTTTAAGAACATGAAAGGAGATCCTTTAAAAAGTGTATTTAACATCACTAAGTTGTCTTCCCTTTTCTTTTACTTGAAATGTTAACACTTTTACCATTATTTGTTAATACATAGATCCAAGTGTTATACACCTAGAGAGAGTTGAATTTTGAGGTAGTTGTTCAGATTTACTGTTTTGATTTTATTGATTAAATGGAAAAGGGATTAGATAAAAAGTTTGATTCTTAGATAGACTTGTCCCTGATTTGGAAAAAATTTAGAATTTTGAATCCATATTTGCAAATTTATAGTTTATTTCAAGCCTTATACCATAGCTATTCTATACCACAGCCACAAATTCAAGCATTCTTTTAAAAAGAAATGAATGAGCCACATACTGTAGTTGTCGTTGTAATAATCATTACATAAATTATTCTAAGCACATAATATTAGGGTTCCTGGTCTTTATTCTCTTACCATAAAGACACAAGTATTTGTGTATTTCACAATAAAGGAAATTTTCATGTAAGAAACATCTGAAAAAGTATAGAGCAATAATCTGGTTTTGAATTTTGAATGTGTATATAAGGATGTCTTCTACAATACTCTACAAATGGAACTTCATGCACTGTGTAAATGAGAAACTGAGGCATTGCCTGAAGTAAAATAAAAACTGAAGGGAGTGTCACCTAAACAGCATGATTTATTTGAAGTCTCTGAAAGAGACTATGCCCATTCATTTTATATTTCTTCATCTAATTGATTTAAACCACGAGAGGAGAGGAAAGTCACCTCTTCTCAAAGATTACATCCCAAATTGCCTTGGCCTCTGAGCCTGCAACACTTTAAATTTCCCCAGGAAATATCTCCTTTCTTCTGAATCGCATAAGAAGGCTTATTTCACACATTTTCCTCTTTGTTAAGACTTGCATTTTGAGCTTTCCTCTTAAAAATGCTGTTACCTCAACAGATGATTTTGCAATGCTTTGCTATCAAACAATTAGTTAGAAGCTCAACAAACAACAGTGCTCTAAAAGCCCTATTTGCACCTAAGTTAAATAAACACATATTTCCAGTGCACTTTTTCTCCTCCTAAGCTCCTGCATTTTCTTAAATGATCTTAATCCAAACTCCATGCCTGGAAATGAAACCAAGCAAACAAAAAGATTAGCTCATGATGTAACTGAATTTTGGGTGAAGATGAATGGAGAAAATCAGAAACATGAGATGCTTAAAGCAGTCTCTCTGCAAGAATGCTGTTCTTCTTCTAATTGCTCATGTTCCATTCATGAGAATCTGCTGAAGTAAATGTTTTTCACTGTAAGAGCACCTTTAATTTACACATATTTAAAATTCATGTTTTATATGGAACTAAACAATTTGAAAGCTACTGAAGTAGAAAATCCTGCAAAGGAGCACACCTGGGAATCTACCACTTGAAAAAGTTTAGAAGCAAGAGCCAGCAGCTTAACATATAAATTTCTTGAGATGTTTTTTGGGTGAGAAAGGGCACACTAAAGCTTAATAGTTAGACATCCTTCTTCTGATGGCATTTTGAGTTTTACTTCATATTTTACTGGGAAAGCCTTTTCTTTTGCATGTGCACCTTTGTTCTAAAGAAAAAGTGCTATCTTACAGTGTTAGCTTTTATTTGTTTCAGTTTCTTAGTTAGCCAATATCAGCAATAAAAATAATTTTTCTATTGGTTTCTAATATGGTCTGTCTAAAAAAATAGGAAGGTGGTTTTTTTTCCCTTTTCTTTCCTTTTTTCCTGGGTTTCCTAGAAGGAAAATCAGCCAATATCTTAAGATACACTCTCAGTTCTGTCCAGGCAGTTTGGATAAAAACCTTATCAAGCCAACAGTGTGGATCTCCTAGACTCCAAGGCCAATGAGAATGAACAGTTCTTCAGAGCAACAGGCTCTTTTCTCCTCACTAAGCCTTGTCAAGATTTACCTGAAGTACTTCATGGTATATTGCCAGCTTTCATAATGTCAGAACCATTTCTGTGTGTTCTGACACTTTGACCCTTTTGCATTGCTGAGAACATCCTAACCCTATTTTTCTGGAATTTAAGGAAACTAAAGAACCCCTCCTGTTCCTTGACCTCGTTTGTATCACAGGTGGAGACTGCACAGTCCCTACTCTCTCTCAATATTTTATTCTGCTTTTTGTCTATAGGCATTGTGATTATCTTACCAACTCTGACTCAGCATTGGCAACTGCAGGATTTTTCTCTATTACAGTCAGGACTGGAGGTAACTGATGGTTAACCAGTTTTCCTTCAGGAAAAAACATCCAATAAGCAGAATTACCAGTCAGTGGTGGGAGTCCTACATACCTAAAATAATAAATACATATTATTTATAAAATGATAATAATATGGAAATACTGTACTCACCTAGAGCCTCTGTTATGCTTTGATGTAAGAATATTTGATTCTTCTGTGCTACAGTAATATTTTTTCTCCTATCACCATGACAGTTTCCAAATTGCAGCAAAAAATTTTTTGTATCTCAATAAACTGGTTGTTTTTTGACATATAATGAAAACAACTCTCTATATTTGCCTTAAGTTTAGGCATTTTAGGAGTTTTAGTAAATCTTTGTAGCACAGGAATTTCCTTCTGACTCCTTCCTTTATTTTGATTCTTTACAGTAAGGAGATATTCTGGTATGAAACCCACAAAATATGAAAATGATTCATAAGTAATTTAAATTTCTTTATGGGCTAGAAGAGGTTTTATTCATATACACACACCTCCCCACGATGTCAAGTGCAAAAAACCCCAAGCCAAACCCTTATTACTGTGTTCAAACTGAAGTTTCATAGCATGTTTTTATTTCTTTCCCAATATTTTGTAAATGTCATAAGTGTGCCCAAAGTTTTCTTTTTCCTGGCACTGAACAGTCCAAGCATAACTTCCTTGGGTTGGTTTTCTATCCTACTAGGGGAAGCCAGAATAATTTTTCCTCCTCAATGTGATAAGGCAACCCAAGATGTAAATCTGCAATGGTTATTTGCCATAAGACATCTTTGATTTTACTTTTATTTCTGAAAAAATTGCATTAGAAATCTCTGCACTTAACAATCCTGAATTTGTAATGCTGCTATGCAGATTTTCACTGCTGTGAATTTTAATGTAGCAAAGTAAGTTCATCTTCTTTATATACGTATATTTATGCTTCAAGTCTACATACACATCTATATTTTTTCTCAGATCTTATTCCATAGGAAGATAAATAAAAATGGGAAAGGAAAAAACAATGCAAAAAAACTCAAACAAAAAACCTCTATGCTGATGTTTTGGATCATTCATCTTAAACAATTTGACAGCTTAGCACAGGTGATGACAATTTCTCTGAATCTTCAGTATTTGCAACTGATAGAAAAATTTTTATACTAAAAATATAGAATAAGTGTTGCAGCAGATAACCACATTTACTGCTCTTGTACAATGTAGAAGTATAGAAAAATTAAAGGGGGGGGGTATAAAAAAAGCAATGATGATGATATTGCTATGTAATCAGTGTTTTTTTCCTATCCATGTTTAAAAGAGGAAAAACTAGTTTATTCTGATACCTGCTGCAATATGATAAAAAACTATTTTATACTTATCTCAGAAACAGGCAGTGGTTTTATGAGTAGCTCAGATTTTCTTTCCTCTCTGTTGCATAAGGGTGTGGTTACAGGGAGAGACAGATCACCCACCCCTTCTGTCCTGCAGTTGCCCATTTTTACAGACATCAGTATGGCCAAAATAAGAACATTTTACTGAATAATTCAACCATCTTGGTTACCAAGAGACAGTTTTTATCATTTCCTGACCAAAGCACATTGTTACACCTTCAAATTACTTTGCCCTTGCTTCTTGTCAGTGAAGTTGCTTTTGAGAATATCCTTCCTTAAGAAATTATTTTTCTTCCCCTTGCACTCCAGTTCACAGTGCAGGAACAGGCTGGGCACACACATTTTGCCCACCTGAGTTGCTCTCCTGCCAAGACTGGCCCACCTTAGCTACCCTCATGAAAGGCTCTGTGGGCACCACTGGACAGCTGCAGTTCCACCCATTGCTGAGCTTGTCACACGACTCATTCAGGTCCTCTTGTGAGACTTCTCCAGCTGAAGGACATGCTTTCAAATCTCATTTTAAAGTGGAAGACAGGATTCTGGAAAATAAGATAATCCCTTCAAACTGGCATCAATACAGTATACAGAAGCAAAATTCCTGTTTCCAAGTACTGGCTCTGGGCCTGAACTTAAATATTTAAAAATCTGAAAAGCAGTAGAGTTTACATCACAACATCAGTAGAAGTATTTTCTTCCCTGAAGCTTTTTTTTTAAAATGATAATGTCAGGAGAACTAAATGAGACATGGCCTTATCAATAAAATGATAGCACGATGCTCAGTTAAATACTATTTGTTGAGAACTATAGTTTAAACTGAAAGATTATTTTCCTGGTAAAGTAGTTTAGCATTTATTTCCCTTAGGAAACTGACAGAAATATGACCTAACTATGGACTCATATTTTTAGTTGCATACAAGTACACTTTTTCTAAATGAATTTGCTTCTAATAGTCATTCAAGTAGTCATAAGGGGACTAAACCATTATTTTTCTTTTCTACTATGTCCTTTCTTCAATAGGTTCAAACATTATTAGCCAGCTTTAGTGCCTACAGATTTCAAAATGAAGACACCATGGAAACTTTTGCCAAGTAATGTTTTTCTTTTGAGAACAAACACACAGAGAAATAATGGAATTATTACTTGTGTAACTAGGAAAATAAGTTATGCTGCTGACACATTGCAATGGTTGGGAAGAAACACTGAAAGCACTCTCAGTTCTAAAATTGTACAAAGACTGCTCTTTTCAGCCTCCGGTACTTCACTGTTTAAGGCTGGAACAGACAGATTCCAAGTTGTTATCTAAGCAAAGTTATGCTAAAACATGCCACAGTCCCTAAATTAGAGGCATAATAAGTTCAATATGCTGAAGTGAGTTGCTGAAAGTTCCCTTATCTCAGATAATCAGAAACTGTTATTGTAATTTCATTGCAATTTCATTGCAACTTCATTGCTTCTTAATTTTATTACTGTACAGGAAAGACAATCATCTTCCTCTTGGTTTGATCTGTCATCTGTACTTGAATTTCTGCCTGTCTGCCACATCTTAATTAAAAGCTCATTCTAGCTTCTAGTGGAAGTCCTACATAAATGTTCTGCTTTTATTTCTCACCACATTAATTTCTACTAGCTTGTTCCTTCAGCTTTTATCTTTTTCCTTGTGTTTGTCATCACAATTAGCACAAACCACGGTGACAAATTTGGACAGAAGTTGAAGAAAAGATACAATCATCCCTAATCAAAAGTAGTCCCTACCTGATCACATGTTGATTCCATGGAGAAATTTCCTTGCTGTGCAGTGAGCAGTGGGACAGAAGCCACAGCAGATGTAACCTTTCACAGGCTCTGTACAGTCTCAATGACACTCACCTGTCAGAAACAGCCTCTGCTTTGTGCAAAGTTCTGCGTTAGAAGGAATATTTCAAACTTTTTACTAAAGTTTTGACTTTTAGTTTAATGCTCCTGGTCACTGTAAAAAGATTTTAAATGATAAAGTTTAGGCTCTAGTTTAAACATTGGATGTCAGTACTACCCATGACATTTGCAGTCTTTGGGAACATCCCAATAATGAGAGTTGTTGAAAAATTACACAGAAAAGGTGCTTAGCTACTTAACCTGGCCATGGAATTTATATGACCATCTTAATGAAATCAATATAATATGCTCTCTATACGTAGTAGAATAGCTGAAGTCTGCAAAAATATTGGACTTTCAATGATTATGTCTGGAACTAAAAAGTTTCTCTCATGAAGTAGTTTTTTCTGGAAATCAGGTGGCTTAAAGGCTTGAGCCAGAGGTTCCATTCAGATCAGCTGTGACTGATAGTCAGAAATGGCCTCACCTTCCACTAATTGCCCCAGAACCCATTTATACTAATGGGTACTACATCTTCTGAGAATAAGTTTCAAACACTGATTATGCTTTCTTTGAAAAAGTCACTCTCTTTTGTCTTTCAAACCTCATTTCTAATAACTTTATTGCATGTTCAGTAGTTCTTGCATAACCCATAGTGGCTAATCTATCCTTATTAACATGTTTCTTCTTATTAATGTATGGACATCTTATCACATTTTGGTTCTATAATTCAGGCTGGGTCCTGCACTACTTAAATTAGGAACTACTCTGTGCAAGGGAAGATTATATTGTTTCTTTATGATTTTTAAAAATCCATTAAGTATGTATTTCAGGGATCAGTGAATTGAAACAATACAGTGGCATAGTAAAATTTCCCCACTTACTGTTTAATAATTTAAAACATGCTAGCATTTTTCAAATGCTGTTAATCACTGAATTGACATTTTCAGGTAGCTCCTTGCAAAAACTCCCAGATCTTTTTTAACTTTAAGGACCTAATTTAGAGTGTATCTCCACATGTCTACACACACACATACTGATATTTATACCTTTAGGTATTTGCAGATACACATAACTTGGTACTTTAATCTGTGATATTCCTTGCAATGTTTTGATGGTAGGCCTAAAATTTGATATTCTGACTAATTTTCTATCAGTAAGTTGCCATTAATCTGAATGCTAACATTTCTAGCAACAGATACATAGACGTAACAAACTAATGTAAGACAGGGAGGAAGAGTTCTGCTGAAGTGCTTTATTCTTTCAAATTTTCAGAAGCAATTTCAGGGCGTAGCAGCTCTCTGTGCCTTCTAGCCACTCAGAAATTCATTTGCTGGAGTCTAATCATGCTGTTTTGGACCTTCCTCATGTAAGAAAGGCAAGAGGTCTCCAAATCCTGATCAGGGCATATTTCATGGAAGCCCAGTAAATAAGATAATTTCTTGTGTTTAAAGTTGCAGTTATCACAATGACACTCTATGAAGACTCAAAACTGAAACAGGCTACAGAACTTTACCCATCTCATCCTTAAACAGCCCTAGCCATCAACAGCAGACAATATTTAATATGCAATGTGTAAAGCATAGCTGATAAAGAACAAATCATATGTAAAACTGTGTTTAGAGCACACACAATTATGAATTTCTATTAAACTCAAGATGTTATCTCTAAAGGCATGGAGATTATATTAAATAGAACAAGTAGCAAATAAATTTGCAAGCCTAGAAGGGCACAGTAAATTTACAGATCTTTCCAAAGTGCTTAGCTGCAGGTAAAAAAAATTAAGCTAAATCTTCTCACCAAAGTAAAACAAAGAAGAAAAGAAAAGTTTTAGGAAGGAACAGTTCTGTCCCAACAATCAGACAAAAAGTAGCAGGGACATGCTCTTTATGTGCTAGCTTAAACTGCTATTCCCCATCCTCCAGAATTTCCTCAGGAGACCGTTTCACAGTGAAGAAAGTTAATGTAGCTGATTTTTTGCCTGTAAGTTCACAGCCTCCCTCACAATCCCATCCATTGGTTTCACTGCAAGGCATCTGTTAGTAGTAAACAGCTGGGTAGCGGCATAATCTTTAATCAACTTGACCCACATAATGAGAACCATAAGTGAAATCCTGATTCAATAGCAGAAGTTTATTAATCAGATCAGTTCTAACTGGATTACCATTATTTCCTGTAAAAAAAGGAAATGCTGGGGACATGGCAGTTGACAAATAAAAGTAAGAAAAGGTGTGATCTGCTAAAGAATAGCATGGCTTGATATCACCAAACCCACACAGGAATACATCTACATAGCTCAGCTTATCCTTCTTTTTGTGAAATTCTGTTTCTTTATTGAATGAACTGCTGCCCACTAAGTTAAGAAAAAGAATCTATCTGGCTCTAAACTATAATCAATTTAATCAATGAAGAAGATAAAAAGACAAGCATTTTACTTCAATATCTGCAAGGTTAGAAGAGTACAAGCAGAAACTTTGTGGTGATTAGCCTCTCAAAAGTCAAGAAAACACAATGTATGTTGCAAGTCACAAGTGGCAAGTGCTTAATATATTTGTAATAATTCTCTCATTTTTCACATTACCAACATCACATAATGGGTAATGCTGCCAACTTCTAGAAACATCCAAACCAGGCCATTTTGTAATCACAGAATGCTTTAGTTAGATAGAAACGCTAGTTTTTGGATTTATGGACTAAATTTCAACTACTTCACTCGAAAATGCTAGACACAAACATCAGAAGCAGAAATTGATGACGAGGTCATGCATGCTCACTGCAAGTACATCTGGAAGCAAGACAAGCCAACAGTTTAAGCCATTTCCTTTGAACTTGACGAGTACAGTATGTTTCAAGGAACACAAGCCATGATACACTTTTATACAAGCTCCAACCTTTCAACTGCCCACAAAATCAACTGCAGAAGAAACTGCAGAGTCAGAGCATCGCCTGATGTGAAATATTGCTATCCAGTTAAGGCCTAGACCAGCCCTTCTCCAAACGTGGGGCTGTGGAGAGCCTTTGAAATATTCCCGGGGCTCTTCCTTGGCTGGGATCAAAGCTCAGGCGTACAAACACAGGTGGGGAGCAGTTACCATTCTGCAGCTCCTAAACAAGTGCTCCTCTCCCCAGCCTCTATCCACACATAGCAACATTTTTATTCTGGTCCCTGGTGTCAATGAACAATGTCCTTTGAGGTTTGCCTACAGGCTCAGTGAGCCTAGCTCAGAGTGCTGTGATAGATTCCCTCACTGCAGCAAACCAAGGGGCACAGAAAAATCAGAAAAATGAGAAAAAATTCTCATTTTATTAAGTAGTCAGGTGAAAACCCTCTCCCTCTCCACCTCTTCCCTGCTTTGGCTCTGGGAGCTGTGTGGTTTGTTTCCCAGTTCTGCAGGAAATGTTTTTATATCAGCAGCATGAAAAATGCAGGACATGGGAAATAACCAATGTACCTCTACGTGTGATTTATGTCAGTACCAGTGAATTGGTTCCTATATGAATACTAAAACCTGAGGTCATTGCAAGTTACTTGCACAATGACTGCCTCAATCACTGAAAGCAGCAGGACTAATGCAGGCCCTGTTTCCTTTATTTCCTCTCTCAGGTTAGACTCTCAAACAGGCCCTTCAGTGAAGTAAGACATACAAGAACTGTTTGGCATTTACACTAAAAATGAAATATATTTTAGATTTTAAAAAAATGTTTTATGATAAGCATGAAGAATGTAAGAATCACCACTTCAGCAGTAGCAATTAAAATGCTCCATGGTCAGTATCTATCAGCACTACATATAGCCAAAGGAAAGTGGAATGCATTAGGCATTCAGTAATTATGGAATAGCTTATTAAACCTCAGTTTTCAATTTTAAAAGAAGGTCAAAATGAAAAGAAAATAGACACTAATTGTTAGCATGCATCATCTTAATTTACATTTTATTTTCAGGCCAGATGCAAGAAAGCTTAATGATCAGGTCAGACAGTTGAAACAGCATTTAATCTACCTTGAATATCAGCTGAAAAAGAAAACTAAAATATAAATAAAATATAAAACTTATAAATGAATAAAAGTGCACCTGTTTTCACTGTTTACATTTGAAGACAGAAACAACTGTATTTAAATTACTTTTCCATGTACAATCATTTTTACTAAGAGTATGAAGGAACAAAACTCTGGAAGGACAGTGAGCCTCAAAATATCCATTGATAATAAACACAGGAGAGAAATGAGAAGGAAAGAGAAATCTAAAAGAAGATGATACTGAGTTCCCTGGTTCACAAGACTGCACAAAAATCTTAAGAAACTCCAAGTGTATCTATACTTTAAAGGCTACTTTGCCTCCAAGTATTACCAGAGAAAAATTCTTAAAGCAAGCTCAAATATATTCTTAAAAATTATTAAACAGGCATAAACAAATATTTGAAAGTTTAATTTTCTCCAAGAGATGTGATTCTTCCATTTATACAAAAATACGTTGATATAAACAGAACCATGATAATTTATATTAGCTGTAGAATTTTCTCTTACTAAACTCAGTTACTGTCAGACTGTTTTGTACAAATAGCTCTATAAACATGCTGTTAATCCAGCATCCTCACATGAAAGAAGTAACAGTGTTATTTCTAACTGGAAACGTCAAGAACAAGAAAATCTCAGAAACGAGTGGAATATTTATACAACATATTCCAAGTGAACATCACAAAAACTGTTTTGGAAAACTACATGGGATTTTTCACAGGAAAGTGCTGGAAGAGGTAGGATTTTTTCTTGCAGTCAACAAGTCAAATCCAGTAGGATAGCTTCTAAAAAACATTTTAATAAAGGTCATACTTGAACTGTCACAAGCAAGAATTTTAATTAACACCCTAGGAGTGTTAATTAAGTCTGCACATCTGATAGCTTTAAAACATAGACTGGAGAACTGCATCAGACTACAAACATTTATTTACATGGCAATTGCTATGGACAGGAGCTCAGGTTTTTGTTTTTGTTTGTTTGTTTTCAAAAGCCAATGATTTTGTACAAAAACTAGGAAATACAAAGGTGCTCCTGCGCTGGAAGATTTAACTGTTCCCTCTAATCATATCCAGTAAATGGATGCCCATATCAGAAGTTAAGAGCATCCCTCAGAAGAGACAGTAAAGGCTGTAAGATCATGTATCCCAGGAAATGCCTGAAGGATGGCGGGAAGGGAAAGCAGAAAGGGTGGAAGTTTTTTTGTAGTGCTGCCTCTCATGATCATGGAAATAATGGCAGCCACAGGACCATGTACCTTCTTCACAGCTGAGCTGGGTCCATGACTAGTTGTAAAGAAGAAAACCCATCTGGTTATTGGTTTGGTTGGGATTTTTTCCATAGTAAATCTACTATCCCAGGCCTTTAAAATCATGGCTGTTAGAGATGATGAACAGAATGTAAGGTTTATAACATCTCCCACATGCCAGTTCAGCATGGAATATTGCATCCAGGTTTCTTTTATCTAAAAGTGATATTTATTTACCTAAAGTGATTGTAATTTTAGACACCAGTTAGAAAATATTGTGCATTGTTGTTTGAGAGGCTGCTATTGGTCACCCAGTCAGGATAATGACACTGACAAATTATTAAGGAAAGAAGGGATATCTCCAAACCAATTGCCCTTGTCTCTGTGAGGGAATTCACCTTGGTGGGTGTCAACTGGGAACACCTCACAGCTGGTACCACAGATCCAGCAGATTCCTAAACACCTGGACAACTTCTTGGCACAGGGACTCAGGGAGCCGACTCGGAGAGGTGCCCTCCACAATTTGTTGCTTGCTCCCAGAGAAGGTCTTGTGGCCAAAGTGGTGCTTGGTGGCTGTCTTGGCCACAATGACCACGAAGCCCTCGAGTTTCAAAACTCTGGTAGTGTGCCTGCATCCTTGTTGCTCCTGAGATGGACAAGGCACAGGCAAGCCTGGCTGGAAAATCAGCATTCTCTGGCCATGCTCCACACAGGGGCACTGGAAGGGCGTGTGCAGGGCCCTGAGCACCTGCCTGAAGCAGGAGGGACATTTCTTGCAGAGTTCACTGCTCAGAGAGCACAGCTTCCCACGGGCCAGGAGAGGGGCTGGGGGAACAACAGGGGCTGTGCAGGGCAGGGGCCTGCCCCGCTGTCCCTGCTGCTGTCACCTGCTTGCACAAGGCAAGGTATCCTACTGCTGCCTTTGCACCTCCTAGGGAGCAGGACTGAGGCATTAGTAATTTATATATACTAGTGAAGAGTATGCACCTCACTGCCATATTAAAGCCCATCAGTTAATCTGAGGAGCCTCAGGATATTGTATTTTGGTTTTGCCAATTTGTCTGTCAGGAACTTTCTGGTATGGAGTATATTCCTGGAATATTTAAAAAGGGAACCCTTAAGACTGTTATCTTTAAGAAACAAAACAGAACCAAAGAAATGAAACAATGTCCCATTTAATTCAAGTTATTTCAAACCTACAGTGAATATATTACTTTTCCTTGTCTGAGTCAATAGAATAATAGCTAGGTAAGTAACAGTCAAGTGTCTGTCAAGAAGAAATTGTGCCTGACCTCGGAACTGGACAGAAAACATCATCAGTTTCTGTCCAATATCAGGTATAAGGGTGGAACACATCATGTACCTTGACTTGTTATCAGATGTTATGTAAAAGTTCCAAGAACACAGTCTAAATAAAAGCACTGCAAGACATAGGAAAATTGTACTCAAAGGTTAGTCAGTTGTTCCCTGAAAAGTAAAAAGAAGTATTAGATACCAAAATATAAGTAAAGGCCAGTAGCATGCAGCATCTTCATTAATTATTTACAGCAATTAGAGTACATTAATTAAATTTGCAGATGCCACCTTGTTGTAGGACAGGGTTAACATAGGGAACAAAATTAGAGAAATGCTTTAGAGGGGAAAAAACCTGTCAGACACCAAGTTCTGACACCTAGGTAGGAATAAGCAACACAAGATGGGAAAAAGCAGGTTGAGTAACAGTTCTAAGATCAAATCTAGTGCAGAACAGACAAAGAAAGGTGGAAGGGAGAAAGGAGAAATAATAATTACAATCTGAACTTGTTAACAATATCAAGCCATGATGGCAAAAGCTGTGATGTGTAACTGTGAACAGAGCCTGCAAATTGGGTGGGGAAAACCAGCTGTAATCTTATTGCTGCTCTCCTGGGTTTTTGACAGCCTGACTGCTGTGTCTTGGTATTCTACATAGATCTGGTCCACTTAGTGAGAGATCAGCATGGAGAATGCTTCAGGGAAACCTCACTGCAGCCTTCCAGAATCCTTCCAGAGGTGGTGTATGAAAAGGAGGGAGAGAGACTTTTTATACAGGCAGACAGCAAAAGGACAAGGGGCAATGGTTTTACACTGAAAGAGGCTGGCTTTAGTTTAGATGGTAGCATGAAATTTTTTACTCAGACAGAATAGGTTGTTCAGAGAAGCTGCCAATCATCGCTGGAGGTGTTCAAGGTCTGGTTAGATGGGGCACTCAGCCTGGTCTAATGAATTTCATCCCTGGCCTTGGCAGAGGGGTTGGACCTAGATGATCTTTAAGGTCCCTTCCAGCCAAACCATTCTATTATCAGGAAAGACAAAGAGAAATTACAAGCAGGTTACAAGCAAGGGAAGACTGCAGGAGCTGGGGTTGTCTAATGTACTGAAGAAAAGACTAAGGGGAGATTCAGACAACATGCTCTGCATATGTAAAGGTTAGCTGCCACAAGTCCCTGAGAGTGGTTGTTATGGAAAATGTTGTGAAACAAAAGTAATTTATTTCCTTCACAATTCTGAAGTAACTGGAAGATAACAATTTTATGTAAACTAATGAATGTGAAGAATAATGCTTCTAAATAAAAGCTTTTTTATCTTCGTGTGTATCAGTTTCATAAAGAATGTTTAGAGACATATATTTAAGTCAGTAAGACAAAATGTTTTAATAAAATAAATCAGCTTGCAAACACATACAAGTATTACAGACTAAGAATTAAAATCACTATCCACCATCACAACAGTAAACTGTAATTTATGTTGACATGAAGTTTAGCACCTGAATGAAAAAAACCTAATAATGAGTAATAATAAAATCATTTAGTTTTGATTAATAAAGACCTTTGATTTTCTTAGTATTCCAATAAATGCAGTAACAAATATTTCCAGATTTTCTTTCATGCCAAAAGTCTTCATTTTTCATTTGGCTGAAGCAAGTTAAGGTAAATGTTGGACATACATTTTGAAAATTATTATGTATTGTGATCTACCAACACTGTCTTTCTATTTGTGTTAAGCGTTAGCACCATCTACTGGTCCAGAAGGTCCTTTCAAACTTTAGAAAAAGCTGTGGAAAGTGATCCAGCCAAAATGATGCAAAATGATACTGACAGTAACACATAGTTTTTCAGCCCCTGTAAAGGCAAAAGAAGAGAAAAAGGAAAATATCATCTTGTCATTATTGATATCACCCCAAAAAAAAGTAAAACAAAGTACTAAGTTTCATTTAGACAGAAATTATTCTAAAAGGTATGAAAAGAATGAAAGGCTTAGAGAGTTACAAAGATTTGGATAATGAACATTATTATCTTCTACTGTGGTGCAACACTAATCTGCAGTGGGAGACACAGAACTTCTAGCTCTAGATCCAGTGATCAAAACATCCAGTCACCAAAAATATTGGGAAACATCATCTGTAATAGCAAGTTAGGTACCTATGGATCCTGGATAGATTGGCAAAGAGAACCTGGTATTATACTACTAGCATTCAGCGCTTCAAACTGCACTAGAAAACTTCTGCCCTATATGTTAGAATCCAGTAAACTGGCTTGTTGTAGACAATCACTGCTGTATCAATTTAGGATCTTTTTATTACACTGTAGTTACAAAGGCCAATTAACCTCTGTTGCATTTTTAGTCCCTTGTTGAACCTGACCCTAAAAATGTAATCTATTTGCTGATGTGTTATTGGGACAACTGCTCATTTCCCTACCCCACTGAAAGAACTGGCTCAAATGAAAACTGTCTTCAGGCTGTGCCTGGCATCCTGCCTTCTGGCTGTGTTACAGTCTTCATTTACACCCATAGCTCCACATACAGTTATGGAATTATAATCTTCATTCCTGTAAAAATTGTTCACAGTTCATCATGTTTCTTGGAAAACTTAATATTGCATGATATCACTTTCAGTTTCATAATGCAATACTTGCAAGGAGGAGAAATTGTACATACAGCTGTATACCAAGTCATGTTGTTTCTAGAGCTAGAGACAAGCAAGAGATATTGGGTAAGAGACCTAATTACATTACCTTGATTTCCTTAAATACAAGGACTCCCCACATTGCAGCAACAAGGCCAGGACCCTAAAGAATAAGATTAATTTGTACATTACAGCATTTCATTAAAATTTACTCTATTCATTACTGCTTTCAGGGTGGTTGAATTTTGTCTGGATAACACATTTAGGTCTTTCCATTCTGTATAAGTAAAGCACTCATGACAAAAGCATAAACATCAGTGAAATATTTACTAAAGAAGATACAATAAACTATTCAAGAAGGGCTAAAGAGCCAAGAAACTGCTTTTTTTTTTATTTTTTAGTAGGCACAACCTCTTTCTAAATTACCCTGCAGAGCCTGCTCCAGCTGTTACATGTTCTTTCAGTGGACTTCAAATAACATGCCTCACTTTAGTCCAAATTAGAGTCCACATATTTCTTAGTATTTCCTTTATTAGCATGACTAACTATTGGACAAAGTTTGATTTTATTGCTCAGTATGATATCAAGAGACTGAAACATAGATGTTATTTCCTGCATAGCTGACATCTGGACAAAGCACAAAGCCAGCCAGGGAGACAGGTCAGGGAAACTCTTGATTTTCTGTGATGTTGCTGTACAGGTTTCCTGGCTAACAGCAAACAGTGATACACAACAGCAACTTCCAGACACTCTTGGTAATACAGTTTCTCCCCTGAGGGAGCAACGATCTGAATTTTCATCTCTGATGAGAAAAATATCTGAATATGAAGCAAAACCTGGCTCTGTTCATGCTTCCCATTAGAGCTGTTCTCAGAAACACTTGACAGATGTTTGGCCAGTGCCTTTCCCCTCTTCATTCTCACTGCAGCTGATAAGACACAGATATAGACAGGAAACAACATCTCATGCTGAATAAATGTGTGGGTGCTGGTTCCTAGTGACATTGCCAACTTTACATTATTTGAGGGGTTATTTCACTTTCTAGATAATGTACACTGTGAGAGGAATGCAATTTAAAAAATGAAACAAAGTGTTCAAGGGATGTGATGAATACCTCTCTGAAAATCTTCTCCAGGGTGAAATAAAGCAGGAGTTCTGAACCTGTGGTCCACATAGGCAGTTTCTCAACTGCTTTGATTAGTGCCTTACATTTTTCATTTTGTGATTTTATATCCTTGCCCTTTAGGCATACTGATAACTAAGCTACTAAAACTGCTTTCCATTAATCCTTCAATTTCTAATTAGAATGATCCCAAGATTTTTTTTTCTTCATTGCATATTGCAGAGTTTATTTTGACTTAACTGCATCTTGAGACAAAGCTTAATCCCTACTAAACTTGTTTCATTAGTTTGCTTCCATATTACAACTGTTAAGCAAAACTTTGGTTTTAATATTCATTAACTTTCATTTGCCACCTTTGTGTCACCAACTAGTACAGTGTCAAGAGGGTAAATACAAAGTTTACTTTTACCCAGTGATTGGACTGAATTTATGCTTTAAAGATACATCATAGAATAAAACAGAGACAGAACAGGGCAATCTATCTTCCAAACATTTGCGTAAGAACATTATTTTCAGTAGTACATAATTTGTTCTGTTTGTTCAAGAACTGTAAAAAGAAAAAAATGCCCAACTTAATCAAGCAAAATGACCACTAGGGGACAAATTCAGAAATTCAAAAACATCCAGGCCAAAATGTACTTCCTGGGTTGAAAGCATAAAATAATTCTTTTAATCACTTCAATTAAATAATTAATATTGATATAATTCTGTTTACGAAGCTTTGGCTTTTACATAACCTAAAGACTCACACTCCCAATTCTTCTGGTTTTTCTTATGCTTGACATTGACCAAGATGATGCTTGTCACAGTCATTCATGTTCCTAAAAATCCAAAGACTAGCACAGACAAGCAAAGGAGGCACCATGTACTTTTGACTAAAAATGCTCTAGACACATCATAATTCCAACTCAGTTCCAAAAACAGAAGAGTGAAACCCATTCACTTTTAATTCTAGTTAGAGATTCTATTTTTTATATACTTACTGCAGTAATTATTGGAAAGCTGACGACAGCACTGAGATAGTGATTGGCCAGGAACCAGCAGCAATTGGCTATTGCCCAAAGCACACCAGAAACAAACCCTAGAAAAATAAATCCCAATCAAAAACATGCACAGCAAGGTATAGGCAGCAGTTTGTGTAAGTTTTATACTTATAGCATAATACAGCAATTGTATGTATGTATTTTAGTATGTTAACTACTTTAACAAGCTGGCTCTGGCAAACTAAACCAAAGCTCAAAGGATAAAAATCAGCTACTCCAACTGAAGCAGCAAATTAATCAAAGTTCATTGTTTTATGGGCAACATGTTCTCCACTCTGGCAGTCAGTTTTTGAAAATCTGCAATGTCACTTTGTTCCAGTTTCAGATTAGAACAAAAATCATCATTGTCTCCTAACCTTAATTAATTAACCTAATAGAAATGCTCTTTCAAAAGAGACAAGAAGTCAAATGAAGATACTTGAAAGGTGAACCACAATTCCACCACACAACTTGAACTAATCACTGCAAAATGGCCTAAAAAAGTAGCTGAAATGAATTGCTAATTTAAAAAACAGTCATACCTGGCAATATGGCTTGGGGATAAACGTAAGGTTTATTTTTCCTGACTGCACAGTAGATCAAAAAGTACATAGTACTTGTAAGAAATATTCCACTGAAGTGTGCAAAAACATAATCTAAATCTGAAAGAGAAATTACAAAATGTTAGTAAAAACACCAGTTATTAATTTTAAAAAAATTATTTTCACTGCTAACATTCATATAGACAAAAACACATAAAGGTTTTTGAATTCCTAAGAATTCAAATTCAAATCTCATTGTGCCTAACTCAGCTGCCAGTCTAACTGTGGATGCATACAATGACACCTATTAAATATGAATTAAATGCTGTGTTGACTCCACCATTTATTACAGGCTTCTAAGCATTTCTGTGAGCTGTTATTTTCAGAACTCTATTACATTACTGAATTAATTTAATAAAACCTTGAAAAATCCTCAGATGAGCCTACAAAACTGGAGTGGAGATTTTACATAATTACAATCTCTCAACCATCTACAGTTATGTTCCTGTATTCCTCTAGCCTTGTTTTGTTCTGTACATTTAAGGGCAAGAAAACTGCATGGACTATATAAGCAAAACATGGCTCAGTTTTGTCCTTTTTTAATCTTGAAGGATTTATCACAATTTTGATCACTATAATTAGGAATGCTAAAAAATCCTTTATGGACTTTGTATGTGCTAAAGAGAGTATTTCCAAAATGGTAAAGCAGAAGCACGTGGCAAGGTGATCCTTGTCTCCTTGGAGCTGTAAATTCTCAACAGGAAAGGCAGCTATGGTAATGACAACATCTGTTTTGCCTGGCTGGGGAATATACACATTCCAGTATTCAAGAGAAATTGTATATGACAATGGCAACATTATGCATTCTCAGCAGTACTTTGCTCTTAAGATGCTGAAGGCATTACCTGATAGAGTATAACCTACATTTTAAGGAAAATGTTTCTGGGGGAATGTTTGAAATTGGCAATTAGGCTTACGCTAAATGGTTTCAATTTAAAAAACAACATGGTTTTAATTACTTATGTTGTTACATATCTGCTCCCCTCATCAGTTATGATCAATCTCATCTTCCTTTATTGCTGCTGGCAGGTGGCAAGCTTGTGCCCTTGTTTATCTCATTCTCCACTCATACAAACACTGTATTTTGAGAATGCTAGTATTTAATGCCTTCAAAAACATACTTGTGAGTTGTGTGGTAATCTTTGGGCTGTTTATCGGGGCTTTTAATGGTGTAATTCACCTCTGAGAAAATGACAGTGCTAGGGCTATGATTGTGACAACATCTAAAGTAGTACAGAACTGACAAATTGTCATGGTGTATTTTCAGGCACATCAAGATTTTCACCCTATGCCTTTAAAAAAACCAGGAGAACACAATGATGAAATAAAGTAGATGTGATCTGTTAGCCTTTACCAAACTGACTTGCTCCTGTGTATACAGTTTCATTTCTTCTTCCATGGTCCTTGATGTAAAGCACTGGTACAAAACTGGAACCGTAGAGTATTCCAGCTACTACAGCCAGGCTACAGCCTCTTTAAAAAGAACAAAAATTGGAGAAAATAGCCTAGCATGAATTAAGGAAGTAGGCAACACATGTAAGCCCAGTACTGCAGGTAAAAACTGTGCATCATATAAAAATTCCTAGCTATAAAAATAATACAGTTTAGCACATATTTATTTTCTAGTAGAGAAATGGTTCACATAGTTTCCCTATACTTTATAGCCAAGCAACACAGAAAATTCCTGCCCCAAAAGCCAGCAATCTAGACTAATGACATGGGAAATTAACTAACTAGGATTTCCTAAAAGCGGAGCAACAAGCAAAAAATCAAATTAAAATACTCCCACCCTCACCTTTGCTGTTGCAATCTATATGTAACTTCCCAGCTTCATTGCCCTTCTCCATCTCCAGATCGCTGTGTTCTTGGAAGTCTCCATTCCCCACACTGGCTCCTGGCTAGCTTGCTTCCACTTTGGAGCACTTCTACTGCCTCCTTACCAAGATGTATTCACTTGGAAACCACACCTGGAAGCATGTCATTAGCACAGGCTTCTTCTATGCTGGAGTGCTAATCAACCAGGTGCTAAAACCCAGCTCTGTAATTACTGAGTTGATATCGTTATTTACTTTGCCAAATGGTATTTTTTCACAGTAGTACCTGATACTTAATTAGGTTAGACATACTCACCAGTGCCAACAGAATAATCTAAATAGCTGTGCAACTATTCATAGATTTGCACACTACACTAGTAAGTAAAAACCTGTTATTTATTAGTGTGAGACTTTGCTAGGAAATCAGAGGACACAAATTCTGCTCTTACACTGTGTTTAACTACTTTCTCTGGCTACTTGTTTAACATTCTTTTACTGGCACAGAGCAACTTACATGAGTCTCCTTTTTGCTGGAGAAAGTTTGTTCACCCATGAGTCCTCAGTGGTATCTTCAGAAACATTAATAGACTGCAAAAAACCAAGAGTTTTCATGCAAGTTTAGTTTAGTCTGGGTTCTTAAAACGTCTTCTGTGATTCAGTCTGGTAGACTGGAACCTCTAGAGATCATTGAGCACAGCTAGACAGCTCTCAGGGCTCTCTGCTCAGGTAGCCACTGAGCCCTGACCTCTAACAGTAAGGTACAATGGTAGCAGGAGCCTGTGGCTCTCCAGGTCTCGCTGCACACCTTGGGCTCCCTAAGGAGCGACAGCCAGTCCGGTACCCCTCACTGGCCTATAAGCTGTGCCACAGCTGTAACAGTCAGCAACTCTTGACAGTCTCCTGGCTCGGCAACGTGGCAAAAATCTGGCCTCTCACCTAAGCACCCTCACAGCTTTATAGCTAATGTTTAATTGAAATTGCTTTCTCTTCTCCCATAACACAGCAATACACTCTTTTATATCATCTCCTTCATAATGAAGTAGGACTTCCTAAGCCGTCTAAAGCTGACAAACAAGAACGAACACTTGGGAATACCTCTTCTGTTACTAATATTCAAAATTATAGCCAAGATCCACAGATTAAGATACAATCAGTACAAATTTATGCTGTTTTATATAGTCTACCACAAATCCTAGCAAACCTAACAAACACTTTGTTTGTTTTAAAATGGGTATGTACTTTCACTGGTGTAAAATAACTGTAGAGTACTTACACTTTCTCTCAGTAAAGGTGTGCTTTCTAATGAAGCTGAAGAACTCTGGACTTCAGTTTTTATAAAAAGAAATATGACAGCACTCAGAAGAGAAAAATACACCAATAAATACCATGTCAGTTCATAAGGACATAACATTTAGTGTCCGGAGACAAACGTTTTATTTGGAGGAATATTGCTTTGTTTTCATTATTACCTTAGAGTCACTTTAGTGTATTTAAAAATGAAATTGCTTTAAAGTCATAACTTACTATGATTATATATATATAAAAGATATAAATTTTAAGCTCTTAATTTATATTAGCTAACAGACAACCTAAGTGAAAGTAAGTAGATAAAGCAGTTTTTGTATCACTTTATAGATCTTTCTTCTTATGTAATATGATTGAAAGGTCTTCTTTTAACAATGTGCAGTTACAACCACATTAACAACAGATGCTTTAGCCAATAGTGCCCTTTTGTACCAAACCACACATAAATGGAACACATGCTTGAAAATTCTATATGGAACAGCTTAAATCTGCACAAATTGCCTCTATGGTCAAGGAAAAATGTTAATTTTTAGCCTTCTATTACATGAGAGGGATGGAATACTGCTGCTACAGGGCTTTGTGAGCACACAGAAGGAGAAGGGATATTTCTCAGTGCATTAAGTGAATAAAATGGAGAAGAAAGGGTAATATTACTACTTTGAACCCTGCCTCCAGGAGATCAGGTAAATACCTGCGATCAGAACTGGAAGGATCTGTTTTTTACTTTTATGAAAAACATTTTAATGATCTAGGAATTTCTTCTCCTAACTGTAAAAATAACGTTTCCATTTGAAGAAGGATTTATCTCTTACTGATTGAGTAAGCATGGGTATAAAAGGATGTCAGTTTCCTTCAGAGGAAACATACAGATTCCACAGAGGAGGCTAAAATGAAAAGCCTGCTTCTGAGCAACACAGAGAAACATGCACAGGCTTTGTGCAGTTTGCCAGGAAAACATGTTTGCTCACAATCTTTCTCCCTACTGGTCACTCCTCCATGGTATCTCAGAAACAGGAAGCAGGTGGTGAGCTGTTCATCAGGCAGGAATAGCAGTAGTGCTATTTTCTCAGTACCTCCCAAACTCATGTGCCACTACTAACAGGAGGATACAAAGTTGCAGACTCTTAAGAAAGAAGAGAAGTAGAAACAAAAATCATTAATCTAAGGCAGCAGCTCTCTCCTACTAATCAGAAATGGCTTCATTATCTCCATGTTCTTAATACTCTCCTTTTCTGAAAGGCATTATGTTCATCTTCTGTCAGCATGCTTACAGTAAGCCCTCAGGATTTAGGGTCACCTTCCCATTCACCCAGATGGAAAGCAAGAACACTGGTATATAACAAAGATCTTCTTTCCTCTGTGTTTGGACCAAAATGTATGTTCATTTTGATGTCATACAAATAACAAATAAGGAAAAAGAAAGAATAAAGTCCATCCAAAGATTGTGAAGGAAGACACTGTGTGGGAATTTGAAGTATGACTTAAGATTTACAAGACACAGAGCTATTACAGACAGGAAAACATGCAAAGCCTCTGGCCTTTCATGGACCCCAAAGTATCAGGGAAGGTGCTCTGTGACATATTCTATAGTTGCAAGATTAAAATATGTACCCCTGACTGAGTGAAGGGAGATCAGAAATCTGAGGTTTTCTCAAGAAAATTCTTCCAGTCAGTCTGTCCTCTCACAGGGTTTGGAGAAAGTGAACCATTTGAATAACCTAGCTAGGGAGGCAATCCGTGCATCTCTGCTTTGCCTTGAACATGCCTACCAGCATTTCGTGTTTATGGAAAACCATTTCACCCCTGTACTGGACAACACGTCTGTTTCTACAGGAAACTGACAGGCTAGGTACGGATAGTTTATGCATTTGGTAGTAAATAGATTTACAAAAAATTCTTCAATATATTCACTCTCTTGTTAAATCATCCTTGTGGCTGGTATTAAATATATATTTTACATTATAGAGATTCATTATAAGAATCAAATTTACCTTATAAGTGAAAGTCCAGCTCCAATATAATTTAAGATTGGTCTTGATACCTCTTCAGGGTCAATTCCAAACCAACCAAACCTGGAACATTGAACCAGTTTCACTCAGTTGCACTGACTTTATACAAATAGTTAAATTATAACCCAGCCTTTGAAATCTTGACTTATGTAAATAATTCTACTTAAGGATATATTTTCAGTATTAGATCAGTGTTTCAGTTGGCTTGCAAAAAGCTATGTCTACTTTGTATAAACAACCTTTAATTTAATGTGCATTTCTTTTTAATATATATATTTAAAAACAAAAGTAAGATTCTTTTATCAGACCACATTGTAGAAGAAAAAAATACAAATATGTACTAGTTTTACATTAAGAAACACATTATTTATTTACTCAATAACATCGCTGGGCATTCTTCTTTCTATTGAAAGAGAGGAAATACAAAAAGCTAGAACAGTTAACTTGAGTACTTTCCACTGAGAAGGAAAAACATTTCATACATAGGATAAATCCACTTTAGTAGTAGACTTGGCAGTGTTTATGGCTGGAGCTGATGATCTTAAAGGTTTTTTCCAACCTGAATGACACTATGATTCTACAGGTGAGTTTTTACTGCAGTTATTAATGAAGAATTGACAACATTAATTATGTAATGACTTAAGATTTAAAATCTACTTACCTTGAACTTGCCCAGCCTGTCAGCAAATTAAAAGAAGCCCATATCAAAAGACCAAGAGCTAAGCCAATAGTTTTAACAATAGGGACAACTGTAATATTGCCTGAAATACAAAAAAAAAACCAAAACTGAAAACAGTTAAAAAATAGACTGTGATCTTGTATATATGTTTGATTNACTTGCCCAGCCTGTCAGCAAATTAAAAGAAGCCCATATCAAAAGACCAAGAGCTAAGCCAATAGTTTTAACAATAGGGACAACTGTAATATTGCCTGAAATACAAAAAAAAACCAAAACTGAAAACAGTTAAAAAATAGACTGTGATCTTGTATATATGTTTGATTTAGATTCTGTGCCTGGTTAGAAGGCAATGAAATTTAGGAAGCCACAGGGTGGTAAGAAACAATGTTTTTAAAAAAATAAATCCACTTAACACAGACTTTTCCTCCATGTAATTTTAAACATTAAAATTTGGTGTGAATTTGCCACTTAAAGAAAAAGCATAATAAAACAGTATTTACTATAAGAGTATAGTTCCATTAACAGTGAGGCTTTAAAGAACTGAATAACTACTAAATAAGTGCTATCTCATATATGGAGAAGTTTCAAGAATTTGAATCTCTTAATCCTCACCTGTAGCCCACACAAAACCTCCAACCATAGCCAGAGGCCAAAATCGGGGGCAATTCTGGATCAAATTGACCACCAACGAAACCATCCATATGGAGGCACAGAGAACCCACTGGAAGAACATGCCTGTGGAAAAATCAAATGCACACAATAGAGAATTTGTAGAATACTGCATCTCTGAATCTCTTAACAGAATATGTTTATCTTAGGTACAGTAGTAGAGAAAAAAATGAAAAAGGTGGCCACCACCCTTGTGAATTTCAGGGGACCTTGTTACAATTTATTCAAGGTACGTATTTCCTTTTTCATGCATTCTTCCTACAGAGTTGCAAAAGGCACTTTGCTGGACAAAGTTTACACAAGCCCCAATTCTTAAACATATGAAAATTTTGATGGACTTCTGACAAAGGCAATATTCAGTTGCTGCAAACTTCTCCCACCACCCCAGTAGCTGCTAACACAGGTGATTGCACAGGATGAAACTTTTTCAAAGCTCAAGCTTTTCTACAAACCCTGGACACTGAGGGTGGTCAGTGACAGATCTCTTCTACCTCTCTAGATTCTTGAAGGGTCAATTAGGCAGACTTTATGCCAGCTGTCCTAAGACTTTCCCTTGAAAGTCTAGGCTTGTCTTATTAGGGTCATATCTGGCACAAAGAGCAGAGGTTATATCCAGCCCGCAATGCAGGTACTATATTGCAATAACATAAGGGCAGATCTATTCATCTAGGGATCTGATAATTGGTTATGCTTCCTATAAACATGGAAATTTAACATAAACCTACTAAAGTGACAATATTCCAAGTAGGAAATAGGAATTATTGTTTCCTTTTACCAAGCCACCAAATAAAATTATTAAAATTCAGGTTTTGTTTTTATGTTAAGTCCACAATTGAAAGGCAATGCTCCAAAAACTTTTACCATATAAATAACACCATATGTATCCAAGAATCCCCACAAGGGTAGAACAAAGGACATCTCACTTTCCATTGTGAAATTCTCATGAAATGTACATCATCACTGTCAAGGTGCTGACAACATATAAAAAGGCTCTTCTAAAGATATGTCACAGCCTGAAGCAGTATTATTGCTTTATACCCTAACGACAGCAGACCAAATTAAACATACTCTCTGGATTATGGCTGTGATTTTTTGGTTTTTACAACTAGCATTGCAACTCAGTATTTCCTGGTAAAATATTACTCCTACTAGCAAAAATAGTGAACCAAAGAAAAGAATATAATCAACTTTACCATCACCAGTATCAAATTTCTTGACAGGCACAAAGTTTGTCCCAAACAGAAGGACAGCTACTGTGGAAGAAGCAAAGCCAATAGCTAGATCTGTTCCATTGCTGACGTTAGCAGCACTGTAAGTTTTCCCGATATTCATCTTTGTTCTGAAGAAGGTGCTTCTTTTTGTGGAGTTGTTTTGCTGTAGGTTCTGACAGAATCTGGAACCAAGGAGTGGAATTAAGTAGGTGGACTATTAATTAATACCAACCTAGTTTAGAAATCTAAAACTTAAAGGACACTACTTATCAATCTCTCAAAGCTGAAATGAACTGCATGCAAAGAGGTTCATGTAGAAAAGGTTCACATAAAACTCCATGAAAATATGACATAAAACAAGAACAAAGTGACTTAAGATGAACAAAAAAATCTCAGTATTGTATGTTTTGTCTGAAGACACAGAAAGTTAATGTAGAGATGCACTCAAAGGTTATGAGGACTTGAACCTCATATGAGGGCTATGGGAAACACTGATGCTTTAGTGAGATGTCCTATCAGAATATTCCCTATTCCTGTAGCCAAAGCAGGGGGTCATATTGGGGTGTGTAAAAAATACTGGGGTTAGACAAAATCTTAATTGGCAGAAGCAGTTATGTAGACCTACTGTCCAGAAGTCAGGAACAGGTGCAGAGATTCTATAGGTGCCACAGGGATCAACATGGAATCATAAGGTAACCAGAGGGATTGCTCTAGCTGATACAAAATACAAATAAGGTTCCATTTTTCTGTGGGGAGCAAAGGGAAAAGGTGCCTCTAAAATGTCTTTGTTCATTCCACATAAGTATAATAAGAAAGAAGGATAGTTTTAATCCCAGAATGTCTTTGTCCTTTTTTAAAGTGGGAGAGTCATCTTGAGGTTACACATAATGAATGTGTCACACATACACTTTTGATATGGAGTGTAACTGACAGAAAAGGTGTCTGAGGACAACCATAACAACGTGAACTTTGTGTACACAATCTTAATATCACACTTGAAAGACTACATAAAAGAAAAGCATTTGGAAATTTAACTTCAAATAGTAACAGAATACTTAATATGCTGTTATAGCAATACACATGCAATCCTCTTGTCAAAGTAATGCTATTTACCCTGAATCAAAAACCATCCCAGTGCTGTTTGCCCTTCCCCATTGCAGGGGCACTAACTACTGCCTAGCTAGTAAAAAAAGCTGAAATAGGATGGTGGGAATTTTGCCAAGTTTTGTAAGAAGTGTTGTGAGGACATTCTCTGCACAAGAGCTGGGCTGCTAAACATTCTTACATCTTATTTTACCTAGTCTTACCTTCTCCACAGTCCTTAGGACACTGAGAACTGTATCTGCTGAGGTTATGCTTCCATCCACAGCTTCAGCAGGGCCATCAGTGATTGCTGAAATTATTTGCATTAGCAGATGAAAAGTTTGATTCTGCAACTAATACAGCAATTTAATTTCTATAATTTTTTCCCCTTGAAAGATACTTCTAACTTGAGTACTTAAGAGAAACAGTGATGACATTTAAAAGATACATCATTACAATGACACAGCTGTTTCCATTTCTTTTATCTTTTTCACCCTCACTCCATCTTTCTTTCCTAGTTAGAGGATAAGCTTCTCCAAGAACTTTTCACTGTATTTGACTCTTCTACAAAGTGTGTTTTACCCAGGACCTGTAGACACTGAGCATTGCAAATAAAAACGCTATGATTTCTTCAAAGACTTGACTTCACAGGATACACTGTGACATGCTTTGAACAGATTAAGACACAAAAGCTGACACCAGCTTTCTTCATTCCATCAAACTTGACTCACTGAGTGAATACATTTAACACTAGCTAACTCTAGTGGACAAGTAAGGCACAAGAGTTGGGTTTTGCACAGAAGACCTGCATGCTGTTAAGGATATAGAAATAAAGCTGATTACACTGCAGCTCTGTGAATGCAGGAATCACCACATTTGCCTTCAAATTTGGAAGGTTGTTAGTATCTTACCTGCATAATGACTTTATTTATTTAAAGTGGTTTATCAGTCTTTTCAGCTTTGCACAGAGAAATGTTACTTTTAAAATATTTCAGGTTTGTATCTACTAAGAGAACTGTGCTGCAGGGCAATGTATTTTTCTGCTTGCTTCCTATCTTCCACAAATCTCTGTATTGTGCACAGTGAAGCCTTTTGCACAACTGGAGGACCAGAATCATCACCCCAAACATGGAGATTAAACACAACTTCCACTTAGGAGTATGCTTCATTCATACTGGTTAGAACTCTGTAACTTTCCAAAGCTCGTTCCAAATCTGGCTAAATTTCAGACCAACCTTTCAACTCCATTGCAAGTCCTTCAAGAGAAAGCTTAATCAGACAAGGCCTGAAGCAACCTGCTCTAATTTTGATGACAGCACTGCTTTAAGCAGGGAGTTGAGCCAGTGACCTCCAGAGGTCCCTTCCAAGCTAAATAATTCTATTATTGTGTGAGCAAATAATAAATTGTCACACAGCATTAAATTGACTATATTTTTTCTACATGCTTCCCACAACAGAGAGCTTCTGAGAGTTCACTAAAAGCCTCTTCTCTTCAATCTTATGTTATTACCAGATGGACTTGCATATGTGCCTCTGAAGAGTTAGAGGTAACAAATGCCAAACCAGAACATTTGCTCAAGATCCTATGCTCTTAAAGCATAGCGGTTGTATCTGAAACTCAAGCAGAGGCAACTGCAATTGATACTGTTATCGAAGGCTTTTTTTCCAGTAAGTTGCCCTTACTGAAGGGCACTTCAGGATTCCCAAGCAGCAGAAAAAATAGTTTTGTTGTTTGGATGTTGGAATTTTGTTGGCACACATTGCTCTTTTCCTACTAAGTTCACTGTTTCACCCACTGCGATGTTGTGCTACACACTTTCACACTTCCCTCAGAAATATGATACGTTTTCTACCCAAAAGAAATCATGATGCTCACTTATTGCAACACCAACACATCACTGCAATCTCTGCAGACAGGGACAAAATCAAGGGGCCTGTCTTTGAAAGCTTTCACCTCGATGGTGATCCAAACTGTGGCTAAGATTCCAAAGAACCTCTTTGCTAACTGAGTGGGTATTTTAAAACGTTGTATGTCAGGCTGACTGTTTACTTGCACATTTCTCCTATAAACCATTTACCATTAAGAGTGGATACTTTGACCCATAATTTAGGACACTCCTTTGAGTCCCGAGGTGGCCCAGATCAACGTCCACAAGTTACACGTTAACCCTTGACGGGATGCTTGTTCAAGAAATCTTCGCTTCCCTGAGGTGAACGCTTTTTAAAGACGTTCTTCGGGCACTGTCTTCACTAAGTGCTATCATGCAAAAAGGAAAACGCTCAGCTGAGAGCTCCACCCGGGCCGTTCTGGCTTCACTGCCGGCACCGCGCCGGGGCAGGCCCAGCCCGCGGGTGGGACACGG
>VZRX01011756.1:0-160390 GCA_013398075.1 Notiomystis cincta | reverse complement strand
TATATATATATATATATATATGTATACAATGTGCACTTATTCTTTGTTTCTTTGAAAGGATATATAAACCATTGTATTTTATTTTAAAAACTATAGCTAGATTCTTTTTATGGCTTCACAAGAGTGAAGAGGATTAACCATTTTTCAATTTTAATTTGTGTTTATGAATTATGGGAACTTTATTCATAGGCAACTAGGGAAATTTGGGACTGCTAATATATTTTTGTATTAGTGAATATGTGCATATTTAACTACTACAGTTACTGGTTCATATTTGATTAATTTACAGCATTTCCATAATATGAGGTTTAGTGAAGACTTTGTCTTGTAAGAAAAAGATAATGATCTGGGTTTGACAGGCATTTCTTCTTAATGCTGGAATACATCCAGCTGAGATTAAAAACTGAACCTGTATTTAATGGTTTTGGTGTTTGGTTTATACTGTAATGAGAAGGTAAAAGATGTATCCTGACAAATTCCTACATGTGTACTGTCTCATCTAGAACTTCTTTTTTCTCTGAAAAATACAGAAACACAGATGCTATGTATGAGTAATGAAAGGAAATGCTACTTACTATGTTCTTTTTGCAGTTTGCAAAGAAGATACATAGATCTTTTAGACTACAAGACAGTAAACTTTGCTAACGCAGCTGGCTCCATTCATTCTCTGAAGCCAATCACTTCCCCTGTGGTGGCTGATAAGAATTTAACAGTTTGAGAAGGTGGAGTGTCAGCATCCTTAGTGCTGACCACTTTCCCAGGCATATCAGCAGTCTCTGTTCATTATCCATGCTGGAAGTTACTTGGAAAAGGAGAAACAGAAATTGGGGAAGGGAAATAATGCATCATCATCCTGGCTGGAATGTACAGAAGACTTTAAGCTGTTTTCATCATGTGGATTCACTAGAGAAATGACCCCTTTTGATCAGCCAAGTAAAATCAAAAACTTATTTATTTGCTGGCTGTGGCCCTCACGGGTGCTGAGGCTCTGGAGTTGTAGGCGCCCAAGGACAAGGAGGAATCTTCTAGTGGGCACTGCCTGTGTGATCTACCTGGGATTCCTTGTCAGCCAAGTGGGTCATGTTTTACCGCAGCACAAAGGAGGACATCAGAAGATCAATTCCGGGAGTCTCCAAGATGCAGCTCAAACTCCTTTTCTGGGCATCCCACTGGATGGCACCCTGTCACCACCCAATTTCCAGGAACCCCATCTTGGTAGCAATGGGACCTTGCTGCCACCCAATGTAGTTTATATCACCCTGCGGTCCAAGCGCAGCAAGCCTGCCAACATCAGAGGCACCGTGAAGCCAAAGCGCAGGAAGAAAAATGCAGCACCTTTGTCCTACGGGCAACACTTCCCAAAAGCCACTTTTATGGGCTGGGAAGATGCCTTTGCCCAACAGCCACGGAGGGCCACACATGCTGCAGGCACCATGGGAGCAGCATTGGCTCTGGAGGCAAGAAAGTATCAACTGGATGAACATAGACGTAAAGGAATGGCTATCAAAGAGAGAGGTCACCAGAGACCTGGGAGGATTTCTGGAGCTGTAAAGGCACAGCTCCAGCCTGAGGAAAGCAATATCAGGATTTACAGCGAGAGCCCTCCCTCCTGGATGAGCAAAGATGACATCCTAAACATGCGCATGCTGGCAGATTCTCCCATAGAGAGCATTCAAGAAGTACCTTCGCGCAAAGCAGTCCTGGTAGTGTTTGCAAGAGGTCCCAGCACTACGGGAGCTGCCTGCAATCGAGGACGCTGTGGAATTGTCAAGAGACCTCTCGACATGAGCGAGGTGTTTGCCTTTCATTTGGACAGGATTTTGGGGCTAAACAGGAGCTTACCTTCTGTAAGCAGGAGATCAGAGTTCTTCCAAGGTAACACATTCCTATAGTTTCCAGCTTGCAGGTGGGGTGCAGAGGTTTCCTTCCCGCTCCGCGCTGGCCATGGGGCAGCAGCAGCAGCCACCCCCTTTAACTCCTGTGAGCCCGAGAGCTAACCCCGATAGTTACAGGGAAATAAAGCCAGTGCCTTTGTGGAACTTCTGCAGGGCAGTTATCCTGTCCAAAGGATGACTACCCCAAAGTTTGCATCAAATATCTTAGAGTTGCTGAGGGCAGTAACAGTTTCCTCACACTAGTCTGGAACAAGAAAAAAGAGAAGCAACAATCTGTAGATTGCGTGACATAGTACAGACTGCCTGAAGTGAAACTGGTGAAAGAGATTCCAGAATCTCTGTGATTCAATGGGTATTTCTGATTTTTAAAAGTAAAGGTCTTATCTTTTAGAATTGACTTTAATAAAATACTTGTTGGAACTTGTCACAAAAATTCATCATTTAGGTGGTAGGAAGGGGGTCAGATAACCTATTTGGAGAGGCAAGGAACCTGCCTGCAGAGGCTTGAATCTTCTTTCATGACACTAATCCCCTTGGGAACCGAAAATTTTTTAAAAAGTGCTTCCCTTTCCTCTGGTAGTTAAAACTCAAACAAACTACATTTCAGTGAATTCTGCTGTACATTTTGAGGTTCACTACATACATCTATATATTATCCAAAGAAGCAAAGTAGTAAATATCTCAATATGCCTGTTACATGGTTAGTATAGAGTTTTCGATTAAAATTCTGATTTTTAACCTTTAGTGAAATTACAGGTAGAATTCAGACATGTAATGTGAATTAGAAGGCTACTTTAAACATTGCTAACTTCTTAAGTATGTCTTCAGCATAAGTCCTATTTTTGTACAGTCACAAATCCAAAAGGACTATGTTGCATTTTAGTGAATCATTTCAAAAGTAGCTAGCTATGTTTTTGCTGTTCATTTCTTGCTTTGAAATCAGCTTATACCAAATTCTTTTATATCAGTTTGCATTTCTTAAAAAGAAAAGTAGTGGTAGAATGATTTTCTAAAGTCTGACAGCAGGAAGACAACCTTGTGATCTCCAGTGTCTTCCTGCTTTGTAAACCTTCCCTTTGGCAGCCTGTACAACAATGGGAATGAATCTCTAGGAACAACAGTTTGGAGGCTTCTGAATATTATTCATACTTGCAGAGCATGGAAGATACATTATGCCTATTTTATTTTTAGGAACAAGATCTATTGCTACAGAGCTGTCATAAGGCATTAAGGTAGTTCTGTTGGGGGAACTCTGCACAGTGTGGCTGCAGAGATGGCAGACTGCAAACCTTGGAAAACTGCTATTAGGCTAATTGTGCATTGTGTTGCTCAGTGTCTGTCACCTTGCAGTATGCTTTGGACTGTCTGGGACAGAGTGTGTCATTCTGCCCTCTAATTTTCTTTTCCTTATAACTGGCTACGTTCCTATTGCAAGAGGAATGTTGCTAGGTGATGAGAAGAGAAATAACACTATTTTGGTCTCACTTCATTTTTTCCAGCTAAAGGCTGAACAGAGCATTTGGAACAGTGACTGCACCTTTTCTCTCATGATTTCTTTAGCCTCAAAATATGCTGGAGCTCAGATGCCTAATAACTACTTGAGCTCTTTACTATTTACATGTTTGTGTTTGGCATACTATGAAAATATCTGTGTTTAAAAAAATGAGAAAAATATGTTCTTAAAAATAATATGAGCAATTAGCTCATTTCAGTGACCTATATGTGTTTAAGTTAAAGTAGGTGGGCACTGTAAAATTTTTTACAGAGTGGCTTGTGTGAATCAGTTATTCACATGGGAAAACAGGCAGTGCAGGATTAGAGACTGTGCATGTGTGTATGAATGTACACTGTTTCTGGGCTGACATATCTTTCTCCCCGACACATCCCTTTAGCTTGCCTCAGTTGTGATGTGATCCAACAAGACATGTTTGATGTAGCATTAAAATCTTAAAAAATGGGCTTTTCAAAACTGTCATTCATTTTGTCAAAAGCAGTTTCAAAGAACTGCTTAGTAAATCCCTGTACAGGTTTTATTTCCCTTATTCCCACAGATCTGACACTGACATTTTTTAAAGTCTAGCAAAATACTGTATTCAAGTTCCCTGTGTGCTGCCCTCACCTTCCCTAGTTAATTGTAAAACCTTTTAACTGTTAACTGAATTTTTTTGTGGTTTGTCTAATTTTTCCATCATCCATCATGGATGGAAAAATCAGGTATGGTAACTCTTTCTCTCATATTTTTACAATGAATTGACTGAATGTAAAAAGCCTGAGTAGTATAGGTAGGAGAAGTCCTTTTTAGCTGAGCATAACAGTCTAAAAGAGCATGATTTTGTGCATACACAAGAAGTCATTTGTTACTTCTATTGCTACCTATAAGATGGGAAAAATGTCTCCAAGCACCTATAAAAAAAGGACAAGCCTGTAAAACGCCAAGAAATAATCATAAAATTGTGTCTATTGTGGAATAAATGGAGTCTGATTCTTATGTGTCTGAGTTCTGGGATGGTCAGAGTAATACCACAGCACTAAGAAACTTCATTATTTCATAACCTTAACCTGAGGAATAGAAGAGACATAAGTGACCTTGCTTGGTGTCACAGCCCTACATTAAGGACCTCTGCACAGGAGCGAAGTCAAATGGCTGCGTGTACGGCCTCCAGCTCAGCAACCGCCTTTGCGGGGTGGGACCGTGGCAGTGCTTGCTAGGCTTGACCTACAGCTGGAGTTCTGTGGGCTGGGGCAGGCTGGTTTCTCTGCTGCAGCTGGCAGCTGTAAGGGTTGCATCCTGGCTCCTTGGATAGTAGCAGTGAGGCTGGGCTCTTTGTTCAGATTTTGGTACAATAGCTGTTGCTATGCAATTTTGTTGCACCACTCGCTGAGAGACTGAATTACTCCATGCTGATGGCTACTTCTCTTCCCCTCTGGTTTTCTGATATCCTGAGTCTGACTGAACTGAGAATAAGCACTGGNTTTTTTTTTTTTTTAGCTAAAGATTGAACCCACTATGTGTCCAGAAGCTCCTTTTTTCCCCAAACATGCAGGAAACTCTTTCTTTGAGTAACACCTTTCATGATTGGTTTAGTGCAAATAGATGAATGCCATGTTAGCTCCCCTAGTTGCACTTGTTGTTTTGCTTTAATGGACTCTGCATGATCATAAATGGTGTCCTAGTTTTTTCTGTGTTATACCCTGTGCTCAGTCTGCTCTTGCCATCTCATCAAAAGTTATGCAATATGAATCACCAATGTCAGGGCAAAGAATAAAAACCTAACACTGCTTTATGCATTCAGAGTGCTCTAAAATGCTTCCACAGTGCTGTACCTCTTAAAAGGATACAAGAGGCATATTTCCAATATTCTGTTGGGTAGAGAAGTTCATGTATAAGCAATAAAGTAGTCCATAGTCTAAGAGAGCAACAAATGCACATTTCATGCATTCCTTAATACTGATATCCATATGAGCACAGGAAAGAACATTGCAATGAGGTGCACAGAGAAGAAAGAAAAATAAATGGCCTAACTTCTCTCTGCTTTCTGCTTCTGTTGCTTATATTTTCCCTAAAAACTTAAACTCTCAAAATTGTGCTCTGTATGCCAGTCCCTCTCAATTTCTACACTAAATTATCCTTTCCTGCTAACACGTGTACAACTGAACTGCTTCTTGCAAATGTGGCCATGGTGAGGTGTATTGCCTTAGAGGGAACAATGATGAGTTTGAGAAAGGTCTTTAAGTACCTCATAAGAGATTTTCTGGTTTTCACGGTCATCTTCTGGGCATGTTTGAAAATATTTTCTTTCGAGGAAATTAGAAGTTCTGTAGCTGTGAGTCAGGGCACAAGATGAGAGTAATGTTTGCAAGAGCACTAACCACATGTAGTGTAGAAGCATGCAGTTTATTTTCAGAGTGGTGTGGGGTGTGGAAATCTAAGATGATGCCTGTGTTGTAGAAGCTATGCAGTGATACATCACCGAGTGGCACATGAAGCAGTTTGAGTACCTTGAGGTGGTCTAGTCTCAGCAGCCTGAGGTTTCATCTGTGTTAGCTTATTCAACTTGGCTAAGACATTTTTAGAAATATTTTGATGTTCAAAATTGTGTATGAATTACTAGGAAGATGGTTTCAGCATAAGTTTTGTAAGATCTTTCACAACAATTTTGAAGATCATCTTTGGATAGTTAAGTAGATACATAGATCTGAAATGGCAGATAAAAATAAAAGGAAGCCAATGAGTTCTGGGTGAGATTCAGTACAGTGCAGCTGCAGCAACAGAAAAGCAGTAGCCCTCTGTGTTAATATATAAAGCTGACTAGGAAAGAAGCACATACAGAATAAACTGGACTTTTTCTTAAATGTACTCAACCTTTCTAGTAGTGGCTGTAGGTCTCTTCACTGTTGAGGTAACTTCAGCCCCATCCTCATGAGGTTTGATTCAGAAAAGCTCCACTGATTTCATTAGGGTCATGCCAATTCATGCAACAATGAGTCAGACTGCTTATCTGCTTTAATTCAGCATCTTCCATGTTTTTCCTGCAAGTGTCAAAAATTTGAGTCACAGCTCTTTACTGAAGCTGTTATTTCATATTCCTGTAATCCAATTTATATCACAGAGTTGAAAGATTTTTTTTTTGGCTCATCTTTTCTGCTCCCATTTCCTTTGAAATGCAAACATTTCCTGTATTTAACCTTAGTCTTTTAAAAATGTTTTTGTGTCTTAATGGAAACTGGCATGATATTATTCATAGCTTTCAAGTATTTATATTACTATTGTTTATCATGTCCTTTTTGGGTAGATAGGAGATGTTTGTTTTCTTAGGAAAATGTTTAGGTATTTGATTTGTGGAAGAATTCATGAATTGTTACATAAGTTATTACTGGAAATATAAAAATAATAGATCAGATTTGATCCTGAGGAAAGCTGTCCTTTTTTTGATGAGATCTTCCAATGCTTATATAGATATTCTCCAACTCTCTTGGAAAAGAAGCCTAGCCCATAGTTGGCCTGACTTGGCTAGAGTCATCTACAATGTAGGTGACAGAGCCAGAGCAAGAGAGATGGAGAAATGGGTAGAATTTCCCAAATAAGTTACCCAAATACTTATTCAGACACCTCAGTAGAGGAGAGGCCTGATTTTCAGGAGTGCTCAGTACATTTTTCAGTGGAGGGGAGTGTGGAGCATGGTGCTGATAAGGGTAATACTGATCATAAAGAAAGAGATTGATGTTCCTAATGGAAGGACACATTCTGTGTTTCTAAAGAAACACTGGACACCAGGGAGGGAAGTTGAAGAGGGAGTGGGTAGTTGGGTTGGCTTGGCTTCAGAGGGACTGCCTTGTATGTGCAAGCCATGGCAGAGAGATCAGGTTCATTCTGATTTGGAAAGGAGCTGGCTTCTCTCTTGGGCTGGGTTGCATTCAAGGCCTGTCATGCTTTGGTGAATAACAGATAGGACTTTGCATGTTTCAGTGCTAGGTACAGACAAAGATAATTTCTTACCTGTTGTTTTACAACAATCAGCATCTTTTGAACAAGTTGCTTTTTGATTCAGCTATATGGAGATTGTTTTTCACAGCCCTGGCTAGTTACAAATGGAACATTGACACTGGCAGCTTTCACCTCTCTGTTGGCACTGATACCTGTTTTCCATGTGCTATTTTCTGTCTGGTTTGCTTCTGAAACGGTGGCCTGGACCTCTTGCCTTCTTGTGTTTCTAAAAGCTTTTTTTCAGATCTGTCTCTGTCTCCATGGGCCTGTGGAAGACAAAGAGACAATTTAGGCTGCACTTAACTATGCAATAAATTGTGCAATAGTGTAGACTAAGTTCATTGAACTTCAAGATGAATATGAATAATTTTTAAAGCTTTATATGTGTTCCAACACTTGTCAATAAACAGCAGTTAACCTTGGCAGTTAAATGGTTCTTCCTCTCTGTACTAAGACATATTTTGATCTTCTGTCTACACACCCTAAAATATAAAGGATTTCTTTTTTTTCATGTGTACAAACCACAGTCACTCATGGTTCCTTGGCAGTTTAAGCAGCAGTAGCATTGCATCAGGACTAAAAGGAGAGTTTCCTAATAAGACAGGTATGCCTCTTCCTTGATGTTGTGTGAAATATGTTTATCAGTTCTTATACTGGAAAAGCTCCTTTTAAATTCTTTGACGAGGTTTATTTTCACGGTGAAGCTGAACACTAGAATTCACCAAAAAGAAATCCTCTATCTTAGTTTCAGGGAAGAGAAGAATATTCTTTACACAGAAGAACTAAAGAAGTTGGCTAAAATATCTGCTATATTAAACAGATCTCATATCTACATAAAACCCCCCAAACTTGTCAAGTTGTTTATTCATGCTAAGCTCACACTCTCTAGTATTCTCATCTATCCTTTCAGAGCTGTGGAGTCATACATTATAGGTTTAAAATACTAAAAAAACCAAACTAAATCCACTTTGAGTATAGGATTTGTGGTGTCTCTATGTCCATTATGCAAAGAAAACTCCTTTGACATAAGTTTCCAGCTCTTGAAAATCAGCAGTTCACTGGAATCAGAGGGAAATTACATTGTTGATTCACAGTGGCACTGTAGGCTTTTAACTCTCCTAGAAAATTTTTAATAGTTTGGTTTAGTATATGATTTTGTACATAAATCTCTTGCTTCAAACAAAGAAGGTCTTCCATACACTGAAGGCATTTTTGCCTATGCTTCCATTCCTGTGATAGCTGGTTATGGATGCAGAATAAGACCACATTAACCAAAGGATGTCAAGATACTAGTCCCTGGCTGGTACTCCTGCCAGATCTGTAAAATAGTATAATTACTAATGCTTAGGCAATGTCTAAAGAACAGTCAAATAAAACTGACTGTATTGCACTATATTAATGATATATTTTTCTTTTTTGCAGGCGGTCAAGCCTGTCCTGTTATTCTCTGGGATTCCTCACTGAGTCCAACAGATAATAGTACCCATTCTTCAGTGAGGTTAACATGGGGACAATATCAGCAGCTATTAAAGAAGAAATGCTGGCAGAATGGTAAAGTACCCAAAGCTGAGTGGGGCTGTACTGAAATCCATCATCATGAGTGGTCCAAGATGGCACTCTTTGACTTTCTATTGCAGGTAAAATGTTTACTGATCACAGCTATTTGTCTCGAAATTCTTGTGAGCAAACATAGGATTTTTAGAAAACGTAATTTTAGTGTATTTATTTTTTTTTAAATGGGAAAGAGGTATTTGCATAGTTTGAAATTATTTCTGGTCATTTCTTATGAGTAAAATATCCAAAATACAGTTTATAATCAGGCAGGAACCTAAGTGACTCATTTCTTTTAAAGAGGAAGCTAAGGCTTTTGCCTTGATTTATTTCACCTTGAGGCAGGCATACTGTTTCTCCTTCACTCCTTGTTTCTCCAAACAGAGATCTTGACTGTGTTCTCAACTGTAAATCTCTGTTTACTGTGTGGTCCTTCCTGCACCTCCTCAGACCCAAGAGGTGACTGAAGTGGTTTTGGTGAGCTGCAATCTGGAGCAAGGTAACAGTTGTAGTGGCTAATTTTCCTCTTAAAAAAAAACAAAAACAAACCCTAGCCAGTGACTTATTGAAGAAAGAGTAGAGCAGCAACTGATGAATGATAAATCTGCTGTTCTTTAAGTAAGTACTGTGCATCATCATTAGCTCTCCAAATAACCCAGCCTGGGGTGCTGCCCAGTGCTGTTGTGTGTGGCCACAGTTACAGCAATCCTGTAGTGCAGTATTAATACACTCCCTGCATTAGCAAGGCCTGAACTGAACCACCCATCTGCAAGATGATTTTATGGCTTCCTGAGATATGGCACTACTTTAAGCTGTCTTTACCTGACAGACAGGTCCAGGTGACTGAACTTTCTGTAGCACTTACAGGTTTATTTGAAACTGCAGCAAGCATTAATTTTATGCATCATGCTTGGTTGTTCATATCATTTAGTTTTTAATAGAGTTACATTTCTTGTAAAAATCATGTCTTAGCTTATGCATAGCCTATCTCTGCTCTTCTCAGTCTTGTTCTAGAATGAATGTCTTAAATTTCCCTTTTACTTAGATTTTTACAGATTTGTTATGTTAGAGTATTCAATTCTTCTCTAAATATAGATTGTCACTCATCTAATGGCTCCATCTTTGGTCCCATTATAAGCAGGTAATGCTTAGAAATAGGTATAAATTCATATGTGGATTAATCTGTTGCTAAACATAGAAGCACCCCTATAGGAACAGTACAGATTGTGTCAGAGTTGTTTTTATGCCATTATTGTCTTCTCATTTAACAGTTAAAAAATTCTCATGAGTTCTGTGTTGATATCTAAGTTCAAGGTCTTCTAAGGCAAGTTTTATATATTCATAATAGAACTATTATCCAGAAGGAGTGGTTGGTTAAAATAAGACACAGGAAGATTGAACTTTGCATGATGGGAAACAAATTACTCTTGTACTAGTAGCTGGTATCAGAGTGATTTAGATCTCCAGTTGCCTGCCAGACAAGAGCACACATACCAGAAAATGAGTGAAAGTGTGTCTCATAGTTCTTAAAGACTACAGTTTTATCTGGGTGCTCTCAAAGTATATCAGCAGCACAGTATGAAAACCTGAAAACAAAAAAGCTGCCAAAAAAGGGTTCTGTATTAAGAAAAGTAAAATATGTGCTTCATGAATCATTCAGAAATAAAGAATAATGGTGAAAAGTATTCTCTATTAAACATAATTCTATCAGAAGAATAGGCTTGGCACATCCAATAGATTTTTCTAATCTTTGGTTTCAGATGCTGTAAAACATAGAAGCAGGATATAAAATGCTTATAGTTGACCTTTACTTGCCTCCTGCAAGAACTCAAGCAAAATGGATTCTTTAATTTTGGAGTTTTGGACCTCTTATGTACATAAATGTATGACAAAAAATTCTGCTAAACTATATACATCAGTTCCAGAGTGTTCCATCATTAAGTCTTAGCACTGAAATGGTGCAAGATATTATGAAGAGGCTGTCTGTAAGAACCAGATCTCCTTGTCTATTTAATGCATGTAGTGAAGTGCAAAGGAATGGGGTCTATACATCAAAGGAGTCTTTCTAGGACTCTGCTTTACCTTTTTGCCTTTGGATGGGTTGAATAAGAGATCCCAGGAGCTAGAACACTCTTATAACAGGAAGCAAGAGGGGCTCTACAGCCTTCAGATAATGAATGCTGCTCCTGAAAAGAGAAAGAGGAGGAGAAATCTGTTCCTTTCTTCAGGATTTTGATATTTGCAAACAAACACTCTCAGTAATACAGCTAGCAATAGAACTATATATTAAAAAAAAACCAACAAAAAGGCCAAAACAAACCCAGTTCTCAGACTTTCATTTGATTAAAGAGGTGGCCTTTCCATTTCAACGTGCCACAAAGTTCTGCATCAGGTGGGGTCCTAATGGTTCATTTTGCTGGGATGTTACAAAAATAAAATTGTAATTTTTTGAAGACTTATGTGAACAGTAATGCTTTTGTGCTTAGAGCAGTTCAAAGAGTTAACAGTAAACAACAAAGAACAGAAAAAATTATTGACCTTTCATGAGCCACTCATAAAGTCTTATATGCGCCAGACCAGACTTCCACTCTCTCAACACCAATTTGCAGGAGCAAGTCTGCTTTCTGGGAAGATGAGCTGGAGCCAAGGGCAGCTCTAGGACAGGCAGGGCCAGCAGCAGGAGAGGCAGCCCAGCAGAAAGAGCAGTGAAAGCCACAAGCCCCATTTGTAGCCCAGTGAGCATCAGGCATAGATAAGGCAGCTCCAAGACCAGCAGGGAGGAGCCTTAAGCACCAATCCATCCATGTAGCAGAATAAGCTGCACAAAACACCCCCCAACACCCCCTCCTCTGAAGGACTCAGAGGAGGGCTGAGCTGCCTGAGCTTAAAGGGAGCTCCTGTGCCCAGGGACAAATGAGGGGCATATGGAAGTTCCAGGTGAGACTTCTAAGGCCAGTCCAGTCCTATTTGTGTGCTCAGGGTTGTAGCAATGTTGAATATTTACTCCCATCTAGTCGACGGGGGTAGTAGCGCTTTCAAAGAGTGATTTATCTTTCCTGTATTAGATGGTTATCCTAAAATGGCATCCATTGCTCTGGACGTGCCTTGTTCTTGTCATTGTTTATGAAAGGGAACAGAAACGACCAAGTCAAAAGAGATGCCTAACATTTACACCACCAAATTTAGGCCAGATGTATGTATTCCTTCCAGCTAAGTGCTGTGTGATGAATAATTGAGGTTTTTCCATGGGAAAAAATAGTCTAGATCATCATGTCATAAAAGTATAAAAGTATATACCACAGGGAGGCTGCTCTGTGATTATAAATACACTGTTCTTACATTTTATAGCTTTTGATGGTTTGTTGTGCCCCTTACTGGTCTTTTCAGTTATTTTGCATACTGTTAGTCTAATAGATCCCAAAAAAGGAAGATCCTCTGTGTGTGTCAGACTGTGCTATTTCTATTGTTCTCCAGCAGAGAAGACGTAAAAAAAAACAAACAAAAAAACAAACCCAAAACCAAAAAAAAAAAAAAAAAACCCACTTCAGGAAAAGAAAATAGAATTGTATTCACCATCCTGTTATTCCACTTACACAGTGGTATATCTATTATTTTCTACTGACATAAATCATGGCTATAAAATGGATAAAATACACAGTCTGATAAATTGCTTCTAGCAGTACCTGAAGTATGGGGACCAGGTCTTCACTACCATTTCACTGCTGTCTTTAGTTACTCTTGTCCTGAGCTTGCTTTCCTGTCAGCTGGGTTAGAGAGCGATGTCTTACAGTGACACTTTGCCCCAAGTATTTCGGTATTGTTTTCATTTGGCACTCTGCTCTACTTTCTTTTAGATCTATAATCGACTAGACAGAAATTGTTGTGGATTCAAACCTCTCAAGGAGGATTCCTGCATGCAGCAAGGACTGAAGCTGAAGTGCAATGATCAGGATGCTGTTGACCTGACACACATTGTTCAGAGAAGGCATGACCAAAGGCACTTGGCCTTTGTAGACAATAAGGGCTTCTTTGACAGAAACGAGGACAATCTTGACTTCAAAATACTACAAGGAATCAATGAGTAAGTTTTAAATTATTAATTTTGTAAAAAGATTGATAATTTCTTCCCAGTTTGAGGCACTAAGGTACTGGAATAGATATCATTGGCCCAAGACATTGACAGGATGTATCTAAAAATGTATGAGTAATCCCACAGCTGTAAAAGATACAATTAACATACATATGATTAGGCATGCATGGACTTCCTTTGCTGAGTTGCAGCCTATATTTGTACAATTGATTGCTAAACCACAACACAAATGCTGCAATTCAGAGTAATGGCAAAAACTGATGAATTTCTTTGTGCTTTTCCAGATTCCCTGAATCTGCAGTTTCAGTGCTGAAGAGCCAGCGTTTACGTGAGAAGTTGCTCCAGTCTTTGTTCCTTGACAAAATATACTGGGAGAGCCAAGGAGGCAGAAAAGGAATTGAAAAGCTTATTGATGTAATAGAAAGGAGGTCCAAAATTCTTCTTACTTACATAAATGCACATGGAGCCAAAGTATTACCCATGAATGAATGAAACATTCTTGTTTCCATCTGAAAGAAAGTCTTTAAAAATGTTTTATGGGGCAGAAACTGACAGTAAAATTGATTTAATTCATGGCATTATTTTTTTCCAAACTTTCAAGTTTACTTTTAAATAAGAAATCTTACTTGGTTTAAAAGCAACATTTAAATGTCAGCTGCAGCTCAACACAGTGTAGTCTCTTCTATGTCACCAGTGAAATGAAAAATAACGAAATGGTACAATAAATAATATGCAGTAATATGTAGGTACCATGAACACTCTTTCTGTTAAACTGTTTGGAAATTAGCAACAGGATTTTCAGTACATTAGGCTGGATTGCTCTTATATTGCAAGTTTAAATGGAAAAAGAGATGTGTAAGCACTTGATGCATTGATGACGCTTGCTGAAACATAAATAGTACAGGAATTTGTCTTTTTATTAGGTATACTAAAATATCAACATTTCCAAAGGCTTCTTTTACTTTATTTTGATCTTTTGAAATCTGAGAACTAAATTCAGCTCTTTTAAATGCTCTTTTTTGTGCTGGACCTGAGGGAATTTTAAAAACAGGGTGAGGAGAACATGGCTTTAACAATAATAATTATTTTGACAAATACAGTTTTTACTTGTCCAATATGGAGCTGAATTCATCATGAGACACTCATTACAATGTACTATTTTCAATACAAGTTGTTCTGATGTGTGGGTGGATGATCTGGTATTTTCTGTCTATTGATTAGCTGAGTATTTTTTTTTTAAATAGCTTTAGCTTTGTGTTAATATGCTGCTAAGTAAGTGTACATGTTTTGTTTTTGCAAAATTCTTGGCAATATTCTTTGAGAATATTATCACAAAGCAGACCTCCGAACATGAGCGTTGTTAAACCCAACTGAGGAAATGTTTATTCTGTGTTCTCAGCTCTAGCCAGCTGTTCAAGCTTGGGTTTCCATTAAGACTGACCTCTGTGGGGTGATGATTCTAGCTGATGACTTGCCCCAAGTGTTCCCACAGGCATGCTTGTTAAGGAAGGTTGGATAAGCACTTCAGGTTTTTACTCTTGAAATGCTCCAGAAATAAAATATCTGTTGATACAGCCTATCATCACATACACCTTCTACCTGTCTGTTTAGAAAGACTCTTACCATCTTTCTGGAGAAATATCCTCTTTATGCCATGAGGCAATGGTAGAAGTTGGATACTTTGATAGCTGCTCTTGTCTTTATGCATAGTAAAAATATATAGGGTGTGAAAGATTTTTGAAAGTGCTTGTGTAATGTTATTAATGACAAACTAAAATGTCTCATGTCACTGTTAATGTGGATGAGTGAATTTAATGTTTTACTACAATTCCACTGCAGTTAAAATAAGTTTTCTTTCTTAGTATCAGAAAACCCATTAACAATAATTGCATTAGTAGAAGAAATAGATCTCATTATAGGCAGAGTTAAAAAGACTTAGTAAAATTTTAAGACCTTAGCCAGCTAAATAATCTTTTATTTTATTTTGTCAGCAAAGGACAGACCTTGTTAAACTTCCTAGAACTTAACCATTGCCTCAAAAGGATGTGTTTTAGAGTGCCTTGCACTTTCTAAAAGCACCAACATAGAATTTTACAGGATTTTAATTTTATCCCTTTCTTAAAAGTGTTGTAATTATTAGCCAGATAATTTTCATCATAGAAACAAACATATTACTTCGGCTTGTGCTGTGAACAGAGTCTAGAGAAAGAAGCAATCATCAGGACACATTTCACATGGAATTCCTGTTGCAGTGGATTTCGCTGTCTTGATGGCCATCACAATCAGTTTGTCTCATTTTCTAGCCTATCTCACAAGTTTCTTCTTGCTAGATACCTGTTCAAATGGATTAGCCCTCACTGCTGGGAGTGAGAGAAGGGCATGACTCTCAGCTGCACTGAGCTTAGAAGAGGGCCCAGCAGAGTTATGAATGTAGCTGATAATGACAAGGTCCCATGAGAACTCTGTCTTCTATCTTTAGACTGCACATCCTGATGCCGAGTCACTGCCTCACTTTGCCCAGCTGTAATCTTTTCCAGAATGGGCTCATTGCCGAAGGAGACAAGGAAATCCATTATTTTTTCAGGCTGGGTCATTTATTTTTATGGTGATAACTTGATGCATTTTTCTCCATTTCTTCTGGACATGGACTAGTGTTTCCTTGAGTGTTTCCTTTCCACGATACATGCTTTTTTATTTGCCTGACAGTTCTTAAAGCAGCAATGAAATTGCCTACCAGTATGAAATGGCCCTGAAGCTGCCCTGAACCAATGCCTCTCAGTAGTCCTGGGCTCAAGAGACCTGAGTAGCCACAATTCTGTGCAGTACTTAAAAATTTGACCAAGCATGAAAAGCATAACTGTAAAAAGCAAAACTCCTGGAGACTTTCAAAGGGCAAAGGAATACTCCCTATTCTGTGTTAGCATGCTGTATTTCCTTCATGTAGGAACACTCTTGTAATCTTCAGGTAACTCGGAGTCTCTTTGTGAGATTGGACAGTGAGGCAGGATTGCAAATTGATTCTATTTCTCTCATGTTGGTAACAAACTCCAGAAAGTGCTTTTTCCATATAATATTTATCCTGCTGCTGTGGAACTTGGTACTTAATCCAGTATTGTTAATAATGCAAAATAGGATTGCAATAGCTCTTATGAATGCATACTAGCCAAGTTCTAGCATTTTTTTACATGAAAATGAAGAATTCTGTATTTTTTGAGTGCATTTGCATAAATACTATAGTAAAAAGTACAAAAGGAGCACTTTAAGTTTGTTTATTCTCTGCTACTACACTTAATATACCTGCTTCAGTAACAGGGGTAAAGTTTATTGGGAAGTTGGTTCCCATCCTTCAGAAGTAGCATGACTTTGGGATGATGGGAACTGCCCTGCAGCTAAAGTCATCTTAACTGAGAGGAAAAATCCTGAAGAAGCCTTATTCAATAATCAAGAAAGCCAAGAAACTCTGCTTTAGCCCCCTTTGCTGGGCTGTCTTCCATTTCTGGGCATATGGGATCAGAGAGAGATTCATGTTGCACATTACGTGGAAGGGAGTAACCAGCAGCAACAGTGCAAAACCTGTGGGTCGGAAAAGGCGATTGTGTCATTCTTGAATCGGCCTGAAAGCCAGAACCACATGAAATGGAATTACTAAGAAAGTCAAAAGAGTTTGCTGATTTCATAACATTGGAAGACAGAGCTTAAAATAAGTAGCACAGGCACAGATGCCTTAAAATTCCTTGGGAGCCTGCCAGCCAGTTAATAGTCTTAAATGTTTCAGAAGCTGAGGACATGAAAACTGTGGAGGACTGTGAGAGCAGTTTCCTTCTTTTCTTGTGCGGGTATTCTATAATACACTATATTAAAATAAGTTTTAAAAAATAGATTAATTCCATAACTTACAAATGCAGATATAGGGTACATTAAGGGACAGCATTCCCACAGCAGTTCTGGGAACACTTTTATACATTTGTGTGTGTATGCAGACACAGAAATACAAGTATATGTATATATACTTCGTCTTGTTTCTATAAAATGATCAATTTGGTTAATAAAGAGTGAGCTGTTTATAGAAATTTACTGTTTACATGTAGAATTGTATTTGTGAGTATAAGTCCAATTTTGGGTATGCACAAGTTGAAGTTTAAACAAAACATTATAATAGATGAAACTTTTGTTCTCAAAGGATTAACTCTTCTTTTGCTAACACATTTATATAATCTTAAAGGTTTTTTACTTACAGTTGTAGAGAAAAACAGCAATATGTTTATATCTGTGCTAAAATTCCAGAGTGGTATCAACTCAGATGTTTTTTAAAGTTTTTTACTAGATATTGAATTTCCATTTTATTTTGGAATTTGTGAATTTTAAAAGTCTAATTGTCCTTTAATTAGTAACAGTAATAGTGTTTTCACAAGTAATGACTCATTTGAATCTCTGCTGCTATTGTCATGTAATATCTAAGAATATACAAAATAAATGTCTTTATCAGCTTTTGAGTTCAGATCTTTAAGTTGCAAAAATCCATAATTCATATTATTGGAATATGTGGATCATTAGTTACTGTTTAGAAAGAACTATGGCTTTAAAACAGCTTCTTCATAGAAACAATCCAAACCAGATCATAGGCATACTTTCTGTAGAAATATTTTCTAGCTATTTACTGATGAGACTTGCAGCTCTTTCACACGAAGCTGATTCAGTGTAGCTATGAAACTTCTGGTTACTGCAGCAGTGGTATTTACTACCTTCTTTAGCCCTTCTGACAATACCTACTTACACAAACACTGAGCAGAAAAGGCCATGCCCATTTATAATGCCAGAACAGAAGTATTTGTCAACGACTTGTAAACTTTCTAACATGCCATGAGCAAACACAGGAATAGCAGAGAGACACTGAACTCCACGTGAAATAGAGACTCACACAGAGTTAAAGTAGCCTAAAAGCTTTTGGCCTCTGAGGTTTACAGTTTTTGCCACGATCCAACCGAGACTAATGAGAAACACAAAGATGCTGAAATATTTTTAAAAGTTCTCTTTCCCACACAAAGTTGTTTGTTTTGTTTTATTAAAATATTACTTATTTTTGCACATTACTGCATGCTTCAGGCTAAATTCTGTCAGATACATTTCTGTGAATTATTTTCAATTTCACTGAATTATCCCATTTCCACATAAAACAATTTAAGTCAATTAGGTTCACCTGTGTTCTCAGAGGTTGGAGAATTGAACCCTCAGGTGAAAGGGAGGCCTTAGGACAGTGATATTAATAAGGAGAATTTCCTAAATATAGCATGAATATAGAACTTAGAATGTAAGTTCTCTAAACAATACCTGTGGGATCCGAGAAGGATCTATGGGTGTTCTTCAGCAAGATCTACAAGTGTTCTTTGAAGACTTTCAGCCTGTTCCACCTGTATTTCTGTGTGTCAGGATATTCAAAGAGGATTAGACAAATTCAAGGACAGCAAGTTTATATATAAACTTTGTAAGAATGAGGCAAGGTTTTATCCTCTAACATTCCTAATACAAGAGTTCTGGGTGTTGGAGAATATAGGGGAAAGATAATGCCCCAAGCTCGTGTGCTCAGCTCACAGTGTCACAGTCTGAGATGCACTGTTGGGTGGGTGGCACCTAGCAGGGAATTCCACATATTTTGTATTTGAAGGCTGTTCAGCCAGATGCAATGTTGTAAGCTTTTTGGGCTTCCCCTTATTTCTAAGAATATATAGAATTATCTTTCTCTGCAACTATGGGAATGCTTGGGGTGTTGTGAGTCTGCTTTGTCTTTGATGAAAGAAGAGAAGGAAAACAGATGGCAAACTTCTAATGCCTCAGGATAGTTTTCCAAAAGCAGTTCCATGGATTTTGTTCTTTTGGAAACACAAAATGAACAAAAATGCAGAAACGTTTTTTCCCACTGTGATGCATTGTCCTTTCTATATTTGGCACTGGTTATACCAGTGCCATTATTTGACTGAAATAAGTGGCTTTCTCTATAAATTTGTTCAGTTTCAGTAGTTATTTCCTTTTTAGTCTCCTGCAGTACATTTACTTCATATTTAATCATTTGGTTTCAGCATTCGCTGTTCAGGAGCATTATCTCTATTTCCTTCAATGGAAAAGCTGGCATGGCATTCCATGGAGGTCTGTTAAGCTGTACAAGCACGCCTTATCAGAGGTATTCTTCAGCTGGCTGTGTGAAACACTTTGAGATTTGGATGGAATTTATTAACTGTGTGAAAGCCAGCCTTCTGAAGTGTGAGGATTATGTGTGACAGATGGTACAAGCTGGCACTCCAACGTGCTCCTATGCTCTGGGAATTCTGAAACAACTGCAGGTCACACAACTTAATTTGCAGATATAAGTGCACGTATCCCACACTTAAGACAGGGTCTTTCTGGTCACCTGGCATTATTTTTTCCTACCTCAGGTCTCCCAAAATAGAAATATGGAGTCAAAAAGTGAAAGTGAGAACTGGCTGAAGCATACTCTGCATACAGCTGTGGCATAGTTGTAGTAAACAGGTGATACCCAAACAAAAGCTAGACCTGCCTTACAAAAACGTCATCTTGAAGGAAGATGAAAGGATTCATCCTGTTATATATGATAAGACCTTACTTTAAAAACCCTCATTATGTGAGGAAAACATCTGCAGCTTTTTATCTAAGATATGATCAGGCCCACATGACTGTAGCAGGTCTCTCCCCAAACTCCCATTCACTCCTTCTACTACTTCTTTTCATGATCATGTGGACAATTCTTCCATTACATGAAGCCTATAACATGAAGCTCTTATATAACTTAGACAGCTCTATATGTTTGAATACCCTGTATACTCCTAAATTTTGCTGATTCTTTCAATATAATAGGCTTAAATTTTTCTCCCTCTGGGGCTGAATCACTTACATGAAAAACTCTGAACACTACACCTGCAGTTTTTATGTTGCATCTGATCCCTACAAAATGCAAATCTCTTTTGCAGTTGACCAATAACCGGGAATTTTTCTCTTGGTGATTTCTAACAATGTTAAATGTCAATATCAGTCATTTCTCAGATTTCAACTAAAAATGTGACATCTTTTTCCCTTACAAGATCTTTTTCTTCCATATAATATTCCTGCTGTAGCATATATCACTGCTACTATCCAGAATTTCAGTTGCAACTTGGATGAAAAAATGCTTGGAAAGAATCTCCCAATTTAATTCTTTTGTATCATTATTAGAGTGTACCCAGCTGAATTTTTTAAAAGAGGGCTGAGGTGAGAGATAGATTGTTATGAGAAAAGTCAGAAACCTAGATGTTGGTTTTTTTTCTTTTTTTTAATAGTTCCATGCAAGAATGTTAGACCTGTTATCCACAGATAATCCACAAAGTATTTCTGGCTCCATCTTAACTGATTACTGTTGTGGCCCTTATTTCTCCTCCTGTAGGTTCTTTTTCTCCTTTTGTAGTTGTTCAGTTCCTGCTGCACTTTTAACTAGGAGACTTCCACTACAGGGTTTTTAGTTGAAAAGGCTTTGTAGCCTAAAAGAGAAGGGGAAATAACACTCCCCTATTACATAAATTAAAATGTAATATGCTGTTTTTGTAATAATCTGACTTGAGAAAATTTGGTTAGAGTCCTGTTTCAGTGCTGTTCTGCCTTTTTTCAACCTTCTGCAGGAAAGATACTCAGCTGGCTTGGTGTTTCCCCCAGACTCAGTGCACTGCCAGCTGCCTGAGCAGTTCCTTCTAAAGTTACTTTCTGCCTGAGCTCTGAGGCTCTTTCTGTCCAGCTGCAGGCACCGCGCTTGGGATCGCAGCTGGGCCGGGGCTGATTCACAGGATTTGTAGCCCACTGGGCAGTACTGAGAGCACTCTTGTGCTTGCCATTAGAAACAGTGGCATTTACCATCAAACCCTACACTGCAGCCACACTTGAATGCTTGCTTGGCTGTATCAGCATGAACTAAGCCAATAAGGCAACTCATGCGACAGAAGCGTTGATGTATTCTGAGAGCCGCAAAAGGTCAAAGAACAAAAGAGATTAAATCCCCATTAAAATCACAGCTTTCCACTTCATTTTGCTTTGCGTGCTTGTATGTCCAAACTTGAACTTGAAATGCTAGTTTGCAAGTAGCTCTAATGTGCAAACACAGCTTTTGTCAATTTGTTAGTGTTTGTGTTGCGAAGCAAGAGATCCGAAAGCCAAAGAACAACAGATTAAAGCTTATGCAGTGTCAACATCATACTGGGAAAGAATTCTTACTCTCTATCACAGTCTTATCAGACTGATAATCTGCATGGCCATGAAGAGCTGACTCCTGTTTTTCGTTACACTGTTGGCTTAGTGCTAAGATTTCTTTGATTTTCTGCTGTTAGCTTTACCACCCAGTGTAGATATCCCCGGGCTTTCACAATTGCTCTCTTTCCTGCTAAGAAAACAAAACTTACATGTGTTTCAATACTTCTTGGCAGCCTGCCTCCCACATATAGTTTAGGGTCAAATTTTCAACCTATTAGCTTTCTCTGATTTTAAGTGTAGGTAATAGTAAAATTAGCAAAGAAAAATAAGTAATTTTCTTCTCTTGGTTTGGGGATAAGTCCTGCCAAAAACTGTGTAAATATGCATTGTAAGAAGGGACTGCAGATCATCAGAGAAAATGTACTTCAGAAGTGTAGATCTGAAAATGTAGTCTGATACTCATTCATTTTTCCAAAAACAACTTTTGGAGCTCAATATTGTGGCCATTCTACTTTTCAAGGACTGGATGACTGTTTAAGAAAATTAAGAGAATTTCCTTGACCGATTTATTTTTATAAACTGCCACCCTCCCTGTCACTATATGTTGACTAAAGCCTGGAAAAGTCCTGCACTTTGGATGACTTTTGCTGTGGGATCCAGATAAAGGGAGGCCATAATTTCTCACGTAGCTGCCTGTAATCTGCTATCCTCCAGCCCCCATCCCTGGGGGCCTCTCTTACAACCTCTTGGAGCCACGAAAGGCTTGTGTTGCGACTCAGCGTATGGTCAGTTTTGCTAGACTCCTTCCTTCTCCTGCATATATTTCAAGTCCATAATTAAATCCTTACTTGTATTAGTGAAGGCAAAGGCTGCATTCTTTAAGGCTCAAATCTGAACTTCCAGTTCTAGGGAAGCTTCTGCAATTGTTTCCCATTTCTCACTTGGCAAACAGATGTCACCAAGACCCGTTCAAGCATTCTGGAGTGAAATGAATGTGTATTATGCAACTTTCATATTTTTCAGTGGAGAAAAACCACTAGGATCCTCCAGAAAAGGACACTTTTGGCCAAGTTTGCAGCTGCTAATTCCCAATGAAAATAGGTGATTTCCTGCAGCCTACTTGTAGACATCCATCTTTCACCATATTCTTCTGGCTAAATTAGGAGATTGCCCAGCCAGAGTACTCTGTTTTGTGGTATGTCTCTCACATCATGAGTCACAGGCAATAAAGGGGTTAGCAAGATAATTTGGAAAGAAGATAGCTAATGGAAGATTAGGTAATGGTAGGTTGTGTCTAGGTTCCCTCTCAATTTACCCAGCTCCTCCCTAAACATTAGCAATGTTTAAATACACCCCTGGGCATGATTTCACAAAAATGGAAACTTCAAATTATACACATTAGTTCTTTATGCATTCCTAATGGGGTTCTGATTCTCATTTATGCTGGCAGTTACTTAATAGAGAAATCTTTACAGTCACTTTAGTGTAAGGTGCTTCAGCATGTTAAATGGTCCCAAAATATATTCTATACTTGTTAAAATAAGTACTAATTTTTCAGAAGCACAGTAGATAACACTGAATTGCTAGATTAGACGTGGTGTGACACATCCTTCCTTTAACTCCAGATACAAATTCTTGTATCTGCAGTTAATGGAAAGATGTGTCACAGGGATATCCTGTGAATGCTCTCCAAGGGTCTTGCAAGAACACATGAAAAATGAGTATATTCTTATCCACACATGAAGTTTTCACCTGTGAGGGATTTCTTACAAAAAGCATGCAGAGATAAAACAATGGAAAATGCCTTCAAACTAAAAAATAGTAGATTTAGATTAGATACTGGGAAGAAATTCTTCACTGTGAGTGTGGTGAGACCCTGGAACATGCTTCTCAGAGGAATTGTGGATGCCCCACCCTTGGAAGCATTCAAGGCCAGGTTGGATGGGGCTTTGCTCAGCTTGGTCTGGAGGAAAGTGTCCCTGCCAGTGGCAGGAGGGCTGGAAATAGATGATCTTTAAGGTCCTTTCCAACCCAAGCCATTCTATGGGTCTGTGAATCCAAGTACTATTCTAGACATTTTGCAAATCCGGTTCAGAGTGGTTTTTCATTTAAACCAATTTAATAGCCTCCTATGTAGAAGGATATGATGAATTAGAAATTGCAAATGTGGTCCATGAGGAAGGACATTAGTGCTTTCTGGAAAATCGTTCACCTTTGAATTAATACAAATATGTAGTATCATGAATTTTTGTCTGCTTAAAGCTCTCTACTTGTTCAGGTTTCATAATCAGTTCAAAAGCTGCTAACCTGTGTGCTACATTTTACATAATGCTGCAGTTTCAAGTTGCAAAGTAATATGGATCAAGTATAGCAGAATATTTACATGAGGAAAAGAAAAATCTTTCATTTCAGCTCAACATTTCCAGCTAAAACAGAATTTCTAAACTTTTTAGATGCAGCCATTTTATCTAAAGCTCATTCCTCATTTAAAATCTGGTAGAACATTCCCTGAGGACCTAATGGCAGCAGTCCCAGGGAATATGGTATCCATTGGCTCAGGCTTCTGGTAATGATGGTACACACACAGTTGAGAGTCAGGCTAATCTTTTCTTCCCAGCATGGTGCATTAGATGTATGATTTCCAAAATAGAAGTTAAGCACTTTGCTCCAAGGAGACAATCAAAATCAAAGCCCAAAGAAGTAAAAAAAAGAAGCAAACTAAGTCTAAATAAAATGGAAAAGATGAATAAATGAAACAGGCTTAAACCCAAGGAAGTTTTCTTAGAGAAAGGTCAGTTTTGTGTGGGTGAGTTTTCTTACAGTACACAGATGCTGGGAAACTTTGAACATTTGACATTTTTCAGAGTAGTGATCTGAAAAACTATCCTCCTGCTTGTTACAAAATCTCTGCTGACAAAGTGAGTGAGCATCACAATGAATTCTGAGAGGAGAACTTCTCTTAATCACAAAGTGGGAGTCATTTCTGCCTGGCACCACAGGGGAAAAACTGTCAAAGGATAGAATTGTGCATTGATTCTGATTCTGCCTCATCATATTACCTTTTTCTGGGGTCTTTCATGTAATTTGTTTGATTTCTATTTCATTAAAGGCATAGTCTTAGATGCTACATCAAATTAATTAATTAGTTACAAAATTATGCAATCAAACAGTTCTTAAAATGGACATTCATTACTTACCATTTTAGAGATACTCCAGTGAAAATATGGCACACTGAAACGGTTGGCTTCTCTTTCAGTTCTCACTTTGATGATTTGATGAGTGATTTTAAACTCTAATTAGAAAATTACACATGAACCTGATGTTGCTATCAAAAAATATTTCCTAAAATGCTGTGAGTTACAGCTGGCTTAGGATCTGATAGCAGCTTTGGAAGCCAGTCAATTGAGTGAATGCCTGACAATACAGCTTCAAATCAGCTTTGAAACTATCATAAGATTATGTCCAGTGAATACCTGCAGTACCTCAAGCTGCAATCCAATTAGACAGATTTAATTATCTTGTAAACATATGAAAATATTTTTATGAATTCACTGAAGCATGGGAAGGAGTTACTAATTTTTGTCAGAGAGCATTATTAGTTAATTAGGCCATTCTGATTCGGAGCCAAGTCCTGGAAGGGGTGACACTTTCCAGCTGGTTGGCTCAGACAGTGAATGTTGGGTTGTGAAGCAAAGCCCCCAAGGGACCAGAAGGCTCTTAATGAAGCCCTGTGTGCTTCCACTGGCTCTTGTTAACACATATTTCCTTTTCATCTCCTACTTTTCTATCAGTTTCTTCTGTATCTCTACAGGCAGCTGCTTTCTTGTAGTGTTAATTTTTTGTTGTAGCTCTGAGATCAGACAGAAGTGTGTTTCAGTAGTTAGCAATATCAGAGTTAGAGCCTAGCATCAGAGCTGTAGGCATTTTGTCTGTCAGGCAGTTTATCTACACCTACACAGATCTACCTCCTGTTAAATGGGCCTGTTTCCTGGAGCTTGGATATAGTTCAGAACTTCAAATGTAAGGAACTTCTCACACATCCAAGACATTTCAGTTACATATAAAAGAGCACTTAGGAAATATGATGGATTGAAACGGCAGAGCATTCTAAAAGTTACATGCTTTCAGATGGTTTTTATTTGAGTCTTGGAAGCACTTGTTAACTTGGGAGGATCCAAATTCAAATTTAGTTTGCATGCAGAGTTTGTCTGAGGTCTAGCTTCAGGTTGTACAGAGTTATTGTTCTGTGTCATTTTCTTTCTGCCTGAAAGTAGGATTCAACTAGTTAAAAAACTAATTGCATCTAAAAAGCATTGGCAGAAAGACCTAATTATATTGTGTGGGAATGGGTGTCCAGTTCAGGCACAAGCTGTCAGGTCTCTTGCACTTCAGGTGCCCTGCATGTCTCTCTGCAAACAGCTAGAGCACAGATTTATAAGTGTAGCTAAGTCTCTAACTGAATATAATTTGGGTAGCACTTTGATTCGCCTGGGAAAATGACGGCTCTCGCCTGGTGTACTGGCCTGTGATAATGACTACATTAGAAATCGAAACTGAGGTATCATTGAATTACAATTGGTTGGGGTCCTGCACCTGAAAATTTGCCTGTTTTTTCCAAGTGTATCAGATAATGTCTCAAAAAGTATCACCTATTTCTTAAATTGCTTTGCTCAAAAACGAAAATGCCTAGGACAATAAAGGGAGACATACATCAGATATACAGACTTCTTTCTACGTTCCAGTTGAATGTTTCCTTAGCCTCAATTCCTTAATCCAGGCTTGATCACACTTCCAACAAATAGAGATCTGGTGAGGGGTTGAAATACATGTAATTTTGAGAATAAAATTAGTGATGCCCTAAAAAATCATATATTTTATAGCCATATTTGAAATTAAGTTGTTTAAAAGCAAGAGAGAAGATCCAAAATAGAGTAATACTTTGAAGACAAGCTTTAAAAAAGGAAAAAGGAATCCCAGACAACAAAACCCCATAGAAAATGAAAAATTCAAAAGCACATCTAGATAATTATGGTATTAGAATTACAGGCTTGATTATTTTTGTATAATTCAGTTGTGCAGAACTCACTGTTTGATCTTTCCAATCTTGCTTTATAAGAATTTTAAAACTGACCTGACTGAAAACAAAAAAACAGGATGAAAGCATTAATTAAAAATTGAATAAATCCTTAAATGCCTTTTGACTACTCAACACACGTGATTGTTTGAAAGATATTCTTTATTGTAGAATAAAAGTTTCATCCAAGATGGGGATCTCTGTTCAGGGCACAGCCCTGCTTGTGTTCTAGCATTTGAAAAAGCAATATAATGATGCTGGGAACCTGACCTTGCATCCCAGAAAGCCATACAAATAGCTGTTTTTAGTAGTTCTCCAGTATGAAACCGGAGTATATTAGGAAATCCTGTGTCTGGTTTGGATACTATTGTGCAATTGTGCACACAATTCTAGAGCACTCCCCAGGAATCAGAATGGGTGACAGGCACGAAATGCATAGTAATTAATAGCATGTTTGAGGCACTCTTCCCTTTCTCAAATAATTTTCAACAAAGTTTTTGTGTTGAACTTTGAGAGCCTAAATTAAATAGGTTTCATAACTAAGTGAACTTTTTTATGTTTCCTCCAGATCAGGTCAGGGAAAGCTCAATTGCTTCTATTTTCAGGATAATACAGGCAATTTTTACAGACAGGGACAAAACTTCAGCAGAATCTATTAAAGAAAAAAAGGCTGCTTTGTGCAAACCCAGCTGCTTGGAACTGTGCCAGCACATATCCTATAGGAATTAATCTTGTTTTTTGGGGGGGATGGCGTCTAATTTACCATAAGACACAATTTTCCATTTCTGAGGCGTGCTTAATACACAAGGCTGTCTTAATGGAGCATGGCAAGTCAAGTCAGCCACTGGAAAATGAATACCATAAAGCATCTCCTTGAAAACTTTTGCTCACTTGGGTAGAAGTGATCAGTAAAGTTTCTTCTGAGCCTCTTGCTCTTCTGGGAAGCAAATGCAAGACTTGGTAAATCCTCTGAACAACTTAGTTGAACAATGAAGGAGACATTGTGAGGGCCAGAGAGGATTCAGTTGTGACACAGACAATGCCAGAGCCAAAATCTTCATGCAAAAGGATGTTGACACCTTTCAGCCACACAGGAACTGGGAACAATTGTCTTTTTTAGGTTGAGGTATGGGATTGTATATCTAGGCTGGGCTGCTTGTCATATAGGTAGCTCAAAAATGGAACCGAACAGCTCAAAGATGAGAGCAAGACTGAGTGTATCTCAGCACAATCCAGCTGAAAGCCTTGCACTGAAAGGCCTAGCCACAGAGAAAGAATTCCATTTCTAGGAGTGGGGAGAGCAAGGAGGAGAACACTGGAAGACAAGCTTGTCCCCATGCATTTATCTCAGGGACCCACGGGAGGGGAGGCAGGCCGGCAGCTGAGGCTGGCAGGGACAAGTGCTGTCCCCCCTCTCTAACCAGAGGGACAGAGTGGGTCTGGTGAAACCAAGCCAACAGTGTGGTGACCACCAGGAAAGTCCATGTGGCCAGGAGCAGGTGCAAGGCCAGGCACAGCATGTATGCAATATAGCATAGGTACTTATACAGTATAGCTCAGATAAAGTAGGAGTTTCTCCAGTGGAAGGTAGAACATGAAAATAGAAAATCTTTCTGTTGGGAGATGACAGTAAAATGGATACCTGCTAAGGATCACTTAGGAGGAGTGGAGGTGAGTTTGTACCAAATATATATAAATTCTGTATCTTTTTCCTTTCTTTGAAAATGCAGAAATGGAGGGTTTTTTTTTCCCTTTTGCGTGACATTTTCCACACCAGGATCGTGTTCTTTTGGGAAAAATTCAAGACAAACTATAAAAGGAACTTGAAAGTTCACCATTGTTTCAAACAGTTCCTCATTGTCTGTATTTTTTAAACTGGCTTGAAATATCAAACCTCCAATTTGTTTTGACTGGCCTCTGCCTGATATCATCTTATGGGTTTCTTGCCAGCTGGTAAGGTCTAATGAAGATATTAATCTTTTTCCTCAAATCCTTGCAGATGTGTCCCCTGTCACAGTCACTGTGGACAACATCAGCAGCCAGCTTGTCACTCAGACCTGCAACTTCACTGTCAGATTAACTTTGAAGTGCTGTGCAGTTTCTGCAGGACAGAACCTTCTCTCTTCCACCCACAGCTGAGAGTTTCATACAAGCTCTCATGTCATGCCTGGAGTCATGCCTTGAATCTGGGCTCTGCTTGCTGATATTTTGCAATACATGCAGCCACTTGTAATGTCACTGTGGGGATGGGGCAACCTTTTATATATGGACAGACTGGGAAACAAGGGGATGGAGACCAGTGCCATGGATATGGGCCTGGGGATCCTGGTCCATGGCAGGTTGAACACAAGCAGGCAGTGCCCTGGCAGCCAGGAGGGCCAACCCTGTCCTGGGGGGCATCAGGCCCAGCATGGGCAGCCAGGCAAGGGAGGGGATTGTCCTGCTCTGCTCTGAGCTGAGGTGGCCTCACCTCAGGTGCTGGGGGCAGATCTGGGTGATGCAATACATAAAACTATGGAGCTGTTAGAGAGTGTCCAAAAGAGAGGTATGAATGTGGAGAAGAGGGGAAGCCTTATGAGGAATGGCTGAGGTCACTTGGTCTGTTCAGTGTGTAAGACAGTGCAGGGAGACCTCACTGCAGTCTGCAGCTTCCTCATGAGGGGAAGAGAGGGGCAGGCACTGATCTCTGTGGTGACCAACCGTGGGACCTGAGGGAATGGCAAAAAGCTGTGTCAGGAGGGGTTTAGGCTGGATGTTACAACAAGGTTCCTCACCCAGAGGGTGGTTGGGCCCCAGGGAAGTGGTCACAGCTCCATGTCTGACAGAGTTTGAGAAGCGTTTGGACAATGCTCTCCAGCATCACATCCCAGTGTGATTTTTGGGGCTGTCCTGTGCAGGGCCAGAGGTTGGACTCAATGATCCCTTCTAACTCAGGATATTCTATGATTCTGTAAAACTAGCAGAGACCATGAGCACAGCAGCTCTCTTTCTGGTAGCTCTTAATTCCCAAACACACCAAATGCAAACATTGTCTTTCCTATCAAAACTTTTATGGCAAGTCTCTATGACAAATCCTTCATATGTTGATGCCAAAACCAACAGGGCTCTGAGTCGTGCATTGCCAGATTAGAAATGGTGTCACTACCACTGTGCTATTGTTTTCCCAGAGGATGGCCTATTATACAGGTCCACAGATAGCCCTAATTTGGTATTGTTCAAAAAAGAAAATATATTTGACACTTAGCAGGAGGTACATTAAGAACAAGGCCCAGTGTTGCAAGGAAAGAAGGTAGGATAAGTGGATTCAGTGTTCCTACTTGTCAGAAGGGTTTGGACACACCAGAGTAATTCTTCACAGGTTATAACAGAATGACAGTAATTTTTTGCTATAAGGCTATAAGGTTAATTCACAATTGTTTTTTCATTGCCAGTGGAAATGGAAGTTAGCTTTTTGGATACTATGTAATTTCTTTATTATGATTTAAAATATATGAAGGAGTGTACAACTGCCAACTTCTGGATTGGTTTCTTTTTTAACTCTAACTCTACAAATGAGGTGGGATCATGCATCAGCCAGTCAAAACAAACAAGCCAGTTTAAAAGCTGAGTTAAAACAGAAACGACCCATGAGGTAGGCGGAATCCAGTCCATAATATGCTTTAAAATCTGCATGGAAAGTCAAAACATAAATTAATCAATCTTTGTGGTTAATGAATGCTAAGTATAACTTGCTAGAATATTCCCACAGTTTATGATAAATGTTCAGGTAAATCTCTAAGATATGGTTATCAGTCTTTTGCTCTGTACTCAGTGTTGAGACATCTACTGACAGATTTGCTCCTTATATTTTTAAAGTAGCCCCCAGACATGAGATTTCTTAGACAAAAAGAAAAAATGTTTTGAGTTTGCAAGATTAATTGCTTAAGCAAAAGTTAATATCTCTGTGGCAGTGCAGTGATATGTTTGGACTAAAGAGCATTCTATCCCAAGTGGAATTTTACAAATAACCAAATAGCAGCATTGTTTCAAGCAAAGGGAAAAGGTGACTGAGATTTATAAAGTTAACTTGTTCTTGTGATGCCTTGGTATTTTGCTGCATGTGTAGGAGGATTTGCAAATTCAGTCAACAACAGCCCATATGGCAGAGCCTAGCCCAGAGCTGAATGAACCATTGAGAACATTCCTCTGAATAATGGCTTTTTAATACAACATGAAATTCAGTAAACATATTATTTGCTGAGTGCATTTAACAGACTGTCTGGTTCTAGAGGGAATAAAATCTGAAACGCAGCTACAGTGCAACCAGTAATTTTAAAGAAATGTGCCATAAAGGTTATCATACACATATTAATCAACAAGCTCTCAGCCTGCTGTCAGATGGAGGCTGAGTGCTTTGGCAAGCACCAATGGAGTATTATTTTCTGGGATAAAACCCCCATAATCTTTACATACTGCAGGTACTGCGTCATACATTTCCTGCTCGCTAGGTCAAATTCTCTGCAGCATCTTCATGTCCTTGTGCATGTCAGTGTTTGAATTTTCCCATAGGCATCAATCTTCTTGATGTGTTTTAAGCTCTGTAAAGTAATGGCAATGAGTTCCAGGGTTACAGTTCATGGCAATTTTTAAGTGTGAAGCCTTTTAAAGAACAATGTTTCCTGTCTCCTGTGAGCTCTATGTAGGAATTTGTACCTGACAGGCACCACTTGTATTTTCCTTTTCAACATGTTTTTCTTCTCTTTGAATAAACAGTTCAGATCTTCTTGCTGCCCTTTCTTGTCATCTTGGTTTTGGTCATGGTAAGATCAGAGCAGCTACACTGTTCCTGTCAAGCAGCCATGAAGGCTGGGAGCTCAGAGATGGAAATGTGACAGCTTTAATCATGCAGAGGGTCTGCAAACACCCTTTACATTTTCAATAACTCAGTGTCTGAACCCCAAGATTTTGTCTGTGAAAATGAGTTAAGAAGTAAAACAATGCATTAAAACAATATGAAAATTAACTATCAGCTTCTGTGCTGTGGCCCCCTGCCTTCTGTGCCGCAACAATTGTGTATGTTTCATTTTTTTCCCAAGATATTCTTTTCACCTAACTGAAAGATCTGGAAATATACTTTAAAAAGAGGAGGAAAAAAAAAAGTCTCTCCCTCCCCTGAGATTCTGTTGTTGCAAGTTGGGAAATACCACCCAAAAGGCCAAAACATACTAAAACTCTCAGCTATGGCAACATCATTGCTGCATATGACTGGTAAATTTGCTTTTTCTCCTGGTCATGTGCTGAGATGGCAGCGTTCTCCTGGCACTTGGTGTGGCCCAGAGAGGGAGTGCTGGTCCAGGGATTTTAATGGTGATATTGCAACACTCAGTGCAGCTGTTGGACTGCACGGCGAGGAGAGCAATTTCCATCAAATTTCTGCTGTGTGGGGTGCGAGTGGGAACATTTAAACCTCGTGCTCAGCTCCCAGATGCACAGACCACATGTCTGAGCTGACACACAGGGAAGCATTGTTCATCAGTTAAAAATTGGCATCTGTTACTTCCTCCCTTTGGGCCCAACTGGGAACCATATTGTGACTCCTTAGGTGCTCTGGCAACTAAATTATGTATTGCCCCACGCTGAAGATTTAGTTCTTAGTACAAAGGGAAGAACTGTGCAGTACAACAGAAATCTGTGGTACCAAATGCAGTGGGGTGAGACAGGTGACAGGAGAGCTGCACAGATGTATGGCTTTGAACTGGGTGAAATTAAGTAACCAATGGAAGTACCACTGCACATAGCACTGCCAGACACGTTGGTGTCTTTCCATTTTTTTGCTTTTCCCTGATATTTAAGAACTATTGGAAAAAGTGCAGAACAAAATGAAAACCGCAGAGATCTGTTGATGTTTACAAGACCTCAGCTGGACTGTGGTCAGAGCAGTTGCTTTGCTTTTGCTGGTATTATTTCCCAGGCTGACTTTCCCATGTACAGCACAGCTGTGAGCAGGTGGCAGTGCATGTTCATGTGTGCTTCATGTAGGGGAACAGCCTCTCTTTGTATCTTGTGCAATTTTTTCATGTTCAGCTGAAAACATAATTTACAATGGCAGACAGATATAAACAAGAATTTCACAAGATGAAAGCAAAATACATAGTCCAAAACTCCTAGTGTTTTGGTTTCTTGTCATAGTTATACTTAAGTGTACTTTACAATGAAATACATGTTTAGAAAAGAGGTCAGTCTGGGTGAATACATAAGCTAATTTCTTTTTCTTTGGATGAAAGTGGATTTCTTTTTTTTGTCTTAATTTGGAAAAAGGTCAAGCCTCTCTCCCCCATTGCTACATTTTTTTTTCCATGGAGAATAGACTTGATTGTTCTCCAAACATTGTTTCCTGTTCTTCACAGAGGGGAAATGTTTATTTCTTGTTCCTAATAATCAGACATACTGTAATGACTTGCCCACAAGGAAGAAAAAAATACAGGAAAGTTAAGACTGATGATTAATGTTTTCTTTATGCTGAAATTCTAAAAGCAGTATAGCAGTGGATGTTATAGTGAAATATGTGTGATACATTGGAAAGACTGGATAAGCTGAAGGATGTATATCACATGTACACTGAGGCATTAATTTGCCAGAGAAAATGGAAAGAAGCATTTTCTCTGTCACTGCTCCTCCAAGAAGGCACAATCCTTTTGGTGCCTGTAAGAAGGGTACAAATGCAAAATTGGCAGGCTGTCAGACCAATGCTATTCACTTAATTGCTTTAGTTGGGGTTGATTGAGATGATCACAGTGCGTCATTCAAGTGGTAGTTTAATATGTCCCAGCAGATATTTTAAACTGCTGTTTAGGCAAGATCTGTTGGGGTGAGTGTTTCAGGATGTTCCTGAAGCCATAGCTATTCCCCATGCATCAGAAAACCAGGGGCTTGCCTGCAAGAGAGACTTTGTCAGTTATACCAGCATAATTACCCCTGGAGCCAAGGTGCACAGCTGTGCATACTAAAACTCCTCTTGGAGGGACAGAGGCTAAGCCAAAGCAAAATACAGCAGTTAAAACCACAAGCCACATGGTTTTCCTGCCTTAATTTTTTGACATAAAGTCATATACTGAAAAGACTTTCCCACACAGTCAAGACAAAATCTTTTATCGTAACTTTTCCACATCTATAGATCCTGTTTGAATAGGTGACCTATATTTGCTTCAACAGGGATTAATTTTTTCTAGGGCAAATGGTGGGGTGCTTCTGATAACCCAGAATCCAGTTCCATATATATATATATATATATATATGTATATATATGAATCTCCACCATTTTTATTCTATCCAACTCCTTATTTCCTACTGCCTGTACGTATATAGAGCAGTGCTTCTCCCAAGATGAAAAAAAAATCTCTTTTTCTGAATCTTCTTCTCCATCAAGCTGCTCATTTGAAACATTTACTTCTCTTTTCTGCAATGGGTTTAAATGTTGTTACTGTCCTAAAATACAGCTCATCAGTTGCTACTGAGGGCATAGGAAAAGAGTAACAATTTTGTTGTTTAGGCATTTTTTTTCACAGATCCTAAGTAGCTCAAGAACAAATTCAGAAATAATACATTTAGAGTGAAGTGTAATCCTGTTCTTCAAAGTCCTTGTTCTGAGAATTGCTCTCCCAGTTTTCCTCTTTTGAAAGCTGTCAGACAAATTAGGAGATAATTTATATGTGCTTTATATTCTCCCCAGATGTTTCTATTCCATTCTATTAATTTAATGTTAATTCGCAAATGTAATGGATTTTTAATGGGTGATCTAAATTAAGATATAAAATAAAACCAATTAATTAAAATGTAAATGAGTGTTGAAGCAATGAAAACAGCAATGGAGATGCACAGACTGAAAAGCATCAACAGAAAACCATTATACTATGTGGCAAAGAATTAGGCTGAGGTATTTCTAAAAGTTATGAATTTTTAAAATCAAATCTCTGGAGGAAAGGGGAGTTTCGTAAGGATTTTGTCTGTATAAACAGGAAGAAAAGAATTATGTTAGTAACAAGTGAAGCAAAAAAACCTAATTCTGAGGGAGAACACCAAAACTGAATTGAGTCTGAAGAACACCATGGCTGCTACAAAATATAGTTGCAAATATTTTCTGAGATGCTTATATCAGAATTCCAGCTGATAAAACAAGATGGGGCCTGTGTTTCTTCATGTTGATTTCACTTAGAGTTTCACACTGAGTCAAATGCACTGCATTGTAGGGAAGTCATTGATAAGTTGGAAAGGCTTCAGAAAAAAAACCAATGAAACTGAGTGGAGAGCTGGAGTGGGAAGTAAGAGAAAGAAAAGATATATAAAACAAGCCCAGAGCAGCATTCCTTAGTTAGACATAATGAGAACAAAATAAGTGGTCTCAACCTCTGATGTCTGGGACACAGTGAACCTATATACTCCTAAGAATGTAACTGGGAAGAGCAGGATGGCACCAGTGGTGGTTGTGGAACAAATAATGATGAAAACACCTGACAGTGAAAGTCAGAGCTTCTCAAGTCATGGCACACCTGCCACATCAGCTTGGTATGTGACAGAAGCTGGTCCCTGGACATGGTTTCTGCCACCACCTAACCCAAGCTGAGGCAGGAGGCAGCACTGGCCTCTTCCAAGTACCAAAGTTAGGCTGGCAGCTAATTCCCAGTATTTCCAGGCTCCATCAGACCTGGCTTTTGGGTCCCATGAGTGCATGTCCAGGTGGAGGCAGGCAGCATCCCTGTGGCACACATGCCCAATGCCAGTCCCCTGCTTTCTTCCAGCTCAGGTTTCTTGGGCAGGAAACTTGTGTTTAGAGCAAGAATTTCAGTAGAGAAGGACATGGAACTGCAAGTCTAGTCAGTGAATGTTTATTACATATTTCAAGATTGGATCCTATCTCTAGATTGTACAGCAGAGGAGGGGAAAATAGACACCATTTTCCTTCCTGCACAAGGGCATGGTTAGGCACAGAGTCAGAAGGGGCTTAGTGTTCCTGCAGCTGTGGACACCATTTCTGGCAACAGCTGTAGATCACGTGAGCGAAAGGTAAACCCTAACTTTTCATAAATTAGAGCTAAATCTGCCCCAGAGACAATAGATGAACTATGTATATATTTAATCTCTAACTGCTATGATTCTATAATATGTGAACATTCAGAATTTTACACATCAATATTTGCTATTATTTCATGTTTCAGGATTACCTCAGGTTTGGTAGTAAAAGAAAAGCTGTTTGTAATCAGAGACATCTGAGAGATTTACTGAGCATGGAATTGGATGTGTTTTGAGCCGTAGGGAGAACACCAACATAAATTATAGAAGCAGTGGTTAGGATAAGGAGGACAGGAACACATGAGTTAAATGAATTGCAAGTATGTGACCAGTCTTAAATCAGCAGCATTTCAGCCCGAGCTGAAATAATCATGTGAAATTTTAGTACCATGTTTTCTCATACTAAAAAGGTGATGCTTTGTGTAAGCAGCTGTGAATGTCTGAAATCCCTTTTAAGCCATGAGAAATAATTAGATCAGTTGACTCAGATACAACAGGGCTATTATTCACTGACTGGGTTTACTTGTGACACTGGAAATGTCTGAATTTTTATAGGTTTATGAGGCTGAAAATGAGACTGTCTAGAAGATGCCACAGCCCTGAAAATGACATGTAATGGGTCAGAATTTGGTGATAAAATGTAATGTGAGGATTCGATGATCAACTAGTACCTGCATAGTACCTATTCCTTCAGGATTTTTCTTCCTGCATGCTTCCATCTGGCCTGACTGCAGCTCAGCAGGGAGCCCTAAATCCTGCTGGTTTTGTGTTTATAGCAGCATAACCCTTGATTCAGAGCCTTTGATAGCTCCCCTCTGGCTGCCACACACCGCACATGTGCAGGGATACACACCAGCTGTGAAGTCAAGCTGGCAGGGACTAAAGGCTAATGAGACTTTGTGTAGCTCCCAATTCTCACATCAGGGAAGTGCTCCAGCAGCTCCTGCCAGGTCCAGCTGTGTCTCGCTGAGAAGCAGCCCTTTCCTGCACTCACCTTTCCTCCTAATGTCCTCTGCCTCCCTTTCTGTGCCCAGCCAGTCGAGACAAGGGGCTGAAGGGTTTGATGTGCTTATATGGGGAGGGCTCTTTGGGAAGCTGGTGTGGATATGGCCTCTCATTCAAGAAGCCTGTAAATCACTGGCATTTGGAAAACAGAACGTATACAGGATTGGTTTAGATACAACTGGTTGCTATCTCTTACCCTAAGTACAGGCAAGTGAACTTGTGGGACTTCATTAAGTGGATACATTTTAAAGCAGTTTTTGAAGGGAACATATTTTAAATAGCAACTCCCTCTAACTTCTTGGAATGCTTGGTTGAAAAATGTAACTATATCCTAAAGACGTTTGTAAAGGATTATCATTATAGGACCGTGCTATATGTCATATATCTATATATGACATATGCTATATGTCTATGTAATCTCAGCTCAGAAATCTGTTTCACATTTTGCATGTGTTGTTTATGGCTGATGGATATTTTTTCTCTTTCTCTGATATAAATTATCTCCCTCATATTGAATAAATGGGCTTTGTAGTAAAAGTGTTATATAGCATTGTAGCAACTTCACATTCATCTAATGAAAGAATTTTTTTGTGATTCATTGCAAGGTGCTCTGAGAAACTGGAATAAAACCCTTTTTTTGGCAATAAGGACAATTGTCTAATTCACATAGATGTGTAAATTTCAACCTGTAGATGTAGGTGGTTGCTGTTGATACCTGCCTGTCTGCTTTTCATGTGTTTTGTACTCATGCAATGCAAATGAGAGATTTTCCCAGAGTCTGCTGGGGACTAAAAGCAGAAAATAATGCAGTGTCTGTTGGGTATGCCAAAGAAAACTGCAGGAATACTAGTAGCTGCAGGAAGAGGTGAAAGAGGCAGAAGTGATGCACAAGAGCCAAGTGTTGTCACTGTTATCATTTGCTTCTGATTAAAGGCCTATTTGTCATGACCAATCATTTACTAGATGCTCAAACAAGTGGCTGTCAGAGAATGCTTCAGGAGAGCAGCAGTGAGAGGATTTTGAAGATAAATGTACATTTTACCTATCCTTCCACAGCTGCTGGGAAATGAATGTCAGTACTAATGAAGAAAAGGTCTCTTGGGGTAATAGGAAGCTGCAGAATTAGCAATGTGGGGTTTGTTTGCTCTCTGTAGAGAAAAGATCTCTCAATGCTTTTTCTATCACTGCAGTTTTTAAGATACTCGGATTTATGAGTCCCTAAGTTCTGAATACCACATACCTAAAATAACTCCCAATCATTAAGAGAAAAATTGTCACGTTAAAAGGAGCTGGAATCTATTTGCTCATGATTTATTTTGCTACATGCACAAGACCTCAGTCTAGTTCAGTTTTCTTACTGGGTGCGTTTTCATAACCTCCTGCAATGGTTCTTTACATAGTTTAAAGTCCATTGCCTTAGGAGTGAAATGACTGATGGAAATGTATCCTAAAAAAAGTCTCTTAAAGCAACAATGACAAGCTCAGAAAGGCAATAATTGTTACTCATTGGCATTGATTGGAGATTAAAAAAATAATTTCAAAATAGAAGTTACTTGATGAATTATATTCTTGGTGTGAGACTGTGTGTTTGGGAAATATTTTCCATGATTGTGTTTTTTTCATACTTGTAGATACAAATTTTTTAAAAAAGGAGGAGCCTAAAATAAACTTCAGAAAATAGAAGGGTCTAAATTAGCCTCCTAAATGGTTTTCAGACCCCTAGCTCCATGGCTTCCATCTCCTTTTCTCTAAGCACTCTACAGCTCCCACTGACCCTCTTTTTTTGTTCCCTGGAATTTAAAAGCTTCTATATCTTTCAATGTTTCAAAAATATGACTTCTTAAAATAGAATACTAAATATAGAGTTATGAGTTCAGTTATAAATGAACATTCAATACTAACAAAAGAGGAATTCTGGCTCAACTTCATCTCCACACCCAGAAGAAAACATTATATACTAATTATTACTGAGAAGCATTTGAAACTATATTGAGAGGAATTTATAACTTTTTGATAGCAAGTGTTCAAATACCCTTAACCCTAACTCTGAAGATACAGGATTTCTTAATAAATGTTGGAAATGTGCAGAAGTCATAAAGAATCTTCATAACTTCAGAATTGTTTCAAAAGTCATGGTATCAAGTGAACTTTTCCAGAACTGAAATGTCTTCTGCTCAAACTATGAGCTGGGTGCCTGCACAGAAAACACAAAACCTTTGTTAGTTGCTGTAATTAAAATAGCTGGAGTATTACAAAAGAAGCATTTATGTTTAGCAGTGTTTTTCAAAGCTGTTAACTAAAAGCTAGTTGCAGTCTTCTGGCATACACAGAAATGAGACTATTATGTCAGTATGTCAACTTCCCTTTCAATTCTAGATCCTTTAATGGAAAATGCTAGTACTTGCTGAATTCCTCCGCTAACTGCAAATAAGAATTCCACTTTCTAAATAATAATTTTTAAATTTACTGCTGTAAACAAAGGTAGTGTTTTCAAGTGAACCAAGTGTTATCATATTCTAGAAAAGACATTTTGAAATTTATCTGTATTGAGCTGTGAAATCTTGCATTTGATTAGGAAAAGTTGTAAAGTGAGATAAATTGAAGGATGTGCTGTGGGACTGGATGGCAGAGGCTGGAGATGTGGCTCTGTCAGCCAGACAGCTCTGGCTACAGTGGGAACAGCCCTAGGCAGAGAAGTCCTGGGATGAAGTGAGAAGAACCACCTGTAACCTCGAAATCCATAACCTCCTGTGGAGAAAGACTGAAGAAATGGGGGAAAGCAGAGCTAACAGGGTTTTCCAAAACATTAGGGCATTTAGGACCCCCTGCCTTTTTTATGAGAAGACATTTCTCCCCCGTTCTGTTCTTCACATAACTGAACAAAGTAGCAACTTCCCCTGCTCTGCTCCTATGAATAGCGAGTTATTTTTGTTAGCCTGAGCTGTTCCTTTGCAAAAGTGGAAATAGCGTTTAATGTTAGTAAATATTTTTAGAGCAGGTCAAGTGAGGACCCAGTGACTTTATAAACATTTATTAGTGGTTTCTTATCTAGATCCACTCTTGCAGTATGCTTCCTATTTTTCTTACTTGCTTTCTAAAACCCACTTAGACATTGTTACCATCCTGATGTAACTTCACAGTAATCTGCAGGAGGAACAGCAAAATAGTGCCATTTTTGAGAAATGACTAAAGAGTACCAATTTCAAGTTGAAAAAAATCTTTTGTTTTCTAGGTTTTGCCCATAACAAAGAATTCAGTGTATGAGATAAAAATGTGTAATGCTTTCAGAGGGCAACTGGATGTCACTCTTCACTGGCCTTTATCAGGCTCTGTAAGCATTGCACTGGTTGCAGCATATGAAAGGAATGATCAGTGCACAAAGCACACTTTAGAGTATCAATTATATCTATGAGAAAACGAAGATGGAGGGAGGAGTAGGAATTTGCCTGGTAACTTAAGTCTGTGCTGTGTTCAGTAAGGCAGTTTTAGAGGTATGTCTGTTTGAGTGAGCCTGGATGTGAATGAACTGGCTATTTCTCATCCTCCTCTCTCTCCATCTTGCAAAGTACAGCACCCAGCTGCAGATAACTGGCTAAATAAAGCTTTTTTTTGGTTTTTATTTCCTTGCTTGTGCATTTCATCTGCAACGTGTGCTACATTGCTTAATTTACCATAATCATTTTAAAGATCACTTCCAAATAAACAAGGAGTATCTAGACTTCCCTGACAATCAGAACACATACTAAAGTAGTTTTACTTTCATTTTGCTTAGATTTCCATAATTAAAGATACACCAAGTCAGGAAAAAAGTAGAAAATTCAAGGCATTAAATGATTATCTCTGACATATAAATTAGAAGTAATTTTCTTGAATTAGTGGTAGTTATGTAATTTTCAGAATGTCTCAAATTCTGTAGGAGTTGATAATTTGGGATGGAGTTTGTCAGCAGATATGTCCCCTCATGAAGGTTTAAAACTCCTCTGTTTGATAGGGGTAAAAGTAAGGAGTGGTCCCTTTTCCCTGAGAGTCAAATAAGAATGTGCCAAAATAGAAGGATAGAACAGACAATTCCAACGTAGGAAAAAAAAAAAAACCACCTGAAATAAGCTGTGGGATTTAATATTAATGCCATTTTCAGACCTGTGTTGCATGAAAATGAAATTTTTCAAACATCTATCAAAGGTTCACCTTGAAAATACAGATCAGGGACAAATATTATTAGTCAACTCTCTTCTCATTTCATTGCTATTTTACTTGTGAATGAGCATTGCACTCTGATCTGGTCACTGCTGTGTTGCTGTCCTCACCACAAGATTAAGGCTTTTGTGACTTCACCTTTGAGCTTTACTTATTTCTCAACTTTCGTTAAAATCTGTTAAAATTTTTTGCCTTCTATATAAGAAAAACTTTAAAAAGAAATCTACAGCATTTGAAAATAACTGCTGTGTGTGCTGCTAATCGTGCTGAGGTCAGACTGGGGTAAGTACTCAGTTTATGGAATAATTCTGAAAAGTTGACATCATATAAAATATCTGCACTTCTCTGACCCTGCCACTGCTATTGCAGGTAAATTTTTGGGACTGAAAAGTCATTACAGTCATGCTGAATAATCTTGCTGGAGGGTTGCCTTAAGCCAGTTCCATTTTGATCTTTTCTCACGTGTATATTAACAGAACTTTCTATTTTCTACACTCATGGATTATTTGTAAGACTTCTGCAGGTGCAAACCTACAATTACAAACTTAATTCCTTTATTTCAGGGTTGAATTAAGCATAAAATGCAAGGCTCTTCATCAGAACAAACATAACACAGAAATGTTTTATTAGTTTCCTGATCTGACAAATTTAAGTTCCAGTTGGTGAATAAGTTCAACTTTGAGTGATGCTCCCCAAGTGCATTTCTATCATTTATATGAGTGAAGGTCTTCTGCAGATGCCCAGTTGGAAGCCTTGTAGTAGTTTAGCAACCATTTGGTAAATGTCAAAGGGTGAAGGCAGCAACTGGGTCAGCAGGGCAGAGAGCCAACAGGGCAGAACAGAAAACAATGTAAAACTTGTAACTTGTGACTTGCAACCCCCGAGTACCCTCTCCAGATAGACATTTTCCCCCCTTTGAAATGTCTGCATCAAATCCAGGAATTCCTTTGGTGTTTTGTGTTCTACCAAAATGTGTAATGGCTTGTGGTGTTGACAGCTCCAGTCAAAACTGCATTTAAAAGAAAAATGTGAACAGCTCTTCATGCACAGGTCACATTCTGTGTGTAAAAGTATGGAGCTTTACTAAGTTCAAAATACAAATGTGTTTCACAAGTCAGACTTGTCCTCTGTGTGGCTGGGCACATCTGTTATGAATAAGAAGTTGCATAAATCATTGAAGATGGGAAAAAACCTCGAGCATTCTCAGTTCTCTCAGAAAATGCATTTAGTCTCTGCATTCAGTGGATGATGTAAATTTGCAAACTTCTGCGTCTTCATTGCTGCATTGATACGTACAAAACTCTACAGTGGTGCCTGGTGTTTGTGGCTCTCAAATCCCTGTCTAACTCCTGGCATTTCTATTTGACACAAAAATTTGAACTAGAGGGGGAGGGATAATGATGAGACAAAACACTACAGATTTGACACACAGGAGTGTTTCTGGCTGTCATTTTCTTATACCTTTTATTTCTAAGAAGCAGAAAACAAATTTGCCAATGAAAAACCTGTCAACAGAAAGAGTTTGGCACCCCACAAGTTCTGATGAGGGCCACAGAGGTTACAAAAAGTCTCTTCTGGCTTTTGCTTTGAGAAATTCTGCAGAATGTGGCCTGGCCTGTGGAAAAGGTCTGGCCTTTCTGCAGGGCAGCAGGCAGTATATTCAGGCTGCTGACAGCACTACAGGGGCTTCACAAGGGGTGTGTCCATTTCGTGAAAACAAGCTTATCTAAAAATGGGAATTTCTTCTCCCTGCTTTCTCATTAATTCATTCAATAAGTGTTAGTGAAATCATCCATCTCTTTCTAAAAGAATGACATTTCATTCACTGATCCCATAACTGAGCAGAAGAATAAAGCCATGACATTTTTGGGAAATTTATTATGACATGCTGTAGAATTCAAAAACAATAACTCTACCTCGTAACAGTCTGTTTATCCTGAGATATTACTGACTTGCTAAAATAATACCAAAATAAAAATCCTGGTTAGAATTCCTTGCTTGAAACTGGCTTCTAAAAATAAATTGATCTTTTTCTGTTTATCTATAGCTCTGTAAGAAAACAATGGACAAAGAGGGAAAGGTTTGGAAAAATTCATTATACCATATACTAGCCTAATAGATATATTGGTATGCTTTATTATAACAATTCTGTGCATACAGCCCACAAAGTAGTCTTCAAAAGTTGCTAGTAATCACATTTTTTTCAGCTGTTGAAAGATCAGTGTAGAGGTATTACCTGGATGCTTTGATCCAGGCTCAGCTGTTCATAAGGTGTGCAGGACTCCAGTTCCCTAAGACTTAAAAGTAATATGGACTTGGTACAATCAGTGCTGTCAAGAGATTTATAAAAAGAAAGTCTCAGAGCTTCACAACAAAAATAGATGCTTAGGTACAAAAATGGTGGTGGAGAAATTAAGAGGAATTTAATATATTTAGTATATTTAAGTCTGCTCCGTCCCCATTTTTCTAAGAGCCCCCAACCAAGGTGTTCAGAGGTAGAGATTGCCCCACGTGCAATGTTAACATGATATCCAAAGGCTGAAGGATGTAGGCACAGAGCACAGGGAAGGACCAGACAAGATACCAGCTCTGAGTGAATCTGAGCTGTTTAATTGCCTGAATCCTCTTCCCATTCCAACAGGGACCATATGTACTTCACCTCTGTAGTTTACTTGGAGGTTGAAGCAGACAATACTGTACTCTGTCAGTCATGACTGCAAAAGATCAGCAGTCCTCACTGAAACGCTTAATTCCTGAGTGCCTGCAGTCAGAGGGTGAGTAAACTCCACATTCAATATTTTTGTATCTCTTAGAGCTAAAAAGGATTAAAAAAATTGTATATTGATCCTCAACTAAATATTTTCAAAAGACATATTTTCTCAGAGTAAGCTTCACCTGGACTTTGAACACATCACAGTCCATGTGCAGCCTTTGACTGGGGGACGGAGGTGGGCTCCAGAAAAAGAGTGAATGCTAATTGCTACTGAGAATTCTGTGACTCATGTGGAAGTTCTCTAGCTGCTGACAGTAAGCTGTCAACACTGAACACCATTCAAAAGATATAAACATTGGAAAATATTTTATAACTTCTTCAAAATAAAACTTTTTTAATGCACTCTTTTTAGAGAAATGTGAAAATACAGAAAATTGCAAGGTGGCCTCTAAAGAGGTAATAAAAGCATACCAGTGTTATCTATACACAATTTAAAGATAATTTTAAAGTACATGTTTTATTTCCCAAAATTTCCTTAAATGACTTGATACATCTTGTTTGAGACTGAGGTTTACATGATGCCAATAACGGGTAATTTACCTCAGCTTTAGGAACAAAAATTGGCAGCTAAAGGTGTTTTGCTCTGGAGCCACAGGCGCCTCTAATCAAAGATGTGTCAAAATGTTTCTCAGCTTCCGGAGTGCACAGCAGAGGATGGAAACATTATTCTGCAGACAGCAGTGAAGGTACTGAACAACATTTGACAAATTCAGGAGGAGAACTACACCACATTGCTTGAATTCTCAAATGCAAGCTCTTGGACACCAGTTAGTTTACAGATGAATAGAAAATTAAAATGACTACCTGTCCCTACTAATAATGTGATGCATTTTGAATTGCCCATTTTGCATAATAAAACAATAAGATATAGATTATGGAATGAATTTTTCCATCTCAAAGAAATGCAGAATGCTGACACTATGATTGTATTAAATTTTAATTCGGATACTGAGTGTTTGTAGATTTTTACACCAAGAATCATTCCTGTGAAAACAGTACTTAGAAAGAGCCAACTGATTTTTAACATTTTGGTGATAGAAAAGAGAGTTTCTAAATCTTGAACATAAAAATACAGAGATGACTATTAACTTTAATAAAAGACAAGTCGTGGTTTCCCTTGTTAGAGTGAAAGAGCCATTAATCTTACATTTATGTTCTGCAGCATTTGCAAAATAGATAAGAAGGGAGCTTTATCATATCTCTTCATGGGAATTTGGTGAGGTTAGACTCCTCAGCAATGTCTGGGAACTGGCAGAAATCAGGCACATGGTCAGTGTCAGGTCTGTGTTAAATCAGGGCTTCGATCAAAGCGCTGGTGCTGCGGAACGGCTTGGAAAGGGAACAAAGCCGATGTTATGAAACCAGTTATTAATTACGACTTGCAAGGATTTGTTCTGAGGCATATCCAGTCTGTTGGTAAATTAATTGGGGCCACTTATGGTTGATAACTTCTGCCCTAATTATGAGCACCATTGTAACATTTCCTAGTTGGGTGGGGCATGCAAGATGAGGAAGAGGAAGGAGGCATGGTCCAGTACTAACATCCATGCAAAAATCAGAGCCACACATGCACACATACTCTGGCTTTTCTATTTAATTACAACTGCTCCATGATCACTGGTGATTTAATAGACACTGAGAAAACAGTCTGAAAGTGGTTCAGACTATAGAAATAGACACCTGTAAAAGACAATATAGACAGTTAATATGAAATTGAACTAGTTTCATTCACTCCTCTGTCCTCTTCACTGCCATCCCCAGAACAGAACTGCTTAAGGTTTTACCTATTTTGAAAAGAAGAACTAAAAAAAGTATTTTGTTTAGAAAAAACAAGCACACAAACAGTGTGGTTTTGTCTCATTGTTATTTATAGCCACTCATAACAGGAGTATTTAAAATAATATAAATGTTCTTTTCCCTTCAGCTAGCACATAGGAGCTTCAAGAAATTTCCTCCATTTACCATTGTCAGGCTCAGTGGGAGTCTGAGTTGCTGAGCAACCATTTTTCTTATTTGATGTAATTCATCTTTTAACTAATAGAAAGCACTACTGATGGATTGACCAGAGAAGAAAAAGCAAAAGAACAGAAACTACTAGATACAGAACTGAGCATCTATAATATTAACCAATTTTGATGTATAAGTAACGAAAATTCATGAGCAAAAATAACCCCTCCTTATGAATTTCTTCTTAAAAGGCTACCTGCCTTTAAAAATGGGGTATTGTTCCATCAGTGTCCTTGTGAAACTTTTGTAATATTGCCTTGTCGGGTCAGAACCCTTCCTGACAAACAAATGATTATGGGGAAAATCATGTAGGCATTTACATATGTTGGACTTGCATGCAAGTTGTTAGTGAATGTGGAATATTTACTAATTATATTACAAATTATATTTACTAATTATATTACAAATGCCTTTAGAGGCCTCCTCAAAGCCTGCTAAGGCACCCTCGAGGAGAGCAATGGGGGAACTGTGATGCTGTGTGATCACTGCTTTGGATCAATTCAGGGGCAAACTGAGCATTTGCCCAGAGAATTTAACTGTTCCTGACTGCTCTGCTTTCTTGAAGCAATGGGAAATCATGAGGCTGGAGGATCCTGGATTTGGGGGTGTTTGCATTTTGATGCACAATATCCTCGTCCAAGGAATTCACAGAAGCAATGACTTTGAAAAAAGGGAAAAGCTATTTCGAAAGAGTCCTGCTCTATACCAAGAATGAAATGCTAAAACTAAATGGATCAAGAAAGCTTTTTTTTTTAAATTCAACACATGTGCCCTGTTGAGCTGAATCCATGACCCTGCCTCCCAGAGACACATAAATTTATACAGCCACCAACAGTTTGCTATTTTTCTGTCAGCCAGTTCCCAGGGTGTGGCACAGCCTTAATGGAGAGCACAGATTTCAGATCTCAGCTCTGTGGGCTGATGTAAACCCTTTGGGCATGCATAAAGGAGAGAAGATTTGGTTTTGCAAGATCCCAAGACCATCTATGTTTAGTTGCTGAGTCATGGTTGCTGTCACACAATTAATCATTGGCTGTGAGCGATGACAGGGAAGACAAATTTGAAATAAAAATTTACTTGTGGAAACACAGAATCAGCTTCTTAAGGAGGTGTTCTGGTGTGGTGGTGGCAATTTAAGCTTTAATTGTGCTCAGTGGTGGCCAGAATGACAAGTCACAAACTGTCACATATGGAAGGCACTTTACAAACTAATTGTGGTAATTAGATTGCTGTAGTGGCTTGATAAATGCTTCTGTCCTTTACTGTTCATAACTGTGTGTGTGTGTATGTATGGAAATTGTTAATAGCCACTGATCAGCCATCTGAAGAGATGTTCTGGATTTGTAATAGGGTTGTTATTCAATCCAAATTAGTTTAATTTGTATTTCTGGTGGCAATCCATCAATCTGCATTAATTTCCTCTGAGGGCAATTGGAATTTTCAATCATTTTCTTCTTCTTTTTTTTTTTTTTCCCTAATTTCTTCTTGCTAGGACATAAAACAATTTCAGGTGGTTTTTTTTTTTTTTTTTTTTTTTAACTAAACACAAACCATTCTGGATAAAAATTTTGCTTCTAGAAATTTTTGGTTTCTGGTGAGTGTAAATTACCAGAAAAAGAGATCCATCTCTTAGTAAGCAAGACTGTTCCATGAGCTCTATTACCTAGCATTTTTTACTGTGAACAGAAGCTGAGACTAAGAAATCATAAAATATTTTTTTCTCTGAAAAATGGATTAAGATATTTGATAATTTTGTTATCCATATTTATCAGATGAGTTTGGCTATTAGAAGCCAGGCTTCAGGACAGACATAAATGTTGCTGAAAAGGATGAAAAATATTTTTTCTTATGTGTGTTTCAGGATATCTTTAGTAGTTGTTACTTGGATAACTTGTGCTAAGTCATAACTGCTTTTATCACTGAGGATTTAATCTTGAAAATGTTGTATGGAATTAGAGCAGCATGAATTGAATTTTAATTTTTAGTTGCCAAGCTAGTAAGCAGGAATGAAAATCAGCTTGTCTTATAAAAACAGAAATTGTGGGCAAATCCACTTATTCAATAAATAGTAATTATTAAGAAATCAAAGACCTGATTCCTGTCACCTGTGGTGACACATACAGAGCCATTTTTTTCATGGAATTAAGTTTGTGGGCTAAAGAGGAAAAATGCTGAACTTCTCTAATAACTAAAAATATCATGTCCTTAACATATACAAAAATATCATGACACTGAAGAGAATATTCACCTTAAGGACAAGGAAACCATATTCATCATTCACATCCCTCCTAAGGAAGCTCTGCTCTAATTGCAGTTCAGTCTGGAGTTAAGCCCAAAATAGTACCAACAATGGAAGTGGACACCAGGGTCACTTTTTCCTTTGAGCATACAAAGGATCTGAATGCCACATAAAGCAGGGCACTGAAAATGTAAATTACAACCATGGGATTTTGTGAGCTTTCATCTATTCTTGTTCTGCTCTTGGCAAAGCTTTAAAGAAAGGTTAACTTATATCTGCATTTATATGTGGGTAAATAGGAAAAATGTGCAGTGATGTTGATAGCATAATTTGAAATAAATTAAACTGCATCTTATCAGTAAAATACCCTTGTTTTTGCTTATTTTGGAGTGGCAAAGGTACAGGGACTTCCTGCTGGTGCTTTAATCTTTTCCAATAGGCAGTATGAAGTGCTGTTTGAAAAGGGTTAAACACTTGCTAAAGCATTGTGTGTGCACATTTCTGTCATCATGCATTCCCTGTACAGAATCCATAGATAAGAAAGTTAAGATTTAAAGGAATATGTGATGTGACTCACAGGAATTTAATGGTCAAAAGAACTTCTCAGATCATCCTTTCTTGGGGCAGCAAAACTATAAACAGGCCCTGAGATTTCTGGAAATATTGTTGGAAGCTCCCTCACTGGATGTGTTCTTACAGCTGCCCCTGGAGCAAACTGTACCCTACAATTCAAACTATTCTCTTTATTCTCCAAATATTACTGTGATAAGAATTATTGGTACTCCATTGGTACCAATGAATGAACTTGAAATTTCAAGGGCACTTGAAAGAATATTTTCTTTCTTAGGCTCTCAGGTCTTGGAAAACAGGGATAATTCTGAAGAGACACAAGCAACTGAGTGTTATGGAAGTTATCTGTGAGCCAGTACAGGTTTTCATTCATCCCTCAGCTTTATCTCAAATATACTTAGTTGTTAGCAAGAGAGCAGAAGGGTACTGAGGTTAGGAATATCCCACTTAGATGGAAATTTTCTGTGTGTGTGCTCCCCCCACCAAGCAAGCAGCAATAGGCTGGAGAAAGCACAAGTGCATTGCTGGGGAATAATCTGAATTAGGTCACAAAAAAGAATTTTTAACATCTAAACCAAACTGATATTTTATGCTGAATGATGAAAGTTGGAGAACTATAAAGGAGCTTGTGTTTTACTAAAAACTGTGTTGCCCAAGAAAACAATAGATTGTCAAAATGCTCATGTGGATTTAAACCATGCTTGTACTGGATAGTATCAAAGATTAAAAAGGTCTCCAAGCAGAAATCACACTTCTGGTAATAAATTTAACTTCCCAAGAAAGATCAATTTAAGAATATTAATAACTGAACCCCCCTTCTAATTACAAAAGTCCCCCACTAATAAGACAGTTACCTTGAAAATTAGAAAAGAAAGATGGCCATCTGATATAAATTTTCTTATATATATTTTAAAAGCTGTTGTGAAAGCAGGGAGTGCTAAAGGAGAAATCTCTTTAAAAGTCTTGCTAAAGGAAAATATTTTATTTAAATAAAAAGAAAAAATGCTTTGTTTTGAAGTTTGAATATGTTCCTTGTTCACACTGAAAAGTTTGACTCTGGCCAGCATGGGAATCACCTACAGAAATGCTTGCTTAAAAATGCTGTTACCAATATTAAAATATTTCAATTAGAATAAATTTTATTAACTATTTCAAATTCATGTAAAGTTTGGCTTTTCATTCTCATTCTGTAGAGAAGAAAAATTTGTAACCTAAGCTTGTGTCATTTTCTATTATTGAATAAGAGTAGACAGTAGCTTTAAAATAGTAGAAAATAAATATATAACTAGGCCATGCATTTCTTAGCTGTTTGAGGCCTTCTTGCACATTTCCATGACACAATGTCTGCAAATACAATGGCATAATGCCCACTGGGGAAAAGACTGGAATGCTATTTGTTCCCAAAACTGCATTTCCTTGTAAGGGAAAAAGCTCTAACTTGGCAAAGAGTTTCCAACCTTTCACTGCATTTTCAGATAAAATCAAGGTTGTCTTTTTGAATTTTTTTTTTTTTTTATGTCAGAGGATTAGGGAAGGAAAAGTAAATGTCTTTCTGTGTCTGGTATTACTGAACACCAAGGAGATTCTTCCTTTCACAAATATGAAAAAGTTCATTCCTAATAGTTAATAAACAAGCCATGTCAAGAGTTATTTCTTAATTTATATAAATAGTTACATATTTAAACCTAACAATTACTTCAAGGCCTCCTAATAAAATGCTTCCTGAAGATGCATTAATACAGTGTTATGCAGAGTGTCAATGATAAGAGAGACTATGCAGTCTACTGCTGGGTGCTGCTCTATAAATGTTTACAGGATAATAAACACCAGACTTAATTGCATGCTCTGACAAAATATTTATTAAATTCACTGCAGCTGACTAGTATTGCTTCCAGCAATTCCAGAAATGGCCTTGTAGGAAAGAGCTTAAAAATTTTATACTGTGTTGATTGATACTGCCTCTGAATTTAGATCTAAAGTAACTGTTCAAGCATTTTTTAAATGCTTGACATTATACTCCTTGCAGGAGCTCTTCCCAAGGCCTAGGATAAAGCCAGGACATAACATGAAGCATCATCTAGTTTGTTTCTAGGTTAGGATTTTCAGTAATGTTACTTGAGCAAAAAAGAATTTAGTTAGACTTCTTTTAAAACAACCTCCCCGTTTTCATAACTCCTCTTTTTATGGCAAAGGGAAGATTTTAGAGATGGTTAAGATTCCAGTGAAGAGGAAAGAAAAATGATGGAAAATGGTTCATGTTTTAAGAGTGACAGCAGGTCAAAAAAGAGAAGCAGGGAGAGATTAACCCAAGGTAACAGTGCTAAGAAGCAGATGGAAAACCAATAAAAAATGTGTGATTGGAAGGCTGGAAAATAAATTTAGGAGAAAGGGTTCTGACCACTAATTAAAAGGTAAGGTAAGCTGTCAGAGACATGGATTATGATATTCTGTGAAGCAAGAGACTAAGCCACTGGTCTCAAACCTCACCTCCTGCCTCAAGTGTTACTCTTGCTGTACACTCTTTCCTCCTGTGTAGGTGTGCAATATCTTCAGACTTTGCACTCCAGCTGAATGGTCTCCATTTTTGCATGAAGAGCAGACATTCAAAGTGTGACTGAGATGAACTAAGAATCAGCCAGACACAGAAGGTTCTAAAAGCTGTACCTGTCATCATTGTTGAAAGCTGGCCTGAGTCCTCTCCTGGGTACACCTCGGGCAGTGTAGTGATGCAGTAGGCTGCAGAGGGTGTGTGTTCTACATCTAAAGTTAATCTGTATAGAATTGAAAGATTTCTGTGGAAATTAAGGGTTTGCATGAACTTTCAGTGCATATTTGACTGATACTGATATCTGTATATTCAATACCTGCCTGTACACTACCACACAGAATCCATCCCCATGAAGCAGGCAAATTGAAAGTTCTCAAACATCTCAAGCTCTACAAATGCTCAGTCCCATACCTTACACGTCCTTAGTTTACAGCTGCATGAAACAAAAATAGCCCTTGAAAAGTTTGCCTGATGAATCGGTTCAGTGAACGAACACTTTACAAAGGGGCATACAAACCCTTTATTAGCAATTTTTTCCTAATAAAGGAAAAACAAATCTTTAGGAAACATCTGGCTTCCCAGAATCTGTAGGAAGTCTATGGTTAACTCCCTCTACAGCAGCATAAGAAGTACTTGTTAGCTTGAATAGCAGTATTTTAATAAGGCAGTAGATATCATCCTGCTCAGGGAAATTGCATTGGCAGATAAGACACTCATGAAAAATGGACATGTTTACTCTGTGGACCTAAAGCTGCTGCAGAGAGGAAAATAGGGTGTTAAATAAGTGTGATGGCACTGAGCAGTGTGAGCTGATACTGAGTACAGTACAGCTAAACCCCAACACGACAAACAGCCCAAGTTACCTCCTCTGTTTACAGCAAAGCCTTTGCAAACACAATATCTGAACTCAGCCCTGTGCAATTATATATAATTAATACAAAATTAAGTACAGGTGTGTCTGGGGGAGAAGGGGTGAGACACTGAAAAAGGGCATTTTCTCATTTTCATCCAGAAAGCAACACCAGCATAACTCTGACTTTAAATTGTATTTCAGAACCTTGAGGAAAACGCCGACTTTTTGGCAAGACAGTCTTTTTTAACAGCTGAACCACGGAAGAAGTTCCAAAAGGCATTTTACAGCTGGAAGACTACCTACAGCTGTTCGATTCCAGCCAGACGTCAGGAAGAACCCGGTTTTGTGATGTTTGCTGCCATCTAGTGCCTTTATTTCTGTTTTCAACCCTTGGAAAAATGGCCGCCATCATTCACAAAAATCTTCAGAGGATAAAGGGGCTATCAGCACACTATTCTCCAGCTGCCAGTGCAGAGAAACACAAAATAATGATGCTTCCTGTAATTCAGGGCTTGCGTGGTCTAGAACCAGGATGGAAGGTCGTTTGAAGTGGCAACAGCAAGGCCCTGCTAGTGAGTCTTGGTTTATTTCAGCACAGTAACTAGAAACGCAATTTTATCCACCCTAGAAGAGGATATTAGAACTTATGGTTCAATTTCAATTTTTAATATGATTATGGGAAAAATCCTCCTATAAGCAAACACCTAAAGCCACTGCCTATCAGCTGAGTTGAAGTGAGGGTGTCTTGCCACAAAATAATTTTTCGATGTCATCCCCTATTATTATTATTTTGGTCATAAACAGTTTTCCCTGTGTTCCCCTGGTTCAGTATTTGGCAGCTAGCAAGTCTTTTCTGAACAGCCATTTCTGGGGACCGAAAACACTCACATGTGTGGAACAGAACACTTTCAAACTCTGGACATGTATTTATCTTGGGTCCTTACTTCAGAGGATGCAGTTGAGAAGTTTAGTGAAATGAAACCACTGGTTTTGTCAGGTTAAAGAAGTATATCTGACATAATTTTTAGAAGTACTATACTGTCTTTTCATATATGAAAATAATTTTGCAGTTACTGTAAAAGTAAAAATTCAGTAACAGCTTTCCTGTTACACTGTAAGATCAGAATCTATGGCCATAATTTATAATTCAACTTTTTTTTATTTTTAAGCAAATCAGAATTCCTAAATACTTCCAAAGTCTTGAGGTTTATTTTATTTAAAAGTCATGCTATGGCATCTCTTAAATCTAATCTGAAAACACTTCAGACACTTGTAAATTTAGCAATACACATCAGTATCAACAGTGCAAAGCTGTAAAATAGTTGGGCTAAGAATCTTTCTGTATTTTTAGTATCTAATAAAATGATAGATAATACAAGGCAGGAAGGTTTTCTGAGGAATAGTAATTCTGAAATAATCTCTCCTTATATTGGCTGTTTGTGAAGTGAGCACAAGGATCTATGTCTAACATGGTGCCCAAGCATGTAAATAATTATAATAAACATAGGAAACCAGAATGGAACCTTCAAGGATCAATCTGGGACATAAAGTGCTTGAAAAGGATGGTAATCAAGAAGAGTGTTTGCAAGAGGAAAATAAGAGTCCCCAGGTGTCTGTCTGTGGCACAGGAGGGCAGAGATGGACCCTGGAGGGCTATGGTTAACGGGTGCTACTAGGTCAGCACAGCCCTTCAACCGAGACCACTCGTCAATAAATGCTGTCACAAAACAACTTTTCTTTGATGGGTAATAAGGTGTGCAGTCACAGTATTTTATACAGAAGAGCCATCAAAACAATTCTGTTGACCATATTAGATTCATACAGCTAGGGCAAACTGAGCAATAAAAGCAATCTTGCTGAATAGGAGTAATTTGTCCTAAATCAAATGATCGCTGTTACATTGCATTATTAATGCAATTAGTGTCTGTTCTTACTTACTGCATGTTAATGTGGTTTTACAATTAGAGATTAATTGTTCATATTATGGATTTCTATTTTTGTAAGTCAAAGCTGTCCTAGAGTAATGACACATGTAGAAATACAAATCACATGAATTGGCATTCATTTGCCAATTATAAGGGTTTTTAAAATGGTAGCCCCTTTCTGTGTACCTCAACTGAACAGCCTACTGATCAGATACTAATTTATGCACAAATTTTATGGTTTGGTTAAGGTCATTAACTATTGAGAGCAATATTCAGAAAGGTAGCTGTAGCCTAATTTCCCTTTAAGAAGCAATTCTAAGGCTTGCACATGCTTCATGTATGCTTCTGAAACTTTATTGCCCGTGGCTTTGGGAAATGTTTTAACTTGTCAATTTAATCTCAAATTTATAAGAGAATACCCTTACACTGGGCCAGCCCTGGTAGCCCATGGATTTTATCTGACACAATATGCTACTGACAGAATGAGTATATATTTTATTTATACTCCTATCCAAGCTCGTTTGAAATATTTGGAATAATATTGCATTTTGGGGTCAGCCTTTCCTAGCGAGACCTGTACAACTTCTATTTGTGCCTCACCTACAGTTTTAAATGAGGGCCTGGAGTGCTATACATATCTAAACTTATCCTTGCAGATTTGGATTGGAGCAGGCTTTGCTTTAAGTTGTCCAGGAACCTTGCTTCTTCGCACAGTATGTGCAGATAAAGTCATGTGAAGGATGACGACTTCAAAACCATAGCCAGAGCAGGTCCTGTAAACTTCTCTCAAGTCTGTCAAGGTTAGGCATTGCTCTACTCAGAATCATCATGGCGAGCATACACCTGTAGGAGAGGGTTATAATTTGGGGAAAGTAAGCAGATCCAGATGGTCCTGTTAAAGATCAAGTTCTACAGCTTTTCTTGATTTATAACCATGAAAAAGATGAAGCACAAGTTTTGAGAGCCTTTCTAGTGTAACTACTAGCTAAATACTGTCCATCCTGATTCCCAAGCATCTGTTCCTAATCAGATATGAACACCAACATGCCCCTAATTGTTAGGATCTCTGCTAGTGTGTTTAGAAAGTCTTCTGAAAAAAAGGTCTTTGAAAGCACAAATACTTCTTGCTAGGATGAGATTCCCACTTAAATGCTATGAAATAAAGGTGTCCCAATTCCAAAACCTACCACCATTTGTTATCAATACCCAACTTCACATTTTTGCTTTCAATTTCTATGGTAGATCATTTCCAGAGAGAAAAGTAATTTTTAGATCTTTCTCTGAAAGGCTGTGCTATTACATTAGTTGGTCATAATACTACAAAATTGCCAATCCAAAAGATAGAGAGAGATTGAAAATCATAACTTGAAAGTGCAAGGCATTTTAGGGGTTCCTTTATATTTTCTATCTTTCCCATGAGAAAAAGTACTTATTTTCATCTCTGACCTCCTTCTTTCTTCTGTCTTTGTGCATACTTCTTTCTCTGCACACGACCCACCCCTAACTCCTTTTCCTTATTTGACTGATCTCATTTACCAGATTGCTGCATATTTGACCTGCAAGTATTTGAATTGCTGAGGTGTCTGTCAGCTCTGCAGTGGTTAGTCAGGTACTTCTCACCTAGAACAGAGTGAAAAAATGTGGGAGGGATATTGCTCTTTCTGTACTATTTATACAACTCTTAGTTCCTCTGGCAAGTTCTCTAAAAAGATTCCTTCTTGATGGAAAAATGCATAGATGAGAGAATGCTGGGATGATTCTCCCCATTAAACACCATTCATCAGAATATTTATTTATTTATTTATTTATTTATTTATTTATTTATTTATTTATTTGTTATTAATTGTTACTGTGATTTGTTGGATGCCTGAAACCGTTTTACTTTAGCCTGTTGAAATTACCACCCTAAACTTTTTGAATCTAAGCTGGTGTTTGTTTTGGGCTGTTCTGGATGTGCAGATTCTCTCATTTGTATTTAGGAAAGCACTTGGTGTAATTTCTTACACCTCTGCACTGGAGATATACAATGGCAAATAAGTAATTCACACAGAAAAAAACCCCAACTTAGAGTCACTCTGTGCCTTAACCAGGCTATTTCATAAAATGGCCCGCAGCATTAAGTTTTTGGGAAAACTTTACTGCTTCAAAATAGTTCTTGAACAACAGCCAGTAAGCACCTGCTAGCACTTTTGTTGAGAGGAGCATTCTAACCCATTTCAGAATAGGACTCACTGAGGTGATAATCAGTCACCTTAAGCATCTTGTTTATTGTGGAAAGTGTTTCAAGCAGCAAAAGAGAGACCCTGGAGAAGAAAATCCATTGCAAGCTGGGGGTCAGAGTCCTGCAGCACCATGAGCCCAGGTCACAGAGACAGTCACAGCCTGCTTTTGTGGCTGTGGTGCAGGTGGATTCACACACCCATTTTCTGGTGCAGGTTTTGAGCCAGAAGGCAGCTTTCTGACAGTAGTTCCTCTGGCTGGATCAGGGGCAGCTTGGTGTAGTTACTGCCTTTACACTTTGGAAAGCAAACAAAAGAGTCATTTGAAACACAGTGAAGCATTCACTCTTACAGTTAGATATAAAATGGTGTCTGTATTTTGGATTCCTGGTAATGGAAGCCAAAGCGTTTTCTCTGGGCACTGGAGGGCAGTGCAGCACTGAGGAAGAAATGTGCTTCAAAACGACATTCCAGAAAATAATGACTGTTTGCAGAAATGAGGAGGGGCTGGGGGGATCTGAAGGCAGCAGAGCACCAATCATTCATTACCAATCTGGCACGCTCAGTTTCCTTTCAGCTGGAAGTGTTACAACTTTATATAGCCCTGCAAAGGGCTGGGCAAACCTCTACATAGGCAGGCTCTGTAGACTCAGATATGTGCCTAATGTTCCCTTTTTAAGTATGCTCATTTTCCTTCAGTACTTGAATTGATTTTTAAAATGTATTACAGAACGTTTGAGACAGTAGTGAACAAAATACAGACTTAACTCTGCCCACCCAAAATATAGAGCCAGGCAGACAAGGACAGGGTTCTCAGTTTTGCACTTTCAGTGTGTTAATCAATCTGCCCACAATATAAACCTCAATTAGGTCATTCTTTGATTAGCTCAAAAATGCTTTCCTAATATCCAGGATCAGGTGTCACTCTACATTTTTATTACTTCTCCAGACAAGTCTTTTTCCTCTTTATGAACAGCTCTATCTCTCTGCGTTTAGGGGAAGAAGAGAATCTCATTAGGAGGTGATGGTTCTCTCCTATTTAAGAAAACCAACAAAGAAACAGAAAACAAAAAATATTGTCTGTAGTAGTAAAAGGGTTGCTTAGGGGCATATTTAAGATTTTTTTAAGAGAAATTATTCCCCTGAATCTCAAAAGAGAATCAGACTCACAGTGCATAAGTGTGATGAATTTAAACAGTCAGAGCATGTATCAAAAATGTAGCTCTTTACTGTTTTGCTTTTCCTCCTCCCACTCTCAGCATTTACACTCCTTTTCAACTCCAGTTGACAACTATCTTCCACTCCATCATTTTGCTATATTGACATTCTGTAACTTGGTCTGTAAGTCTTGGTAGCATCTTAATTCTCTCACATTGCGGTTCTGTCCTTTCATCCTCCATTTTGTTGGAAGACCTCCCGTTCCTTTTGCTGGCCAGTCTCCCACTCCACATCCCACCTTCCATTCCTAATCCTTCAGGCACATCTCAAGCTGCTTTGTTTGGTTTCATCTTTGATCACTTCCTCTCTCTCACGCACACTTTTTTGTTTCCTAGAGGTTTCCTCAAGGTCAGAACCTTCCTCCTGTTAGTTTAGGAGATGCCTGGATGCAGTCCCTTCCTGAGTAACTCTGCTGAGGAGAGAGACACAGTTAATGAGGAAGGGAAGGCTGACAGCAAGAGAAGTAACTGTTGTGAGAGTGATGATGTAGTGCAAAACAGGGAGATAGATCTCTCAGGGTCTCTGTGAAATTGCTCCCAAAGTCCAATGTCATCCTAAGTTGCAAGATCAGTTTTTACCTGCCAGGTTGCAACAACCTCAGGGCATGCACATCACTGACTCCTAGGTCTCTGTCTCAGGGTGGCAAGCAATGATTTTATTGAGCAGAATGCTTTGCCACCTTGTGAGAATAGAGGGATGGCAAACACAATTACTTAGGGCAGACTGTAAGATTCCAGAGGCTGGAATGAGGTATCAGGAAATAAATGCATTTGTCTTAGAAGCCTGTGATCTTCACTCCCATCCATGCTGGGCTATATACCAAGTTAGGAATGCAGAGTTAGGTGTGCTTTAAGCTGGTGATAAAGACAAAACCAAACTGTTTCTCTGGCTGTAAGTCCCATTCTGTGCTAGGCTTCAGAAATATAAACTGGATAGGCAGGACTGAACATGAAAAGAAAGGGAAATGGCAATTTTGATTCAGTTATATTTATATCAATGTGAATTAAAAATTCATATTTTAAGCTGCATAAAGTTATTTATCAATATAAATAAAACTTTCAGAAATATCAGCAGGAATTCTCTATTTTAACCTCATCCTAATAGGGTTTAATATCTCTGTTTCTTACAGTTAGTTACTTTTATCATAGAATTAGGTATCTTTCCAGCCAATTAAAAAAAACGTACCCAAACTTATAAATTGAAGTAAAATCAGATTTCTTGCTGTTTGTCTACTAATGTCTGTGCTAATCAGTGATGAGAGGAGAGAAACAGGAGAAAAAGCCAGAGCTATTTTTGTGCTTGGCATCACCAATTCTGCCTTGTGATAACATTATGCTAGAACCATTCATTCACTCATTGCCCAGTCAAACTTGTTTAGATTAAAAAGGTCAATTAAAAGTGCAGAATAAAGATTTCCTTATTCTGAAGTGAAAAGATGTAGCAGCTGGAAAATAGAAAGTTCTGCTCACACAAAACACAGCTTCCAAGAAGATGGTAAGCCTTTACATTGTACTACAAATGGAAGAATTTATTCTGACGTAATTTTGATATAAAATTAAGCAGCTTTGCATGCTCCAACTTGTTTAACTGTTCTGTTAAAAAATACCTATGCCACTCTTCTTCATGCTAGAGTGAATAACCTAGTGCTGCAAGGGATGGAAAGAGCAGGAGATCTGTCCTTCAGGATGGTGCTGCTCCTCACATGCATGTAAGCATGACAGGAGAGGGAGGAGGCTGTGCCTTGCTTCCACCCCTGAAATATGTTGTGGTAAATGCAATTTGACAGTGCAAGTTTCCCTTTTAGAGCAAGACAGACCTAAGGATTATAGATGGTGCTATGGACTGTTTTTTTTGTAGGTAGCTGCTCAATTTTTATGACATGGGTTCATTTCCTGCCTGAGAGAATGTCATGTCCATACCACAAGGCAGTTCTCCCTCTCTCAGATACCTAAGGTAGCTCCAAATTGTCTGCTTGTATGTGCAGGTGAGTACAAATACTCAGACAGGGTCTTTGCCTTCTCTTTAATCTCCTTGGGGGTTAGGTTAATCAATCCTTTCAGTCTGGTTATTGTACCTGATTCTGGAGATGGTTTATTTGCTACTAAGATGAACAATTTTTCACTTTGTGGATACAGACTTCTTTTGAAGGATCTGAAAAATGTTTCCAATTTTAAAAAAATGCAAATGTACATGAAATATTTGTAATTGTTTTCAACTCATAGTGTTAATGCTGCAGATAGGATAAGAAGCTGATTTGATTATGCCCACTGTTATTCAGCAAGGGAAGTGCATTCACTCAATGTTGCTAGGCTACCAGCCTTATTTACACATAGTCAGAACCTTCCAGGGCAGAGAGAGATGAAAAGCTTCAAGAGCAGATGTAAGAAGGGGAAATAATAAATGGCACTGATGATGCATTAGAATTCATTTTAATGTGTGTTTTACTGTGGGGGCCCAGTGAGGGAACATGCAAGGAACAAACACCTCTGCACTTATCTAACCCATCACACTGCAAGAAGGGAGAGCAAGAGGGAAAGAAACCACTTACACTGCACAGTAGTTGAATCAGTTGTCAAATTTAAGGTAGATTTTTGATTTTGGAAGTCAGCAGTTGAAAAATAAGCCACCAAGAATGTACATTAGAACAGGAAGATGCATTTATAGAGTAGGTTAAAAATTCACTGTTAATACATGCCTAATTTGTCTAGCCTAATGAAATTTGGTCTTACTTGCATTTCGTTTTCACTGTTTCAGCTAGACACAGACCTGTCCTGGGACACCTCTTGTTTAGCAATGTGGCTACCCAAAAAGAGAAGCCTTGCCTCCAACAAGCCTCACAGAGCTCATTTTGGAGGCTCGACAAGCGATGGCAGTGCTACAGCTACAAAGTAAACCTACCTTATCAGCCCCTCACAGCACCTGATCTCCTGTCCCCAGGCTCCTTCACCAGCTTTGCCTCTGCCTCCTTAGGGACAGTGACCCAGCTGAGTTCCTCACCCACAGCACTACCCCAAAGGTCTGGATGTGGCTGCAGAGCTGTGGGCTGCAGCACGGTCCACTGACAGCCTCAGAAGAGCAGCAGGAGTGGGCCATGCCCAGGCTCCAGGTGGGAGCTGCAGAAGATGGACCAGAGCTGTCCACGAGCTCCCAGCAGCACATCCTGGAGACAGGCGGCAGAGCTGGAGCCAAGCACAAGGGCACCATGGCTTAGTGAACAGAACACATTCTCATTCATGGGATATGGCCCCATCAAACATGGGGCAGAAAAGGGACTTATCACAAAATAGCTCAAGTCTTGTCCTGTGAAAAACAAATATCTGCATCTCCACAAGAAATTGCTCACAGAGATGTGACAGCTTGTGCCTCAGGTCTAATGGGTGTAGAAACATGATTCTCTTGAAGTTGCTGCTGGGAGGGATGTAAAGGTACATATGTTTGCACATCAGCCACCTTAATGAGAAAATCCTACAGGTATACAAAAATGGCTTCTTCCAGCTGAAGGAAGAGGGGAGGAATTTGCAATGGTGAAATGCTGCAGTTGGGGTGCTAAGCACAGTGCTCCTGTAAGCCTGATGACTAAAACTTGCTGAACACCGTGAGTCATATGAGGCTGAACCTCCCCTGCCCTGGCTGGCTGGGCCTGCTCATGTCAGTGTGAATCAATGCTGGAGAGGCAAGAGCTTCTCGGCTGAGAAAAAGAGCGCATTAAAAAACAAAGAGAGAAACGGGTAAAATGTGTTTACAGCCTGCTCTGTTGGTTTGCAGCTGGCATGCACTAACATCCATCACTTAAATGTTTAAGGCTCTATTACTCAAGCAGAGGAATGGCAGTAGCTGCAGGCACAGAAGCAAATTTCACTCCATTAACCCTCAAATACCACCTGGAGTAACTTCTCATCTTCTCCGGAGTTCCTTTATTTTATCCTGCTATAACAGAGGACAGAGCTTTACTCATCTAATTCAGGCACAGTGGGTAAGAGGAAAAGAAGCAAAATATGTAGGTAATATCAAATGCAGGGAACTTGTTAATGCCTTCCAGCTCACAAGGAAGGAGCGGTGAGGCTCTGCAGCCTTGAGAGGCTCCCACAAACACCCAGCAGCCTCTGAACTGTGGCTGGTCATTGCCAATTACCCAGTTCTGAGCTAAGCAGCCTGACCCTTCTTGGGTTCTGGCTCTGGAGATATGGAGCTTCTCTCAGCCCAGGGTGCCCAGGTAATTGCTGGCATCCACCTTCTCTGCCAGGGGAGGGGTCCAGCAGTGTGTTTGCTGGTGTGTCTGCCCATGCTGCCTGCCAGCTGCACACTGGGGACAGTTGTGGGCACAGCTGTTGTCTCAGGTCCCCATCTGCAGGGAGATGCACAGACACTGCCACCTGAGCCAGCTGGAGTGAAGAACTGCTCCTCCAGCACAGGCTCCTCACCCTGCACTGCTTAAACCATGGCCCCTGCCAGTGCAGGGCTCCAGCAAGGGTCAGTTTGCTCCACACTCTGAATTATTCTATGGGGCCTCATCCCTTCTGTGCACAGAGGTGGACAGCAGGTGCCCCTTCAGTGCCACGGGTATCGTGGGAAGCTGCAAATGCACTCTGAGGAGCACTGGAAGGCACTGGGACCTTCCAGACTCATTCAGATTAAAGACTTTTGTTTAAAGGTGCCACTAATCCCTTCAGGCACCTTTAGCATTTGAAGAGTTTGGATTAGTGATTTTTGGAGATGAATTACATCTTATCTGTCTTAATGCAGACCTTAATTTCCCTGTCTGTTTTTGCTGTAGTGACTAATAGCACCTCCTGGCAGTGAGCATGGATGTTTCCATAGATACACATTCTCCTCACACATTCCCCCTTATGCAGGTCTAATGCTTGATATCTGGGGGGACATTGCCTGGGGGAAGCCTACATGGAATCTTTGGGAACTGCATGGAATCTCTGTTGCATTGCATTTATTATGGCATTAAAATATAGCCTGTGATGAAATATTTGGGAATGAAATGAATGCATCAGCTGTTAAGTTTTCTGTGTGTATGGTTGAATATCCCCAAAGAATCTCAGCTTCCATGGTGAGTGAGTCCTTGAGATTTTAAAATCTTTTTTTTGCATTCTAACATATAACTGAATGTTTTAGCTGTGATAGAAACATTACCAAAGAGGATGATTTTAAAGTTTATTTAAAGGAATTGAGTTGTAAATTACCTGATCTCAGCATGATTGTGTGATTGGAAATTTATTACTTCCTAGGCCAATTCTTACAGAAAATACAGAAATTTTACATCATAAATTCTTTTATTTAACCTTAGTTTACAATTTCTTTTAAAAAGTAACTTCTCACTTTCTTTAAGACAAATCTCATTTTCTGAAGTTATAAAATAGGAAAAAACCCTAAACCTCCCTCTCCTGTTGCTGAAAGCTAAGTTTTTATTGTTTGTAGTTGAATTTTTAACAGAGGGGCTCTTTTCTTGATTAAGAAGAGAAAAATAATCAATTTAATCAGGTTTTGATCAAACACAAAACAATTAATAGGCCTTAATACACATGGAGGGAAACATTTCGCCTGGATAAAGAAGAAAAATGCCTTCAGTTGTGAGTGAATGTGAGCTGGAAATTTTTTGATACCAAGAAACACTTAAATGAGTTACTCATTTATTTCCCTTATAGTCTCAGGCCCTTTGTTCTCTACAATCCACGTTCTTGTTGCGTTTACTGGTCCTCTGATTCCTGCAACACACCCAATCTTTGGACTGAAAAATATCAACAGATCACTGTGAAAAGATGAGATTTACTGCACTAAACCCAGCATGGGAGTGTTTCCTAGGTGTCCTTTCAGTAATTAGGACCCAGTTTTGCAGAAGAGGAAGAAACAGCTTTGGCTGTTCCTGTGGCCTTCTCAAAGCAAGAGAAAATAAACCCTATTTGTAGCAGTTGTTCAATGTAGTTTGAAATAATTTCAGACTGTGAGCTTTCAGGTAGTTACCATGTGAACTTACAGTTTCTGAAGTTTCTGCTTCTAACAATGTTTTACCAGATTTTTTTGTTTTGTTTCCCTAGGCCTAGCACAGATAAACTATTGGAGTGAGAGAAGACATGGAGGACCTGCAGAGATCCTAGAAACCAGATAAGATTCCATAGTTATTTTAGTGAAAGCTTTTATTCCTAGTTTGTGTAATTTTTTTTTTTTTTTTCCGGCTGCATCTGGAATAATTTTCTAGGAAAGAGATCCCCTTTTCCCACTCAGTCCATTTTCTTTTAAGATTTTTTTTTGCTTTGTGCTATTTTTGAAAAGTAATAAGATGCAAGTAGGCTACCCTTATCTGAAGTGGCTTTATAAGTAGGACAAAGTCTGAATCTCTTAGCACAAACTTGGACAAAAGTAAAGATCCTAATTTTTTGGGAAAAGTTTTACAGCTGTTAGTATTATGTAACAAAACAAAACACAGCTAAATTTAAACACAACTTCAAATAAAAAAAGGTAGCATTAATTCTTTTATACCTCACCTGATTTTAAAATAAACAATTGTGAGGCTCAATTCTTTCTTTTATTGGTTTGGTTTGGGTTTTTTTTTTCAGATGTTTTTCTGAACTCCTCAGCTTTGCAATGCACATGCAAATATTGAAATAGACTTTTGCATTACAACAAGAGAACTGTCTTATTAAAAGCAGACTGTCTTATGGTGCCAATTCCACTCTGCCTCTGTTCAGAAAGAGCAAGTGCCCAGATCAGATGCACAGTTTTATAGGTACACAAGGGTGAGGACAGCGAGCAGTTAATTGAATTTTTAACTCCAGAGGATGTTTGGGCTGTAGTTTCTGGATGCAGTCAACCTCATCAGGTTAGGTACCTTGCCTGCCCTCCCTAGACAGTTCTCCTGCTCAGTCTGATGTCTCACTAGGGATATCAACCTGTTCTGTAAGAGAAAACCCTCTTATTTTCAGTATGCTTCTGTTGTTGCTCTAGGCTACAACGGAGTAGAGCTCTGGGCTCTAGCTTGTCCCATTTTTTTCCACTACCTTGTGCTAGTGATTCACAACATCTTTGCTGTCAGAAAGCCACAGTTTTTAGTGGGAAAGCATGAGACACAACCGGGTCGAAAGGAGGAGAGGTGATTTAAACAAAGGACTCTGACATCTCTCCATCTGTGCGGTTCAGCTGTCACCTGTGGCCTCTTGGATGGGAACTAAAAGTGCGCTAATGGGCTGCAACAGTTCTAAAGTGTACAAACAGCAAATGCTTCTTTTGGTGTAGGACTTGCAAGATATTGTAGCAGCCTTAAAACTGCCACAACATGACAAAGAGAAGTTCTATGTAAATTATGGGTTAGGGTTAGGGTTCTTCCCTCTCTAGTTCAAGAGAATGAAGTAGCATTCTAATAATTGCACAAGCTTTAAAACAGACTAGTAATTTAAAACCAATTAGTATTAATGGGGTGCTCCTCCATGATATCAGGTCTTTTTTGTATTTTTTAGAAATTGATATTATAAGGAAGTAAAAGTTGTTAATAAGTTTTTTCTGACAAAAAAAGTACTGAAGGGACATGGAGAGGACCTTAAAGTGAAAAGAGAGGTGGCAGATTTGTCACCCATTGAAGTTTCAGATGACTGGGAAATGTAGAAAATCAAAAAAAGTTAATTCATTCTTGTAAGTATTATCTAGAATTTAATTTGATTTCCTTATTTTTCTGTTTTGGAGTCTTGTCCTCAGGAACCCTGCACTTTGCTAAAGGAAGGAGCATTTCAGCCTGTCATGTTTCAGATGCAGCCAAATGAAAATGGATCTACTGGAGGTATGTACTACCTCAGGGCTTCAAAGTCAAGGAAAAGTGTTCTGTTTGGATATTTCTGGGCCCTGAGATGTGTTTTGGGAATTTGGGAACTGCTGCACATGTCCTGCCCAGCCCAAAGGACAAGGAGAAGTTTTGTACAATTGGATGTTAGGTCACTGTAAGTTTTCTCTGGTGGGCATTAAACAGAACTGTTTTCTGTAGGAATGCAGTAAATGGAAATTGCCTTGTAAGAAGTGTTTCTGAAAACATGTTAAACATTTCTCTGGCTAACCAAGACCAGTATGGTTTGGTATGGTAAGGGGTTTAGTGCAAGCTTGTGTATTTCCACAGTGTACTCTCAGCAGAGCTAATGAACTCTTGTGTCCTAGGCATAAAACAGGCTCTAATCTGTGAAGGGAGGTGAAATGTCACGTTTAGCCATGCTCCTACAACAGCTTTACATGAGGACTGCCAAAACATGTGGGGGTAACTGGAAAATGACACACTTTCTTCTGAGGTACAACGATGAATTGAAATATTTCAGAGAAACACAGAATCATTAAGGTTGGAAAAGACCTCCAAGATCACTGAGTCCAGCTTTTGACTCAACACCATCATGTCAACTAAATCAGAGCACTAAGCGCCATGTCCAGTTGTTTACCGAACACCTCCAGGGGTGATGACTCTACCATGTCTCTGGACAGCCCATTCCACTGCCTAACCACCCCTTCAGTGAAGGAATTCTTCCTAGTGTCCAACCTACAGCTCCCCTGGTGCAGCTTGAGGCTGTGTCCTCTCATCCTGTCACTGGCTGGCAGAGAGAAGAGGCCAAGCCCCACCTGGCTACGACTCCATTTCAGGCAGTTGCAGAGAGTGATAAGGTCGTCCCTAAGCCTCCTTTTCTCCAGACTAAACAAATCCAGATCCTTCAGCTGCTTCTCAAAAGATTAACTCTCTAGACACTTCACCAGCTCCACTGCCCCGTCTCTGGATGTGCTCCAGCACCTCAATGTCCTTCTTGAAGTGGGAAGCGTAGGACTGGACACAGTACTTGATGTATGGCAAAATTTATTAAAGATTAGGAGAGAAAAAATATCATTGTTCCACAAGATATGTAAACATAGCTTAATTTGTTTAATTTTTCGAGGGATATTATATTGTTTGATATTTGCTCAGCCATGAGAACACTACTAAAAATTGCTTGGGATATAGCATATACAGTCCATTCTTAGGAAGAGGAAGCTGCAGTGGATTTGGCAAGACTGGTGTCTGAATCTGAGAGGTAAAGCTGCTGCTAATGTGGCACACAATCTATCTTGTGCATGCACCACCAATAGTAGAGCTGCAGGCAGAATAGGCTTCAAAAGGCTATTCGAATCACTCATGTTTTTCAAGTAGAATTTCTGACAGCTATTAAGGCAGCTAAACTGCATTTTTACAGGAGATCACATTTTATTTAGATTTTATTTAGCTCTTTCCTTATGCAAGTAAACAAGTATTGTATTGCCAGGGCTGCTTAACCATTCCTCTGATGGTAGAATGACTTATGAAAATCTGTGATTCAGGCAAGATCTTGCAAAGGTTTGCGACATCTCATGCTTACTAACAAGGAGAGACTGGTGTATTTTTCAGCACTGTTGACCCTTGCACAAAAATGTGTTTTTGTGCCCTGCTACTGAAATGCCCTGTAATGGCCACTTTAAAGTTGTTGCAATGGCGTGGCTATGCTGTATGACTGAGAACAAGGAAATTGCTTATCTGAGGCAATGGATTTTTGCCTAAGCCTATTCCAGGAAAAAGAAAAGGAAAAAGTCCTTAAACTCGTGAAGCTCACTCTGATACAGAAAGCAATATGTGTAAGCAAACTACTAATTATTCATTCTAAAAAAGCTCTATACATGGGCATGGGGAATGATAGCAAATTATCCTAATCAGAAGTTGGATAGACTGCAATTTGTATAGCATAGCACAAAATGCAGACTGAAAAATCTGGGCAGCCTGGCAACAGTTCTTTGTGCTCCTTATGTTTCATAAATTATTGAATCATACAGCAGTAACTTACTGGGCTGAATTTGCCAGTTTTGAATTTTATCCATGGTTAAAATGTCTTCCCTCTCTAGTTCAAGAGAATGAAGTAGCATTCTAATAATTGCACAAGCTTTAAAACAGACTAGTAATTTAAAACCAATTAGTATTAATGGGGTGCTCCTCCATGATATCAGGTCTTTTTTGTATTTTTTAGAAATTGATATTATAAGGAAGTAAAAGTTGTTAATAAGTTTTTTCTGACAAAAAGAAAACTGAAAGACTGCTGCTATATTTTGAACTATATTATGTATATCCAGAGAAAAATAGAGAAAAATACACTGAAAACAGAGCAAAATTCTTTGTATTACAATGAAAACAGTAAAGAATGAAATTAGAATATGCAGCAAACCAGCAGAAAAATGACAAAAGTGGTTTCTTTCTGCAAAGCACAGTGACAGCTACAAGAAGCCCTTCTTGCTGATCCTGATCTTTGCTTCTGTCTCTACCCCTATGCTTTCACTTTGAATTCTGAAAACCAGAAACCTTCTCCCACATTTACTGTGGCATAATGGTAAGCAAGAGAGAGCTGTCCTCTTAGCTTAGATACAGCCCTGAAGGAATGCAGCTACCATCTGATGCTCAGCAACACTCAAACTTCTCCAGTCCACAGCACAGAAGGAAATTGTCACTAGCTGCCAGAAAAAGATCAGGTTTTGTTTCTCTGCAGTGTGACCTGGTTGCAATTGTGAAGTTTGACCAATATGAAAAAAATGTAGAGATTATTTTTTCCCAATTGAGCAAAGTGTGCAAAAATAGACTTGACATCAGAGTATGTCCATATATATATATATATATATATATATATAAAATTTTATTTTGTATCCTTTAATGTCATATTTTTGATCAGGAATTTGCATGACTTCTAGGATCTTTTCCCCATACTTCCTTTTCTGTATTTTGTCTTTAACTTTGTCATTATCTCACTAATGCTTTAGAAGTTCTGTCAAAAGACACTTGCACAAATTGCTGGTGCCTGTGACAGCATTGAAATCTTGTGCTGCAGTGGGTTGCCTGCCAGGGTCATGCAGGGTGATGTGCAATCACCTAAATGTTCTTTACCTTTCTCTCAAGAAGTAGGGCTTAATCAAAACCAAAAGTGGGTTGTCAGTGGTTGATAAATTGTGCTTTGATCTGGCCTGGTGTTCTTCTGAGTCAAGCTGTGTTCATGAAACACGGAGGTTTTTTTACATTTCATCTGTCATTAAAAATCTTTGGAGGATTGAAAAGTGGTAGTTTAAAGAAAATTAGCAAAATTGGTTTCAGTGAAATACAATGTCCTATGAAGCACCTGCTGAATGAAATGAATTAATTTTTTTTCCTGTCTTAAATGTTGTGAGGTTATGAGGCAAATAGCATAAGCAGTCTGACATTGCTGTCTGCATCATGATAATTGTTGGAGCTGTTTCCCCATGTGGCAGCCTTCATACTTTAGTAACTAAACCCAGTTAACCCAAATCTATCTTCTATTAAAAATTCATTATACAGATTTTCTAGGCTGACACTTAGTGAGAAGAACTTTAAAATAATTTTTCTATTTAAAATTATTTGATACTCATCTCATGCCAAAAGATCAACATTGTGTGTAAGCTTCAGACAACTGTTTAAAAGCTACATTATGAAAGGCTAAGCTAGCAACATGCAGAGGTTTTATTTCATTTTTCAATATACATTTATTCTTTGCATCTTAATTGATGGCTCTGCTCAGCAAGAATGTTGTTTTATGTGATGGGTGGAGAAGATCCCAAGCTAACTTGGGATTGGTTGTGAATACAAATGTGCTTGTGAGCAAATAAAATACAGCAACTCTAATTTTTGCCTCTGTTAGAGAAAGTGCAGGTGAATGACAGTGTACAGGCTGGTCAGTTATGTAGCAGCCACTTGAGCCAGCAGCCAGAGTCTGTGGCCCTCAAATGGATTTTTCCATTGTCTTTGACCCTTGAATGGGGCAAATTTCCACAGCAGCTTTCAAACTAAAGAATCTTTCCAGCCTGTGTAAAAGTATATAATTTACTGTGGCTAAAAAGAAAGTTTTAATGTGAGATTCTGGAGCATTAGTGCAAGCTGAGCCTTTTCACACAAGTAGAAAATTATACAAGTGAAGTCCTCTCTTCCCTTCAGGGTACCATAGATTACTACCATTTCTGTATCAGAAATGCAAGTGACAAGTAAGACCTTAAAAATTTGTTCAGTCTTTCCACAAACTCCACTGGATGGTTTTGCAGGCAACATTTTAAATACTGGAAGCTAAGGGTTTGGGTAAAATCAAAAAGTTGCTGTTTCACATTCTTCTTTGTACTCAGGAACAATGATACTAACTGGATTCAAGTAGATCTTTACCTCAGCATGACTAGTGTTGCAAAATTTAGAGTTTTCTCAAATAACCTCACCTCTCAAAACTGTAATTGCACAAGAACCTCAGTTTTCTAGGTCAGTGTTGGAAAGAGAAAAAAGAAAATATAACGTGAACAGATCCCTGGAGGCAATTTCCCACTACTTTCAAACCAGCACATTATCATTGCCTTTATAATTTTTTAGCAGTTCAATTTGTTAACTTTTGTTAATCACTAAACTGTTTGGAAGCCCCACCAGCAGAAGAGTGCTATATCGAAGTGTGAATGGCTTTGGATGGTTAGATCAATCTTCCAACCTCAGTGTATTCAGCTGAAGCCATCTACAGCTGGGACAGAATATAGCATCACTGAAATAGTTAGCAATGAAATAATCCAAATAGTTTATTATTTCAGCCAATCTGGAACAGGAATTCAGCCAGTTTCTGAAAAATCTGGTAACATATTGGGCCGCTCCAAAAGCAGATCTCTTCTAGTTGGGAAAAAGTCTTCATTAAAGTTGATATGTCTGGGAGGAACACATGGAACAAGTTGATAGTCCAAATCTATTTAAATCTTTTAGCAACTGGGAAATTCTAAAAGCTTCTACTTGTGACTAGTTGCAACCATAGTTTCCAGAACAGTATTATGATTGAGAAGCTTGTCTCTTGGTGATCCTATTAGTTGTAGGTCCTGAAACTGAGACTGTTAAAAAGAAATTGAATCAAAAGTTTTTAACAGGTATTTTCATGGCAGCAGGTAGCAGTTGCATTTCAAGCAGAGAGAGGCAATCCTTCTTTTTCTGTTACCAGACAAAAGTGCATAAATCATGCCTAAATTCAAGCCACGTGTTTGACCTAAGTTAGGCATGCCTTTAAACAAGCTCCAGCTTGTAATGCACTTAGTCACCAGCACAGGCCTGGTGACTGAAATGAGAGCTAACCACAAGGAAATGAAAAGAAACACAATAGTCACATGCACTTTCTGTAGTTTGGGTGTCAGAAACCAGATGGCAAAGGAGGCTTCTCTGTCCACTTGAGATCTGTACCCCCGAACCCTCCCCAAAGTGTAGCTGAGGAACAGGGCACTGAAATTATTTGGTCCCATAGTGTCTACTATAATGGCAGCAGCATTCCTCATCTGAAGGGCTTTTCTTGGAAAGCAGAGAAGTTTCTCATCCTCTTTATGCACCAAATCAAATTCCAGAGGATGAAGGTGGGCAGTGGAGTACAGATAATGTGGCAGCAAATCATCCCTATTCTGCTCAGAGCGCTTCTATCCTTTTGCTGGATTTCTTAATAATTGATTAATAATATCAGCTTCTAAGATAAATGGCTGCTCTTTCCTAATGTTTGTATAAAAAAATTATGCTCATCTCAGCAGTAAAATATGCTATATTGTTTTGGATTCTGTAGACAAATAGTTTTGAGTGCAGGTCTGTTTTTCTGTAAGTGAACAAGAAAGAAAATATCTTTACAGTAGATATTTCTTTTATAATATGAAGATAGTTCTACATGTCTATGTGCAATAGCATCAGTAAGCTGTGTATTTATTGTTCTTTTTAAAAATTGTGCTGAACAATGAAAATGTGTTTTAAGTGGAATATTATTTTTCTCATAATGATGGACTGAAGTCCACCTAATCTAATTTAGCTATCATTTATACTATCATTTCAATGGAAAGAAAAGAAAATGATGACCTTCATCTCTTCACTCTCATTTTTCTTTCTGAAGATCTTAATTTCTTTGTAGTTGGGTTGGTTGTTTTCTTTTTTTTTTTTTTTTATTTTTTTTTTTATGATTTGTATTTAATAAGGCATTTTACTCTTTAATTTTCCATTCTGGTATAAGTACTGTTGATTAATGCTGAAACACTGCCAGACAAGCCTGCAGTAGAAGGGCTGTACAATGCTTAAAAGCTCTACATAAATATTCCTGACATGGAGCCCACTCCTCCTCAGCACAACTTCCACTGAAGCTGCTGAACAAGGGAAGCACTGGCCATCTGTGACACCAATGTCAAATGTGTATTGCTACATTTTCTAAGAAATATAATTATACTTTTAAAAAAATAAGGTCTGATATAGCTTGGGAATTTTTTAATAAGGAACTGCACAACATAGTGTGATATTTTTGCAGTGTACAGAACTTAATTACCCAGGATTGTTGAAAGGGTGATAATTGCTGAATGTCTTCTATTACTTATTTTCTTTCCTCCTGTTGGCTTGGTTTGATTTAAAGATAGTCCCAGTGACGTCTTGGCTGAAAATCATGTAAAATATGATATCATGTAAGTGGGTATTTGGAATTCTGCTCAGGGGAAGTTTGCATTTGAATCACATTTTGGGGAAGTGCCTTATGAGAGTTCCTCACTAGAGGCTGTTTGCGGCTATTTAAAGTACTATTAAATTACAGCAACATTTACTAGATCTGAATTCTGATCCATTCCAAGTTATCCTTTCTATGCCAGACATTTTGTAGGAGTAATATTCTGACACAGTTCCTACAGTTTTCCTACAAGTGCAAGCAAAATTTTCAAAGGAAAAAGAAATGGCCTATCAAGAATGCAAGTTGGAATGCCATGAAGCATCTCTGATATGTGCTGAGCACCCCAAAACAACCTTGAAAGAAAAGCTACTGAAGCTAAAGTGGTTTCAGGTGGCTGCAATATCAAGTCTTCTCAAGCATGATTTGAACTATTCTCAAGGGAAAATTTTAATTATGCTCTTCAGGCATTTTGCTCCATGAGATCCATTAATATTGACAGAAGACATGTGCGTGCATGGCTGTCATGGACCTCATCCTGTTACTTCACGCCACCACTAAGAACTGGTATCTGCTGGTATGTTATCAAACAGGGGCTTCTGACCCGTTCTGTTAGTGGAAACAGTTTTGTTTTTACTGCATTTAAAAAGTAATTGTAATGTTTTTGTCTGTAATGACAGCAGCAAAGTGCTGTTCAAATGATACAGAACAGCCAAGCGCTCAGATTTTATTTCTTTTTTATATGGACAAGTGGACAGAGTTTAGCTGTTAATATCAGTTAGCATAGCACAAGGACATTCCAGTGTAATTTAATTTAATTTCATTGGAAACACAATAATAATCCGGAAATATGTCTAATCCTTTCTGAAAAGTATGACTGCCATGCCCCAAGTAGGAGTTTTCACAAGCTGCTCTGGAAACAGATTTGGGTTTTGAAGCACTGGAAGTAGTTGGATGAAGTGACAATTGCAGGACACTACACTGAATCAACCTCATCTTTAGGTGAAGGCTGGAAACTTAATTTTTTGAGGGGTTAAAATTGAGGAAATTTTCAAATGAGAGTGAATTTGGGAACTCTGCCCTGTGACACTGCACAACTGCCTTCCTTGGGAGGGGGAGGAGGGGATGGGGAAAGAATGTGCTCTTTGACTCTTTAAAAGGGAGGAATTATTGTCACCTTTATCTCTGTTTGGAGACTTTAAAATTTTTTTGTAAAAATGTGTGAAAGTCTGTAGTAATAAAAGACATAATATAAAACCATTACTCCGACCAGAATATAGAGAAAAATAATCTTTCTCTCTGAGAAGTTGTATTTGCCAGACAGGTATTTGCCTTGAGCATGATACTTAAATATTCTTACAGCATTTGCTCCATCCCACTAAAAGGAGTGGCTATATCTGATTCAAGCTTTTGTATGCTTATCTTCCTAGGCTAATTCAGATGAACCATACTAGACTCTATTTCTAAGTTATTTAATATAATTGAATGTTGGGTGACCATGTGTGTGACACATAATCAGCGCCTAATAAATAGGCAGCCTGTTTTTACTGGCCAGATTCCCAGGGTGCAGATCAGTGACATGCATTTCACTGCCTCTAAAGTCTATTTAGGATCAAATAAAATTCATCCTTGCATAAAGTTCCTGTGCAGATGCTTTTGTGACAGCGATGGCTCTTTAGATCCCAGAGCAGCAGCAAAAGGACACCAAACCAGCTAAGTGTTAAACATCCTTCACCCTCTGTCCACCTGCTCTTCCAGGCTGAGTTCTTGGCTCCAGTCAGCTGCTTGGAAAAGGAACTTCAGGGTGCTCATTCTTCTGCAAAAGAAAAAGCATCTCAAAGTATGCAGAGGGTGGATTATAAGAAACAATGACTGGGGCTTCTCGTTGAGTTTTCATCACAAATTTCCAGAGTCTGTACTTGGAGGTAAAGCAGCCTTCAGTCACTGTGGATGGTTTTCAGTGTAAGAGGGAAAAAAAGCCATGACAAAAAGGTACATGCATTTAAAAAGAATGGTTGAGATTTAGCTTTACTGTGCTTACTGTCCAGATATAGAAGCCTTCTCACTCTTAATCAGCTTTTAAGGAATGTTTGTCCTTTGAAAACAAAGTTTTTTTAAATGCCAAGAAAATATAAAGGGCCTTAGCCCTCAGGATTTCAAAGCTCCACTTTCTTCCTACACTTGTAAGTAACTGTGATGTGTGAATTCCATAGTATCAAGTATCCCTGCTGTTGTAGCAATGTGTCTTACAATGTTAACAATTTACACACGAGTATCTCCTTTGCATACTTGGAAAATAACTTTGAAATGACTCCAGAAAACATTTAGAAACCCTTGCTTTCTCTTAAATAAAGCCACATGTACTGACTTTTTCATTTTTGCCAGAAAATCTTTGTCTGTAAAAAGATGTCACTAAAGTAGCCAAAGAGTTTATGTTAAAAGTTCCAGAAGTGAAATTTGTATTGTGCATAGTCCATTAGAAAATCTTTCCACTTAGACAGATGATTTTAGATTTTCCTTCTTGTTTTAATTCAGATACTAATAGTGGACCACAATGGATATTTATATAATGTGCAGATAAATATTGCATCTTTCACAAATGTTTTTGCCAAAATATTCATCAAATTATTTTAAAGCTTTATTAACTTCAGTTTTCCAGTGTGCTTAGAAAGAGAAGTGAAAATCTGTTAGAGCAGATATTATTTGCTTGTCGTCTCAACCTAAATTGTGGGGACTTACCTGGTCACTTTGTCCTTTTCCACTGCATGTTCCAGACTTCATACATGCAGTTGACTCTGAATATTCAGCGCTGCTTGCCTATGGGAAAGTCTCTGGTGAAAAATATTACAATAGCTTGATGGTGAGCCTTTTGAATTGCTGAAGCTAGCATTTAATATACTTTGTAATATGACAAAATTGCTACTAGATAGATGTTGGAAAAGCTGGAATGGTGGCTAAGAATGCAGAAGAATGACCTGAGGAGCTGTAGGATTCTCAGTCTGATATCAAGGTCAAGCAAAATAATCAGAAATGCTGCTGCAGGATGTGAAGATTATTAGCTGAAGAACATAAGACCAATTAATGTCAGTCAATGTGATTGTTTCTTTTAATTGAAAATCACTCGTGTCAAATAAACCAGTCTATCAAATAATCATGATTCCACAAGGAGATAGAAAAACTGCTTTAGTCTAATAGTCTTTGTGCTGTGTGTTATAACTACAAGAAAGTGAATCTTAGTTTGTGAGGTCATTTAAAAGTAAATGCAGCTCAGCTTCACAGTGATCTATTATCCCATGTGGTGATTAGCTTGCAGGTAGCTCCTGTGTTAGTGTTGCAGCCAACAAATGTCAATGTCACTTTCTAAATACCTTATTTTTCAAATATAAAGTTCTCTCTTTGTCGTCTCTTGGCAGCTAACTTGCAAGTACGCAGAGATCTACTGAACTCTCTTGTCTTTGCACCTTCTGCAAAAATCTCTGCTCCCACTATCAATATAATCACCCCATTAATCCATTGCTTCAGAACACCACTGTCAATTTCCTTCCCACCTATGAGGCCAAATAGAACTGTTGTTCTTTTGGTAACTCTGAAATGGCTATTCTGTAATTTTAAGTAAAGAACTGAGAGAACTCTGCAAAGTTCCTGCAAGTCAGGATGCATCTGCACCAGTGTATGAGAGGAAGAGAGAAGGGAATCTCCTGATCATCCCTATTTATTGATTTTTGTTTCACACTGTAGAATGGTTTTGGAGAATATGAGATAGATTAATTCCTGTTGAATAGAAACTGAAAGGATGTGCTCTGACCACTAACATGCATGAAGTTCAGGGCTGTAGATGCAGTGTTGATGCCAGATTGCCAGCACCAGCTACTTTGTGCTGCAGACCTACTGCACTGAGGCAGTCATGGCTTCCAAATTTCCTCGAAATCATGTGTCACGTTATCAAAAATGAGTTCATACCTAAATTTTCATGGCTGCATTTTTATATCTTATCTCGCATTACAGTGTAAGATTTATGTGGTTGCTTCAATGGAGCAAAATTAATTTAGCTGATAAAGGAAATGGGTATGAAGGTATTACATTATCTGAAAAGGACAGTTAGATTAATAGATTGGTTAATAAGAGAGACCATATTGAAGATAAGAAATTAACCAATAATAGTCAAGAAAGCTGAGTGACCTTGTTGGCAGCTAAAGGCCCATCTCAGAAACTGAGGCCTATGAACAGTTCATGAGTATTTATATCTGTTTGTTCAAGTAGGTGGTCTTTGAATTGACTAGAGGAAGAAAACTCCAGTTACATAGATCTCTTGTAATAATGGTGCATGCATACCCCAACTCGGGGTAAATAACTCTGGATGTCAGTGTGAGAGCATTTATTAGAAAGGAAACTCTGCATAAGGAAATATGAACATTCAAAAATAATCTTGCTACTGGATTATAGTTTTGAGCCAGTGTCTCATTTTGAATCTCTCAGAAATTCAGAGTACTTTGGGGATGTCTGGAGTTACATATATTTTTCCCAGATAATTTATGATATTTAATTTGAGGGGTATTAGTAGATTTTGTAAAAACTATTTAGCAATTTTTCTTCTTGTTCTGCTCATTTTTGTGCTTATGCCAAGAAAAATAGTGTTTTGAATTTAAGATTTTGAAGAAGTTGGCACAGATTTTCCAGTGATGGTGCATCTTGGCTCATTTTATTAAAGCAATATTTGCATCAGCTGTAGGCCTGTCCAGTCATCTTTGCCATGAAATCTGTAAGGACCTTCTGCCTTGTCATGATGCCAGAGAGTTTTCCTGACTATTGAGAGCCCACATTTTCCTGAAATTCTGTCTATCAGCTCTCACATCATCTTGTGCAGTTTCAGCAGGGACGTACTCTGTAACTCTTTGGAATCCCATTCCAATAATATCTTTTCTCAGTCTACTTCTAGCATAAATGGCTTTGTTGAATTAGATCAGGAATTTGAAGTCTAAGCTAGATTTAAATTAAAGTGGTGTGTAAACATAGGCTTGCATAGTAGAAAACAATACTGCAAAAAGTTAAAAACAAAGTCAGCATCATACTGAGCAGAGAAGATTTCTTTCAGCTGCCCTAGCACTCCAGCTGGGGATGCTCTAATGGCTTCTATGACTTTATTCCAAATATTGCTCTTGACCAGAGATCTGAGATAGCAAGGTAGGAACAGGAAACTATAATTTTTTTTCTCCTTTGTGTTGTTTCATCCACTTACCTCCATTACTGGATAGTTTTTCAGTTTCAACTTTCTTTCCTTCTTACTGCCCCTCTACAGTGGATGGTGGGGTAAGTCATCAGAGAGGTATTTCTACTGTAGGGTCGTTTTGAATTTTTTATTTAAACATTCTATGTTATTTACACAAAATTTATGCAGAATGACAGAAAAAAATAACTTTGGGGTTCCAACACCCTGTTAGAAACAAGTAACTGGATTTGCCAGACCAGCTTTTTGTTTAGGTGTTCTTATTGATTGTTCAAGTGGTTCTCTGTGGTAGTAGATGGGTTTCCATGGATCTTAAGTACATCTCTCTTTAGATGTATTTAAGCTGCTAAATAGCCAATCCTAGTCATCAATACTAAAACTCTTTTTTTTGATGGAAATTTCATTTCCATATGTATTTTGATGGTTTGGGGTTTTTACTCAAAGAGAAAGACTCAAAACCCACCATGTTTTAATCTAATAAAGCTTAGATGAACTTTCACCATATCTAAATATATTTCACTTTATTTATCTACAATAACTTTTTTGAAACAACCAATGAACACAAAAATTCTGTTGCTTATATGAGTCTTGTGTACAGTATGCTAGACAGGTAAATTGACTTCATTTGAAATGCTTTCATCTTGAAGATTTTCCAGGACTAGAAGCTGTGTTTTGAGTAGACAGCTACTGCCTCATGGAATTTAATCTCGATGGCAATCCTGGAATCAAAATTTTGTGTGCCCATGTGTGGCTTTTGTTTATAGGTTTCCTTTTAGTTCATATGCAACACAATGTAATAACACTAAAATAATAAAAAATTTTCTGTGAGTTCTACAAAGCATTTTATTCTTTCTAAAGATGACACAATATAACCATTATCAGCTTTCAAAAGCTAATGGCTGTACAGGTGTTTAAAGAATTTCTGATCCCCACAATTGTTTCCGTAATACAGATGACTGCAGAAACGTGTGGCACTGCCACTTCATGAAAGCATCTTCTTGCAATTTTCTGTCTTTACATTTATACTTTTCTTTTTCATTTATCCTGTCCTCCTTCCCCAATCAGCACATAAAAATTCAAACAATTCAGCAAAAGCTAAATGATCAGAAGAAAAGTGAGCTTAAAGCTCCATTAGCCAAGGTACTGCAAGTCCAAAAGCATAATAAACAGGCTAGCTAATTAAAGGGTCTTCAGGAAAGAACTTATGAAAAATCTCTTGCATAAAATCATAAATATAATTCTCCTCTTTCCAGAAGGTTGAGTTTTGTGTTCAAGAATTTGACATTAGAAATCTGTGTGTGACTCTCAACACATTTCCTTTTTAATTGTGTCCTATAGCGTATTTTGTGTCCTTTGGGGTACAACCTCATTTTCAGCCAAGTTTAAAACATATTAAAATTTAAGCTTAGGGCATTCTTCAAAGTTACTTCTCTTCTCCTGGATGTTACATGTAGCGTTGGGTTAGCCTTATCCCTAGCCTATGGAAATTACATTATCAAGGGCAAAATTGCTATTGCCTATGGGGAAAATCATTTCTTAATTGTCCAGATGTCAACTGGAGCAGACAGGTATTGTATAATAGTAACTATTTTTGTTTCTTTCTCTCAGTGCTATTCTTTACCTGACATCGTGTATTGTGTAACTGGGTATACATTTACATAAAGGGATCATATCTTCATAAAAAATACCCTCCCAAAGCATCAGATGCTCTTGACAAATAAAATACAAGTAATCAAAATGGAATCCTGGCATCCACCCAATAACATTACCATAGCAGCAAGGGCATACAATAAAAATATAACAGTCATAGTAAGTAAGTAAGCATTACAAGTGGAGGAGTACACATGCAATATGGAAAAAACCTATTTGTGGATGTACAATAAATGATCATGCCTAGATATTTAGCTCAGCTAAAACATTTCCCTTCAGGGATATGAACTCCATAGCTGTCTAAGTTAAACATGGTAGGTACTCTGAGAAGTAGCTGATCCTTTATTTCCACCTGGGATGGAAAAGGGAAGTTGCAACAGAAGTTTAAAAAATATTTTTTATTACCAGATGTTAAAAAATTCTTCGTTCTCTGGGAATTTGCAGACAATCTCATTGTCAATGGACCCTTGGAAAAGTTCTTAACAGCAAATTCAATAGAACACATTAAAACAGTAAAGAAACAAATTAGTTGTGTATTCTAATTAACCATTTGACCACTGCTGAACGGAGTATGTAATTGAAGCAGATGTTACCTTGCAGCCTGTCAAATCAAACCTCCCTGATATGTTACAAATATGAAACTCTGATTCATATTCCCTCAATATGGGCAGTGAAGGACTTAGGATAAGTTGGAGAGAGCAACCAACTCTTCATGAATTTAATTTTCCTTGTGTCGAATTTGACAATTTAAAAGACAATTTAAAATCTATGGAACACAGAAACACCTCTGCTGGACCTTGAAGTGGTCAGGTCATTAATTTTGCATCTTTGAGCTTTGGCAGGTTTCACACAACTGATAGAATGATTTATTTCACTGTAGTGGCAACTACTTCTATCCAGAATCAGCAAAGTCAAAACATTACTTTTTTTTGCATTCCCTGGCAGAAACTTCAGCAGATCAGTCTTGCGGGTTCTGCTCCAAATAAATAATGGTATCAGCTACTTGGCTGTTGAATCTCAGTTTTAAAAGCCAATTCTATATTTATTCTTCAGTTTCATGGATGCTCTTGCTAGTACTTAAGCAGAAGCAGAACTTGGTGCAGAGGCAGCAGAATTTCAGACTGGCACATTGCCTGCTTTACTGAGGGAGTCAGCAGTCTGCCAAAGCAGCAGATTTCTGGGGTCTGCTGAGTGGTTAATGGGGTCTCTGGGGTGCCCCCCATCCCATTCCTTAGCACATCACCTTCAGTCAGGAACAGAGGAGGCAATGCCTTGTTTTATGTAGCAGGGTAGAGCTCTCCTCTGTCATCAATAAATCCTGGTGACCAGTACGGTGGCTTGTCTTCAGGCCCTCTGAGGGACTTTTTGAGTCTGTTTGTTTAACCTGTTTGAGAAAAAGTGAAGACTGTTTTTGACTTCTAAATTCTGCTCATTAGGAGCCCCTTATTGCCTCTGCAAGCTTTACTTCCTACTCATGTAGTCAACACAATGAAAACCTCAGTAAGGCCAACTACATTTAAAAGTACACAATTTTTTTGTCACAAAAAATAATAATGTTTACAACTGCAGATTCCTCCCCCCCTATAAATGCAGCTCAGAAAACTCAGTCCTGGCTATTAGAAACTCTTGGCTTCTTTCCATGTTGCACATTATCACTTGTCACAAAAATGCTGCAAGTGAAATGATGCCCTTTTGTTAGGTCCACAATGCAATTACCTTAGTGTATTTGGCACTGACATGCTTAAGTAGATTAAACACCTCTATTGATATAGGATGGGGAATGGTACAGAAGCTCATTCAGGCTTAATTGTGTTGGTTTTGCCAAGGCTGTAGAGTATAAAACTTTTCACCAACATGAACTGACATAATTCACAATGCTCAGCAGGACTAGTTTGAGTGCACTGGCAGAGATGGTTAATTTGAGAGCAGAGCTGCATATTAGAGCCTGCTCTGGCATCTGTTAGATCATATTTAGGTGGAAATGAATTTTGAAAGCATATACATCTCTGTCCTTATGACATCTGCTGAGCCTCTTTGCCCTTTATCCTCGCCAAATCTGTTGGTTCATGTAGCTTTCTTCAAAGGGTCAGCGGGACTTCTCAGTTGCATAAAGTGTCAAGAATCCCATCACACTCTAACAAGCATGGCATGTAATTCGCAGTGCAGAGCTTAGGTACAAATTAGAAAGCTTCTTTTTAAAATTCAAGTGTTGGTATAGAAAAGAATTCATCAAAGTGAATGGAAAGAGCAAGATTTTGCTATTTCCCCCACAATGAGCTGAGAAGGTCACCTTTCCCACTCTCAGGAAGGGGACAGCTTGTTCCTGCTCCTCACAGCCCCAGGCCACAGCCAGGCTCCCAGAAGATCTGTCTGGGGATTCAGAGAAGGAGACAAAGATGTCAGGCAAATTCCCTCCTCCAGTTGTCTGCAGATCAACACCAGGCTTCTAGCAGGTCATCTGCCAATGTTACTGTTATCCCATTCCCAGGGTTCCATTTATATCTCAAAAGAGATGTTAGTTGGCTTAGGATGGAGAAATAGAGGTCAAACAGAATTAACTTTGATTGTGTGTGGATGTTGGGTTTTATCTTGTATCTTAAGTTTATTCAGCACTATCTTTAAAATAGTGACAGCAATTGTTCTGTCTCTGTATATTTTTGACTGCTCTGTCCAGTCTGAATTTGAGTGGTGGAATGGGGCTTTCATTTTGGAGGAAACACCTCTTTAGGAGACTACCCTCTCCATTGGGGGAAAAATATTGCTTGCAAGATGGATGGAATACTGGTTTGATCATTAAAACCATTCAAGGGAATAGCATAGCATCTGTTTATAATTTAACAAGTGCCAGTGGCTGCAGGAGGCCACCTTACCCTTTTGTGGTCTCTCTAGCTGTAATTACAGCTGTGGTAGTTCTCTGCTGAGTTACCTAGAAGCTCTTTGTTGTAAGATGTTCTCTAGCTTGGTTATTAAACTTCTGACAGTGCAGCTGGTGATAAGTGCCCATGATTGAAGGGGATGCAGCAAGTCATGTTAGTTTCCTGAGGTTCAAACAAGAAGAGAAGCTGAAACCTCAAAAATACACAGAAATTAGAACTAGCAGATAAATCTTGTTGGGCAATAAAAGATGTAAAACTCTCTGAATTCTTTTGAAGATCATATTTTGGCAAAGGATTCTTCAAAATAGTTTGAATATGAAAAAAAACCCAAACCCAAGCACATTTTCTTCTGTCAGATATGACTCTCATTACAGATTACTGTATTATTCTAATCCAGGGTAGGTGATATAATGTACAGTCAAGTAAGTGACAGCTATTACCAGATAATACTGCATTAATTAATAATGGGATTATGGTGGAATTTTTGAAGAAGAAAACACAGTTGAGTATTCATGTTACTGTTAAGTGAATTAACTATGATTAACACTATACAGGCACTCTGAGAAAAAGTGCATGCTTATACCCTCCAGAATATTTAAAGTAGAAACCTCAGTATACACTGTACAGATTTTTTTCCAAGGAGATGAGAATGAATTAAACCAAGCTTTAAAAAAAAACATAAAAATATATTACTAATACATTGCATTCATAGAGACAAGTGAAAAGATGAAATGCAGTCCATTAGAAGTGTGTTTTAAATGAAAAAAAAAACAAACCAACTAATTTCTGTGCCTGGAAGAAGTCTAACCGAAAGGGCAGCATATGGGCTGCCATTTGAGACATTTGAGACTGTCCCCAGAGACTTTGACAGCCATGTCTCTTTCTTATTTACCTTTATTTGAACATCTGAATTCTCCTTTGCTGGAATGCTTTGCTAGTGATTTAGGAAAAAACCCTCAGTATTAGCTGACTTCCTGAAGAAAATTTTAAAGAAATACAGTTTCAATAAAAGATATGAACACATTAGTTAGGATATTTACTCATTCCAGTTATTTTTGAATATGCAAATTTAAGAAATCTATTCTCACATAAACAGATGTCATTAGTGTCCACGTGTATTTGAAATTTGGTGAAAAAATAACAAGAAAAGTATTTGAGAAAAATTCTTGAATATATTTGAAAAACACAGCAGTAAAAGCCCTCTCACATTTTTTAAACAAATAGAAATTAATGAATATCTTATCTTGAGTTGAAAACAATTTTTAAATTATTATTATCACCACTTTATTCTTTCAGAAACCATATACTAGTCCAAAGTTATAGGCACAAGGGTATGGGAAATAAGCAAAGCAAAGCAACTTAAGTTGCTTTTATTCTAATATTTGTTCTAATGTGTTTTGTTTATATTCTTGCTAGGATAAATTACATATTTGATTCAGTGACCAGAGTTTCTGAATTTTTAACGCTAATGTTCTGGTTGTGGGAGAACTGTATTTTTCATTCTAACTTTGATTTATTTTCTTCAAAAAAATTCTCTGGTCAGGACAATTTTAGAGAACCAATATACTTAAATTAATTGCCTCACTGAGTTAGGTACTAGACAGACAGAAGCCTATAGATGTTGTAGCTGTGCCTCTATTCTTTCTGAAAGCAATACAAATCAATTTCAGTTAATTTGTATTTGTACATCCTAATGCTGAAACGTGGAAAACAATGAGACCTCCATCATCCCTTCTAAGGGTATGTCCAAGTGAAACTATCAGGAGCAGAGCATTTGCCTTGCCTTGCTCAACTCCCACTGGAATAATTATAAATATTACAAGAGCACACAAACCTGACAAAACCTAGAGATATCCCTGTTGTGAGTTCTCAGCCCAGCTTTTGACTAAATCATTATTTTCAGTTATATATTTGTTAAAAGAGGTATCTCCATTGCTTGAAATCAATAACCATTTAAGGACTCCCAGGTATATCCTACTTAAACTTTTTTCAAACTTACTTTATTAGATTTCTTTCATTTGTTTCAAAACACAATTGAGACAGCATTGAGAAAATGAAAACTATTTGCTGTATTTTTTAATCCCTTTAAACAACATTTTTTTATTTCCCTGAGGCTGGGAATCTAATCTGAAGAAACTAAACAGATATCCATATATCAGAATGCTATGTCATGGGTAGCATCCCTGGTGGCTTGAATATCTGAAGCATTATTGCTCTGTTACCTCGAAATAAAACCCAGTGTAATTTATCATGTATTAGTTCTCATGTCTGTGCTAACTCATTCTGCATTAATTTATGTGCCTTGAGGCAGCTCTGCACTGTGTAAAGCACAGTTGTGAAGGAGAGGGATCTACCTAAAATTCCATGTTGAATTATCAAAAGTGAGCATGGAGAAAAGCTTTAGCACAGTATAATTTCTGGTATAGAAAGGCTCTTTTGTTCATATTTAAGACAAAATAGGTTCAGACACTTTATAATGCTGTAGAAAGAAAACATGAAATAAAAATAACATCTGTGAATCTCGTATTTTAATGTACTTTCTCCAAATGGTGCCATGAGCAAACTCAGCCCGCAATATACAAGAAAAAAATCAACTCTGAAAATATAGAATTACTTTTGCAAATATTAATTGAGGTGTCAAACCACAATCTGACAATATCAACATGTAAATAGAGGTAACCAAAGCCTTCTGAGCTCAGACTGCCAGGTAATTTCCCATAATAAGAGTGGCAGAGATGGAGCAGCAGGAGAGTAACGTGTCATTTTGTGTTTCCTTTGTGATTATGTACAAAACTTGATGTCAATAACCCTTCAAAGGAATTATCTTACAATATACCACCAAGCTGCATTGCATTCTTTAAAGAACAAGCTCACTAAAAGATGTAGATGGTAAAGAGTAGCTCAAATATGAAAGGAAATATTAATTTTATGCAAACTTTTCCTTAAATGAAGTAATGGCATAATTTTGCTTCTACTAGGTTTTGTAAAAGTTTTGCTAAAGACTTGACTGTTGGTAGAACAAGGCCTATTATTAGTCCTGTGTAACTGGAAAATAAGAAAATAGGGCACTGGAAGACATATTCTAATGAACCTAAAGTAGGGTAAGTTCTCAAACACACCCACTCCATTTTTACTTTTTATTCAATGTTGCTCTTTCCACAGAAGAGTTTGCAAAATGAAGCACCCAGACGTTTCTTGGCTGCTAAGTATGCAGTCTTGCAGCTCTCTTGGAGCTTGCCCTTTCTGCAATGTAAAGCTAAGCAATTGAATTTGAGAGGTGTTGGTGAGGAGATAAAAGGTATTCTGCATCGCTCCTGTGGAGGTAAGCTCTGGCAGAGACAAGGGTAGGAGAAGGATGGGAAAGGAAGATAGTAACATCTTTAAAAGACTGAAGATACTGAGGGAATAAATGTCAGTGACTGTAAATGTTTAATCTGAAGCTTGCACTTCAGACATTAATACATCAAGAGAATTTTTCTTTTTTCGTTTCCCCATCTGATTTTATCATAAAGATTATTTCTATTTTTGTGTGCTGATAAACTTTGAAGCTTGACAAATAATTTATACATGGAAAGAGAAACAGTTGGGGTTTTTTTGGTTGGTTTTGTTGAGGTTTTTGTTTTGTTTAGTTTTGTTTTATTTTGTTTTGTTTTTTAGGGCCCATGTTCTTCTCTGATGTTTTCTCTGCAAACTGGAAAGAATTTCAGCACAGACTATATCTCTCACCCACTAATTTTTCCTGATGCTTCAAGCTTACTTTATCAAGCTTTGCAATGTATTTAATGTGCTAAATTCTGTATTCCCATAACTATCACTCAACTTTACACCTCCATGATACTTTGCAGAAGGCCAGCTGCTTGCATCAAGTCTCTTCCATTTTGGTTCTGATAGGGAGAAAAAGAAGTGTCCAAACAAAGGCAATCCCCAACCCCCAAACTGGTGTACATGTTCAGATAAACAGAGGGAGAAGGGAAGACATGCACAGGCACTGTCGGCCAGTAACAGAATAGAGTTTTGAGGATTCAAAACTCAGCATTTTTGGTTGCTTGGTCTCAGTACTGAGTTTGTCCTCTTTGTTTTTCCGTGAATTTTCATTACTATCAATGCTGTCAAGTTTCCCACTGGCAACTGACTAATTTTTTCAAGGAGGGCTTGAAAAAGTCAATTCCTCTAACATTTGGTCAAGTGTTTATTTTTTGATAAAATTCTGAACACTAATATATTAAATTCAATAAAAGCAAACAGCAATTTCAAAATTATTTTTATCTTTTATTTTTTCCTTTCTGAACCACATCTACAGACTTTACCAAGCTCATTTTGCGTAACCTCTTCCAGGCTGCAAAATTTCCAAACCTTGGTTTCTTCAGGGGAAAGAAGACTCTTATTTTCTTACTTTCTTGGTGCTTTGGCATCCCTTTGATTCTACACAGAATCCTATAGGCTGGAAGCTCTGCAACATTCCCTACCACATCCTGTAGAGGATTATGGAGCATGAAGGAACCTGTGAATGGCTGAGTACAGATATTGGTATCCTTTGGAGGATATTAGGAAGCTGGGCTAAGGGATGCTGGGAAGGAGGGGAGTGGAAATCAATAAGAAGAAACATTATGCTAGCAGCAGAGACACAGAAGTCAAGTGGCCCCAGAGAAGGACTCTGTTCTACAGCAGAGGTACAGATGAAGCTGCAGGCGCATTGCGCAGTTCCAGAGATCTCCGCAGAGTGTTCAGCTGACATTGCAGCTTTCTGGAGTAGCTAAAAGCTGTTCCCACTTCCTTCACTAGTTCTGGCCCACATACTGTTTGCAAGCTGAACCACCTCTAATGTCCTGCTATTAAAAAACCCAGTCTGCTCAATAAACGAGTGAAACTATTATTGGAAATACTTTTCTAGATTGATCCCAAGTCTCACTGCTATTACTGCTGACTCAGAGTGAGTAACAGCAATGATGGCCTCCTGTCCTTGAAAAAGAAACTTGACAGTTTGATGATTTTGTCAAATTTACTTTTCCACACCCACACAGTAAACTGTGAAATGAAACTTAGGACCAAACTCCTATGGTGTCCAACTTAAGTCCACACAGGGCTGCTTTTTTCCCCTCCTTCTGGAAATGTTTCTTCATAAAGCAACTGCAAACTGCTCCAGCTCCATATGTGATAATGTGCACAGCAGCAAACCATCAAATACTTATATCAAATGAGGTAATGATAAGAAGCTGAGTAATTGGGCTGCCCTGAGTAGAAAGGATCTAGCAAAATTTTGAAATGCCATTTCAATTTGCCATATCTCTCTATCATGTTCACCAGCATTCCTTCTGCAATTGGATTTTATTCAGTGAAGTTGCTGGGGGCATCCAGATGTAATAGCGAGTTAAGCATTTGTGACAGTGTTAGAGAGTGTGATAATGGTAACAATAATCTATAAATGGAAAATTGTAGTCAGTTGTAGTGCTCTAAAGATGTGGGCATAAGAAAGATTCAGAGCTAAAGAATTGGTTTTTTGTGTTGGAAAGCTTCTGTTTTTTTTTTTTTTTGCTTAGTTTGAGCAAATAACACAGATGTTTGACTGTATGTCCTTGTAAAAGATAAATGAGAAAAATTTTGAAGACATAAATTAAATCTGCTCATTTCATCATACAACTAATGGATATACAGAGAAATCATATGTAGGCTGGGTAGAGATTATTCTCAAATTTAGCAGAAATTGACTGTTTATTGAACCAATGAGTAAGATTAATTTCTTCTCTGTTATCACATGTTAATCTCCTATTATTATCTTACTAAATGGCATTTTAATAATATTATCTGTGAAATGTTTAATACCCAATTTTTTTTCTGAAAAATTGAAAAACAAAGAAAAGACAGGGCATGAAAAGAGAAAATAAAAGGACTAAAAAACCACAGGAAACAAAAGTGGAAAAGCAGTGATAGCAATCAAGAGACATAAACAATAAGCAAATCTAATTTCAGAGAGAATAGTCATATTGCTGAAATCTTCCAATTAGGAATGCATGAGGCTGACATCCAGTAGCTTAAAGGAATAATCTGAAACTGAGAAGCTGTTGTTTAATATATTTAACAATAAGATGAAATTCTCAGATGTTCAATATAAACTGCATTCCCATCTGCTCACCTTACTATTGGAAGGTGCTGCATGCCTATAACTCAAACCATCTCTTTAATACTGAATTTCCTCTGACAAGAAGGACAGGAAAACAGTCTCTAGAAGAACTTGTCACCTGAGGGTCTGCTGGAGGGCAAAGCCCAGGCAGCTCCTGGCTGACAGCCCCACCCTTTGCCACTGCTCCTCTGCAAGGCCCTGGGAGAGTCACAGCAGCTGCTCAGAGGTACCTTGGAGAGGCCTCACTACTGAGTCTGGGTTTCTTCTGAGCAGAGTGGTGGACAGCAGCCCTCTCCTTCACAGGCCTGTAGAAGGAACTAGTAGCTCATAGTGGACATTGCTAAAAAATACCAAATACTAAGATTTGATATCTTGTGTGAGCTGATCGCTGTTTCGTTCTTTCGTGAACGAGCTCACCGCCAGCTCACAGATTCGTGTTGCCTTAGGCAAGATGGAAAACATCTGCCCCTCATACGTCTGCAGTCACCCATAAAATAAGAGTCAAAAGATGTTTAGCTGCCTCTGCCACCTTTCTCACTGCAAGCCATAAGTATTTCACATTGTAAGCTGCATCCAGCTTAAGGTCGCACTGCTTCAGACTGTTTTTTCCCTAACCTTCTTGTGGATATATGAAGTACAGGAAAAGACTTTTCAAGCTCACATTCTCCATAACAAAAGCAGTAGTACAACTTTCTTAAAGGTACAGGAAGGAATGTCTGAAATCACATCTGTCCTCATGTATCATGAGTGAGATTGAAAAAACTGAGAAACAGGAATAAGGAAACAAAATGCTGGAGGGAATGAAGCTCTCCAAGATACAAGCTCAGAAAAAAATTTAATTCATAGACACCACTGGAAGGGGAACAAGACTAATAGTTAAACTTGATAATTTCACAGTTAAACTTGATAATTACTAGAGGGAGAAAAAAAGACATACAAGAAAGAAGACAGCAAGACAATAATAGTGTTTTAAAGGAACTACTTGAAAACTCAAAGCAACTTTGATGCCATTGCAAAGACAAAGAGAGAGGCCTGAGGCACAACATTCAGATTTGATTTAAAATCCCTCTTTTCATGCTTTTTTCCCAAATGGATATTGAGGAAGTGAATTCATCATGTACGTAATTTCTACCTATATTTTTTGTGTAGAATATTGTTTGTAAGAATCTTTGAAGACATCACACCTACGAAAGTTTGTTTGCTTATTTATAGACAAAATAAAAGTCGAAATTCAAGGCTAAGTTGATAGATCTTATATGCTAAGTAATTTGTTTTTAGTAGTAAAAAATTGAATAGTAGTAGGGATATTGAGAACCTCTAGCAACTAGCCCAATACCTTGTAAATATTGAAATATCCATATGTATTATAACTTAAAAAAGACTAAAAAATCCCCACTTCCCTTTCAAACTTTAAGTGCCTCAGGTAAATACCAATTAAACTTGTTTAATGCAAAGACCTTTTCTACTACTTATTTAGAGACTGGACAACTGGATCAAACTTTCTTCCTGATTTTCTTTTTTTTTCCTGGGTGGCTGGATATCCCTCAGCTCTATCCTTACTCACGGGACAAGCCCAACTCTTGTTTAAATATGAACTGAGTTTTTCTGAAGATTAAATTGTAAGGACTCATTCAATATGCCTGGAGCAAAAGGCATATAGATTTCATTCTTGTTTAAAATACACAGGCTTGTGCTGATTACTTAGCATGTAATGTAACCTGTGTGTATCAGTGTGTACATTTAGGTTCTTAAAAAATGTTTATTTTTTGAAAAATGTTTATTTTAGGTCAGAACTCTGATAATTTAGTATTACTGTTTATGAAATTTCAGTTAGAGTATTCATTCTACTTACTAAGAGCTTTGGGGGGTAATTTGCATTGGTCCTTCTGTATCTATTTATTTAGATTTTGCTTCTGAAGAAATCAGCAAGACAAAATAATGTGTTTCTTCATGAAAGCAGAAAAGAGTGAATTTCCGTCATTAACAATGCCTCTAAGATCTACTTTTGCTTTCAGGGGTAAAAATTATAAACCTTTATCCTTATATCTTCACGAACTTTGCTTCTTTCTTTCTCTGTTCAGTCAAGCTGCATTTGTTTGATAAACTACAGCATTCTGCAAGATACTAAATCAGGCTTAGATTTTTAATTATTGAACTCATTTTAACTACTGTTTTATTTTCTGTATGTGGGAAAAAAATAGTGGTGCTCCAAATTGCCATAACAACAGGCTGCACTCCTTAAAACAAGATAAGCTGTGTGTCAAAGTAAAACTGTTGCCATGGTAACCAGTTGAATATTTAAAGTGCAGCATCCTGGTTTAATCAGTCAAATTGCCCCTTTTCCAGAAATCAACTGCATCGACATTCTTACAGCAGAAACAGTGAAAAGAGGGAAAACATATAAGTTAATTAAAAATAATTTCTGCCCTGTATGTTCCCTTTCTGAGTGATTTTGTTTCAAAAGACTCACTTAAACTGCTTGTTCCTAATGACAGTGCAAATACTGGATCCTGTGTTTTATCCTAGAATTCTCAGAAAATCCTCTCATCTCTTCAAGATTTGCTTCCCCTGTACAGGTTAGTAAGATATTAGCATGTAAGAATGTAGTTGCACACACATAAAACCTCCCAGTGACAATCATACATATTTATAACCTCTCTGAGAAGACTTTAAAAATGGCAGTAGAACTTAAATCATTCCATTAAATAGTTATCTGCCCTTTTAATGAACTTTATTATTAGATGGTCAAAGCTAAATGCTATTTCATCCTTTAAAAATTACGTTTATTCTTCTGACATTTTTTATGCAAAGAAAATTTTTATGCTCTGAAAACGAGATTGTTTTCCTTTGGAACTTCAAAGAAAAATATTTCAATTATTAAATTGTTTTTATCTCAAAAATCAGAGTTTTGCAGCATAGATATCTGTTGTAACATACTTAGTTGTGTTATGCCAGCTCAGATTCCTGTATTTTTGGCCCTGAAAGTCAATGAAACACCAAGAAAGTGACATTTATGCCTCAGAAGAATGCAGTAAAACCAAAAAATGTAGCATTTTAAAGGTTACACACATAACCCACAATCACTATATTGTTCTTCTGAGATGCTGGTTGGTATGACAGAGGGTGAATAAGGTACATTACCTACACACAGCTCTTGTACAAAGCCCAGCTCTCCTTCTGAGGTCTCTAGGAAGTGCTATTAGCCTACACTTGCTAACAAGGATTTTGAGTCAGAGAGCCTGACTCTGAGTCTCAGTGGTACAGTTGCTTGTCCTATTTCTGTTTTAGCCTAGAGAACACAGTAGTTGCATAGGGAAAAAGAGAGATTCTGCAGATTTGGAATGGTTTCCTTCGTCTCATGAACAGACAGTCAGTGCTGCATTAGGACTTGTAGCAAAACTCTTAGAAATAAAATGGCCTCTTTTAAGAAAAACATTCACAATTTTCTTAGACTTAGTAGAATATCACAGATGTCATACTGCTTTTCCATAAAGAGTTTTTTAAAAAAATCTATGAAATTTCAATCATTACATTCTTTATGCAGGCCCCACAGAGAAAATATATATTGTTTCTATTATGTTCTTATTCTTTCTGCTGGTTCTATTAAGCCTTACTGAAAAAGAAAAAGCAGGATTTCAGTGAGGCTTTGCCATTTCCTGATGCAGTATTCTATGCAAGACAGTATGTATCCTGGTGAATAAAGGAGGAAACCTTCCTCAAAAACTGCTGAAAAGTTATTTATTTCTAACACAGAAGAGTATTTAATTCAGAAAATATTGAATATGATTATGGAAAAGGTTTGATTGTAGTTTATGCTTGCCCATGTTACTGCTACTATGTTACAATAGTTTGAAGGTGACATCACAGCTGAGTCTTTCAGAGATTAAATGTAGATATCTGCTCTATTTCCTAAGTGACTGTCAAAACATTTTTTTCCCTGCTTATGATGATAAGTCTCCCTTTCTTCAGGTGCTACAGAGACATTGTTTTGTTATTGATATATGAGGGAAACTGCTAGATCTAGATGGCCAATATAAATATCAGAGTCAATTGTCAGTTTATAAGCCCTAAGATGATTCAAGCTTCAAATATTTTGAAGTGACATAGTCTGGAATCCTTTTCCTCCTGCCACAAGGAGCATTCTTTGATTCTTTCGAGTGACCATCAGCTGCAGGGTTGGAATGGATCACATGATTCTCTGCCACACCACAGATGTCAGGGTCTGTGGGTTGGCCTTCCTGGTGAAGGAGAAATTGGACAAAAAGTCGACCTCTTTTGATAAGGGCAGCATGGCTACAGCAGCCTTTTAACTGAAGTAGTCATCGCAGGGTGCAAATAGCTGCTCTCAAGAATCCTGGTCCCGAGTAGTACTTCTCCACTGCAGGAAGCAGATGGCTTCTGAGAGCTGACTTGGAGGATATTTTTACACTGCAGCCGAGAACAAGTGCAGCCTACGAAGAGAGCGAGCGAGTCGCCGGTAGCAGGGAGCTCAGCGCAGGCTGCGGCCTGTGGGAGGGAGTCTCGGTGAAGACTCGCAGGTATTTTATCTGATGCTCTGACTCAGATCACTGCCTGAAGCTGAGCGTTACCACATGCTATCCTTGTGTTACTCCTGGAGCAAAAATCTGAAACTACTTTAGAAGAATCCAAATGAGTGAGCTTCCTTTAGCTGTTGTGTAAATACAATCACAAGATTGAGAACAAACTTACCTACAATGGTTGTAATGTACCCAGAGACAAGGAGCAAGACCAACACTGCAGCATTTCTTAAGACTAAATGGTGTCCAGACTCAACCATTTTTAAACTACAAATAAAAGGCAAATCTCCTTGGCATGCTGCCTATAAACATGGATGTGGAAGGCAGCCACTGCAGCTGGTGAAAACCCACACAGCTCATCCAAGCCACCGAGGCTTGCTCTGTGCTGAGCTGCCCAGAGCTCCCAACAGACCGACAGGAAAATCTGTGTGTTGTAGGATGTGTGTCCTCCAGAGGTGCCCAGTGCTCTGCTGAGTGCCTGGGTGGGAGTTTTGGCCCAGACCTTTTTGAAGAAGGTGTCAGCTGAGGAGGGACGTATCTCTCCCTCAAGGTGCTTGAAGGCTTCCCACCTGACGCCTCGGTGCCCACAGTGCTGTCATTTGTATCGTGTCGTGTGTCCCTCCTCTCTGGGCCTGGAGCCTGTGTGGGCAGCACTGTCCTGCTGATGGCCACGGGGAGAGGCACAGGGCTGATCCCTGAGACTGCAGTGGCTCCTGCCACCTTGCCTTTGGCCTCAGGCCACCCCTGTCCCCACTGCCCTGCCGCCCACAGACCCTGGCTGCTCCCCTGGAGCTGTGCCCGCCCCAAGCTGCCCTGCTGGGAAGGACAGGACCCTCTCCTGGTGGCTGCAGAGACAGCCAGTGCAGGCTGCCCCAGAACCGAGCTGGCAGCACAGAGCCCACTCTGGGGCTGTGTAGGCCAGGGACTTGCTGCTGTCTGGGTTTGCAGGAGGGAAAATTGCAGCAAAAATTTAAGTGGGAAGGGCAGAACTCTGCCCTGTGGCTGGCACCATGGCTGAGGTGCTGGGCACAGCTGGACAAGCCTTGGCTCCTTTGTGCCCTGATCCAAGTCAGGTGGGTTGTGCTCATTCCCCTGCATTGTTTTGTCCCCAGTGCTTTTCCACCTGCAGGTATTTATGTGTTTACATTGTTCATAGTTAAATGATAAAGATTAAATAACAAAACAATTCAGTCTGACATTTAGTGTATGGCACTCTTTTTGTATGTGCAGATTGAGATAATACCACTGTACTGACAGCAAGGAAATTTTCACTGATGCAAGCAGAAATACATATTTTATGTTTTCCCAGATTTCTATTTCAATGAAATAAGCTTTCACTCAGACAAAAAGGCCTTTGTTATTCATGTTTCCTTCAAGTCTTAATTAGCAGTTGAGCTTTGAAAAAATAACAAGCAAAGAAGTCCAGCCTTCGTAGCCATTTCCTTTGTGCTAAGGACAGAAGCAGCTGTAAGGGACACTGTGTTTCCTGATCTCTTGGGTTTATTTTATTGACATTCATCTAGACTCTTACTCCTAAAGTTCCTACTGCTTGAGTTCTAGCTTACAACGAAGCCTGGCAGTTTTAGCTGGGGCTTCTTTTCTGTTGGTTTAACCAAACAGCAGCCACAGCTGGGTAGGTAGGATCTGATTCTGTTCTTGTCCCAGTCTTGTATTCTTTCAGCTACAGCTTTCAGTCTAAACAGAGCCCTGACCTGGGACTGCTGCAGTGAGTAATATTCTTGTGGCATGTGTAAGAAGGTGTTTTGTGCTGTATCAATGCACTGCTTCAGGGTATTAGTTGCATTTTTGTTTTGTTTTGTTTTGGTTTGGTTTTGTTTGGTTTTTGTTTTTGTTTGTTTGTTTATTTGTTTTTTTGTGTGGCTTTTTTCGTTTGTTTGTTTTAAATTTTTTTAACCTCTGTAGCGATCTTCAAATCTCTTCCAATGATGCAAAATTGTTTGTTTGAGATATTTCAGTCTTTGACTTTAATTTGCTCAGGTACTTGTTGTTTCTAAATGTATCTGTTGCATGTACTGTCTTCATACCACACATAATTTCAACTTCTCTCACATACCAGTAGCAGTTAGGAATAAAAAGGGAAGTGTCAGTCTCAATATAAATTATTGGTATGACTTGTACAGATGGCAGCTGCACAGCATCCTTCTTCTCACAAACCTAAAGACATCACTACAGATAAACAAGAATTCTGTGTATCCTGTGCATGAAGTTGTCCTGCATACAAGGAGCAGTTTGGGTGCTTGTGGTGGCAGGCCTAGCACAAATCCATAGCAAAAATAAAATATAAATCTACTCTGCACCTCCAGATCCTGAAGGCAGACAACACCATTTGTTCTCAGTAAGACATTGTGTTAGCTAGATGAATACATGCCATTAAACCTGGCATGCAATGTTTAACATCACTACAAATTCAGAATAAATTCAGCTGCAGTACTTTTCCTCCTCCCTTTTTTCTCTTCCCTTAGGGCTTTAATTAAACACAGCATTCACAAGCATGGCCCCTTTAAGAATGATCATTCTTTACATATTACAGATCTCAAGCTGTGAATACATGGGATAGTTATATTAATTTCTAATCACTTTTTAACAGGGGGTGTCTGAGTTGCTTGTAGCCAGCAGTAGATATCTGTAGGATTATAAATACTTTTTTCCATTGGTATGCAAATGCAGAACCAATTAGAATCTTATTGCTAGAGGTATGAATTTTATTTTTTAGAAAATATATGAGTAATCATAAAGAACTCAAAATTAGGCCATGCTTCTCCTGAAGAGAATTACTTATCATTTATGATTAAAAAAAAGTCTCATGTTCATACAAATGCATGTGAGAAATTCATATAGTATAAAAATATACATCCAAATGTGCCTCAAAAATATAAATGTTGGGAAATTCATCAGAAACATGCAACATCTCTGTCAGAATGTCACTAGAGTACAAATCCCAACAAAACAAAGCCTTTTATTTCTGTAAAAAGAAATTATATATGCAATATAGTTTGAATTTTACATGGAATGTTTTTATTCTCAAAATGAATTGTTTTGCTTGTGTTTTCTTCATTATTTTGTCTTCACTGGTGCTTGAAAGCACATTTTTTATGTAGGAAAAACATACTTCTTTATGTTCGCAAATTCTGCTACAATCATTTCTTGACCTAGATTCCCACATTTCCCAGAAATTATGTTTCTGAAGTTGTTCAGACTCCATTTCATAAGAGAGTGAGTTCTTGGAACATAGTATTTAGTCAAAGCTCAGTGTGTGAATCAAAATTGGACAAAACTCACATTGCTCTACTCTCAAAATCCATTTTTAACATGTTCAATAATTACTTCACAGATGGCTTTAATAAAATGTGTCCTGGAAAGGGGCCCTGTTCATGCAATATTTAAATATATGTTTAACTGGAAAATAAAAAGAATTTTGCAATCTAACTTTTAAATTGGTAGTCATGAGACAGAGCATGATTTTTAGTGCAGAAGGAGAGAGCTGAATGTAATATACATCCCTTGTTGTAAGCATTGAAAAAACACAATGCAGTCTGAGTATTAAGAAAAATCCAATAGCTAGCACTGAAACCTCTGAGCTAATTTGCAGTTGTAGCTCTTTTGGAGATCTTCAAAGAATAGATTATATTATTTAAATAAAAGAGGAAAATAGAAGCATTGTTTACCACCATACAGTCTTAATAATTAGGGAGAAAGATTACTTAGAATAATATTGTAGTACAAGGTAATAATTTCTGTTCTCTTACCAGTGTTATGACCAAATTAGGAATGAGCGAGATGCACGATCAGGTTCAGAAGTGAGGTGTGCATGAGGTTCCATGTCAGGGCAGAAGCTGTTTTTGCAGTATAAATGAGCAAACATCAAAACCAATGGACACTAGCTAATATGACAGTCAAAAGGAAGACCAGATAGCAGCCAATAATTAGAGCAAGGGGCAGTAGTTTAGTGGATCTGTACCTACCATGTCTAGAGGTAAGATTTAAGGCTAAAGAAAGATGACTGCAGAAAAGAGCATCTGGAACATGGAAGGTCAGGTCTGCAAATTAAGTCACTTTCAAAAGTAAAAGGGCAGAAGACAAACTATGGATTCAGAAAAGCTTAAGTCTGGTTCTCAAAATGTTGAAAATTAACAGGAGTTGAATAATTCTTTTAGTCCAGAGATGTTTATTCTGTCTTCAACATCATGTATAACCAAGCAAGTAAAAGCTAAAGCGTGTATGTATCTGTGTTGTGTGGTTCAAGAAGAACTACAGTGTATTATGCTTTTAGATGATGTAGGATTTTGAATATATGGGTTCCATTTTGTGCATAAGACTTAGGAAACTTAGGGAAAAACTGTGAATATCCTTGGTTCAGATCTTGGAATTTCACGTCTGAGAGAAGATTTTTGCTAACATTTGCCATCTGAAGATCATGTTAGAGAGTTAGTAGTGTTTTGAAAGTTCAGAAAGTATCTGTAGCCAAATATGACTTATTTTTATCTGCACTTGGCCTGGCAGATGCAGTGCTCAGACAGAGGAGGGGACCTGACTGCAGGGAGATCACTTCCACATGCAGGATCTACAGATGTGTGGGGAACATCTGCCTGTATAAACACAGATGCTGTTTTGCAAAAGTTTCTAGATTGCAGCTGAATGATGAGTTAGACACTTTTTGTCACTGCAGAGCTGCACATGCTCCTTTGTGAAAGGCACTAGAACAAACATGTACCAATGGAGAGCTCTTTACTCTGGAACTTTTGTGCACCCCATGTTTTTGCCACAATGCTGTCTGCAAAAAGCCACAATGCTCTTCTGTGAGATGACATGCATAGTAATAAAAAGAGGTAACTGGCATCTTTCTGTTTAAGTGAAATTGTTTTGAAAATTGAGTACATTGATGTCATATTTCATAGAAACACTACTGTAGTAAAATCTACATAAAGGAATTTTTTAAAATCCTGAACCTTCTGGTAGCTTTACATGTTTGAAAAAATGGAAAAAGAACAGAGAACAAAGAAAAAAAGGAGGGGGAGGAAAGGCAAATTTGATAGCTCAGTTCTTTTAGATATTTTATCACACATTTGATACTTTATTAAAAATTATTGCCTTGAATTAAAAGCAAAGGGAAAGCCTCAAACTTGCCACAAAACTGAATATTTATCTTTCACAGAGCTTTAGTGTTAAACATACTTTAAATAGCTGGCTAATTCATCTTTCTGTAGAGAGTAAGAGGAACAGACTGCTATCAGGGAATTTAAAGGGATTATCATATTTGTGATCAAATTACATTTATAACTACTAAGAAAATGCAGAATATGGTGTTTGAAATCAGAATCAGTTCCTGAACCGCAAAAAAGAGACTGAATATGAATTTTATTGTTCACGAACATGAAACTTGGTTTTAATGATTGTAGATATTTTCAATATGAGTAGCTGAATATATTAAAATGGTCAACACTGTTGATTGTCACTGTAAAACAATGTGATGAAGAAATCTGTTTTCAAAGTGAAATCTGCTGGTGGAAACATATGGCAATTAAAATCTTACTCTAAATGATCTCTGTGAACCATAGTTAATTTTTAAATCTTTAAAATCTGTAACCAGTTATTGATACAATGTCTATAAGTATTTTATTTTATCTGGCAGTTTGTTGACAGCATTTAGTTTACAGCATTTTGACACCCATTTCTGCAACCAGAAAAAGTGATCTGTGATAGGAATTGCATCATTTTGCTGGCACTATAGATGTACTGATATTCCTGATGTAGTGGTTAGGAACAGAATTTTTTAAAAAGTAACTTTATTTGAAAACACACAGATAAATATTATAGTAACTTGAAATTTTTTATTGTTAATACTTTGAAATTTTCAGTAATAATTTAATTATTTTCATATGCATTATATTTCTAGCACAGGATAACTTTGTTAGTTTTGAGAAAAAATATATTTTACAAAGTAGGACTTGTTTAAAAAGTACTTCCTACTAATTTTGTTTTGCATCTTTTAGTATACTCAGTACAGTTACATCAACCTTTATTTTATATTGTGCACAACTGTTGCACCAAACCCCAAAACTGCTTCTGATTTACCACACCAGGACAGGTGTATATTATTCCCATATAGTCCATGCCTCCTTCTAAGTTCTACAGGTCCTAACAAGTGAATGGAATGCCTGTGGAAAATATAAAGCTAGAAAGTAAAGTGATAGCCTTTTTTTCTGTTCAGAAATGAGAAAATTAAGAAAATACCAAAATAAATATATCAAATGTTTATAAACAATCAAAATAACTGATGACATCATAAATTACATCCTAAAAGCAAAGTTTTCACATGCATATTGGGACATCTAGACAAAAGCTTGTTATAAAGAACTTCTAAACATGGATGGTATTAATGAGGTAGATATAAATGATCACTTGAGAGCTATTAGGTTCTATTATATAAATAAGCATTTAGGGACTTTTGAAAATTTGTAATTATGGTAAGGCAGAAGCTCTAAATTGGTTTTCCATAAATGTTTTATGAGGCATTTGTTAATTGCACTGTTAAGGTAATCTCTTAATTAAAATATTCTGCCTTTATGTCACTAACAGATTTTAGACACTGGAAGTTAAGTGTTATAAAGTACTCCTCAATTTAGTTTTGGATACTGAAACAACACATTCCTTAACTGGTTATTTAGTGCAAAAATAGTATAAAAAAATAATTAATTGAACAGAGGTTACAACATGAGAGCTAAAGGTTTTCTCTTCTTGTTTCCCTGTCTCTCTAGTGGAATATGTAAACACCTTTCCAGGGAAAAACAGGGGAGGGGTGGGTGTGGGTGAGCAAAGGGACACATTTTACATTTTACATTTTACATTTTACATTGTACATTGTACATTTTACATTTTACATTTTACATTTTACCTTTACTTCAGGATAATCTCCTTCAGGAAGAGAGGTTTGAACTGTGATGCCTCCTTTGAAAAGACATTCCTGTAAGTCACAGCCTGGTCTGTCATGTCTTATGTAGACCCCCTGTCCTGGATGGTTGGCACACCATGGTTTGGTTTCTGATGCAACTGGTGAAGAAAAATTAAATTGGACTTTCTAAATTTTCTCAAAACAAACCAACCTAAAAAGCAAAGGTATGTCATATTCACATTTTAACACTGTGTAGCTGTCACTGAGAGGAAGCTGAATTGAGGGCATGAGATGTGTCATTTTAGGAAATGGAGTAAAGGATTCCTCATCCCAATTACAGAAATGCTCACACTGTTCAAGAGCCCATTTTGATCTTTCTTAAATCACTTAAGTCTGATTCTATCAGACAAAAGTAAAATTAAAATATTGACTAACTTCTTGGAATATATTCTCTATGTAGATCTCTCATCACTGAACTAATTTTGAGAAGAAAACTCTTTGCTTCAGCTGATCTCTTAGGCTTTATACAAGGCTCAAGATACCAGTTGTAGTGCTGGCAAGAGATTTTTCTATTTCTCCAATATATGGAAATGTTTAAGTAGAGATGAGATCTTATTTTACTGAGACAATATATTATTTTTTATTCTAGAATTTCTACATTTAGGATGGATCTGTTACAAAGCAATTATGACACCAAAAGTTTCTTAGAAAGGGTTCACTGTTTCAGCAGTGGGTAAGAGATTTCCAGCAGAAATAGACTAAATAACAGACATTCCAAGAAATGACAAAATGTAACAACTTATAGGAGTTCACAAAAGTTAAATCTGATTACATCACAGAGCTATATAAAATCCTCTGCTGTAGTGGAAGTTTGTGTTTTGTCTAAAGCCAGAAGATGATAACTCATCATGCTTTATGTGTTTTAGTCATCTGCAAGCCTGCCATTTATATTTGGCCAGTTTCTGAGCAAGATGGTTCTTTTTGCCTTCCTGTCATTTTCATAGGTCTTAAAGTATTATAAAATAATTTTCCTCTTGATCACTAATGGTTTATTTGCAGCATAAGCAATAAAGGTCTTCTCTGTCCATCACTCTTGCGTGCAAACAGGAAGAAAGCAAGAGGTGCAAAAGAGTCAGCAGCTGAAAGTCAGACCAGAAATAAATGCAGGACTAAACTCTGGGTTTTATATTTAAAGAACAATTGGGGGAAAAAAAAGAAAAAAAGGAGGAGGGATAAAAGGATAAGAATGTGGAAAGAAAACTGAGTCAACTGTCCATTAATGAGTGTTGCAGACCAACTCAAAAAGCTTTTATCTGTAAAATTGGGGTTGACCAGTATGGCTATAATTTTAATTGCATGGGGTTTGCACAAAGACAAGTATTCATTGAAATTCTTTCTGAAATAACAGATCCACAAAGTTCTGACACTGATTATGTTCTTTGTAAATAAGCTGTGATTCTGCATCACTGTGATTTCCCCCCCTTTTTTTTAAAGCTGGTTGCCTAAGAAAACAAGGCTTCAGCTATTGTTCTGGTATCCCCCATCAGCAATTTTTAAATTTTTATCCACTTTGTTACCTTCAAAGCTGCTAGGTGCAGTAAAAGGTTTCTCTAATTCCTACAAGCTTTGAGAAAATAGACAGCAAAGCTATCTGTAGAAGGTCTGTACCACAGTAATGGGAGGCAGCAGCATGAGCTCAGGGGTGGTTTTGGACAGTAGAGGACCCTCACTGGAAAGGCCCACTGTTCTTGGAACCACCTTTAAAATGTTTGCATTATGCTTTTGTCATTGTGTTCATGCTTTCTGAAGGTATCCTCTTCTGCACAACAAACCCTCTGGTTGAGTCTTATGTCACTGTAAAGGACAATTGATGCAGTTTTGTAGAGGAGGTGTTGGAAAACAAGTGGAGGAGGGAATAATGGTACCATGTTCTCCACAGGAACATCATGTGGTTTTGGATAAGGGACACAGGCATATATTTCAGACTAAACATCTAAAGCACTGTAGAGTAAATAGGAGAGGATGTTTTTAGCAAATAGCATGTCAAAATGATAACTCTTCATGTGTTTTATCTTAAATTGCTGTAATTTAATCACACATTTCCCAAGATGCAAAGCTTATCTGTCATTCATTTTACAGCTTACATACTTCTTGAAAATAAGTAGAAACATTGCTAGAATTCTAATGAGAGCTTTGCTACTGTGTGTCATGAGAACTGTAAACTGCCCTACATTTTAAATCTGTTCTTTGGCATTGCTTAACCACTTGAGACCCTGTATCGTGCTCACTTATCCTAATTTCCTTGAATTAATATATAAGACTGTCATTCACACTCAGGCTTCTCAGAACAAACAGTTTCCAGGAAATGCAACAGAAACTAGTCAACAAAAGCAGATGGGCATCCTGGGAATCCAAAGTGATAAAAATATAACAGAACACATTAGCAGCACATATAGCTGGTTTGTGCAGCTTTATGATCTTATTACTATTACTTTCATCTTATCTCTTCTTTTTCCTCTTCCTCTTTAAAATCACATTTGATATGGATTTGGTATATTAAACTGCCCCTCCCTGCAGGCCATGGAAAATAAAGGAAACTCATGTGGATGAAGAGCAAAGGTGGTTTAAAACACTGGAGATAAATATAAGCAAAAAGTCAGTGGCTTCAAAACACAGCAAGAACATCCCTTTCAGCATCTGAAGAACAGAGTTAATGACCCCAGATTTCCACATAAGGAGAAACTTAGAGACTGGAGAATAACAGCCATAAAAGCACACACCTGCTTGAAGGGATGTGAACACACAGGTTGTAGGGTGTAGGAAAGAACAAATTCCAGCCATGTTTGGCACAGAGCTCCCTTTGTACACCATGCCCAGCTTTGAACAGAATAACTAAATTCATTGGGCCAGGGAGAATCCATAATGAAGTGTTTTGGGCAGCTATCTGAGATCAGAGCTCATTTCCAGTAGTCCCTTCAGCCAATACTGCAATAATTTATGGTATTTATTCCTTGTGCCAGAGGCTGGGAGGGATCTACACCCCAGCACGGGCACTCCAGCCATGAGACCATGACTCCCTTTGTGGATTGGTGCCAGCCAGAGCCTGGACACCTCTGGCAAGCAGCTCAAGTGACTGTGCTCATCATAAAGTGAGAGGAGACTCCTCTTCACATTGTGTTAGGGCACACCTGATCAGATCAGTGCAGTGAGGATCCACTTTGCTGTATCAGGTCTGAAAGGCCAAAGACCAACATAGAACTGAGTTACTGAATCCAAAAAAACAGAGCTGAAGAGCCTATCTATTTAAACCTGAGCAATGTTAGGCTTTCTTTGTAGCAGGATTCTACCTATAAAAGAAGCATTTCTGCTGAAAATATAGATAGCTGGCACTTTCTGCTTACAGTCCTAAAATTAAACTAAATCAAAAAAGATGATTAAATTTCTGGGTTTATGATTCCCACAGAGATGCCTATTTTCCATTTTAAGCCTTAAAATCCAAAAAAGTAAAAAATTAAATGTTTGCTTCAGTAAAAAAAATACAGATACTTCTGCATACTCAGCAGACTTGAAGCAAAAATAATCTAATTAAATATTAAATACTAGGTAAATATTAAACATTAATAAATGTTTAGTATATGAAATATTTAGCATAGGGTATTGTAAATGTTAATATTTTAATTAAAAAATTCCCTTGAAATATATTCTATGATTTGGGAAGGAATTTTTAAAAAAAGTTATTTTAATGAAAATGATTTTGAACAATTTTAAGTCCTGCTGCTACTACTTTTCCTACTATAGATTGGCACAGTATATTAGTTATACCTATAAAATATAATATCTAAGATATTAGATATAATACATAGCAATCTTGTGTAGGAAAGAATCCATAGTTTTATTAAAATAGACTAAACTCAGGAAAACTGATCTTTTGTATAAAGGAAGGCTAAATCAGAAGGATATCAAGGAAAGCAAGTCTGCTCTCTGCTATCCAATTATTGCAACATATCATATCTCATGTACTCTTTATCAAATGAGATGAGTTTTTGTTCCTTTTCATGATAATAAAACAATCATAGAATATGCTGAATTTGAAGGGACTCATCAGGATCATCATGTCCAACTCCATAAATATGCATCAATTAGTACTGGTACTTGTAGATTCGTTTCACCCAATTATTCTGGAAGAGGAGATAGAAAATGCTTAATAAGTAAAAGGCTACATAATCCTATATTTAGAAATAAATGGAAAGTCCACTCAAAAGTGTTTTATTTCCCTATTTATATTCAATTTAAACAGAGACAGAATTTAAAGTGCTTATGTCTCTTCAATTTTCTTCCCTGATCTCTTTGTATCTGAATTTTTATATCTTGAAAAATTGATAAAGACAATTAGGAAATTAAATTTTCTTAGGAAACTGTATCAGGATTAGTATTCAAAGCAAATTTTGACTTAGATAATTACCCATCTGATTTTCATGTTGACTCTCCTGCAGTGCTAGTGTGGTTAAAACTCCCCTTAGGATAGCTATGAAGTCTAAATGCACAACAACAGCAAGAGCACTCTGACTAAAATCAGATACTAATGTTAGTTGTCATTTGACTCACTAAAATAGTTTGGTGGATTTCTTTTTTAGTTTGTTAAACAAGCTTACCATTATGTCAGAAGTGTTCAAAAAACAGGGATGAGAAATTAATTGGCATGCTCAAAAGAGCATATATGAATTCATGTTTATCTTCCTATTTTTGGGGAGCTTCCTTTCTGCTTAAGATAGAAATAAAAATGAAACAAAAGGGGACTATTGCACTTTTTCATCATAATCAGTAATGAATTTTCTCCTTATTACTGTTGTTTATCCTACTGTTGGATTCCTGCCAGCAAAGTCCTGATGAAAATGCCATTATCTTTTAAATTTGAAGTGATGATATTAATCCATTAATTATCTACATGTTTAACCAAATGACAACAGTTAACCCTTTGCCCTTTAAAATCATTTATCCCCAGTACAATTTCTGAGTCATATTTGTACTGCCAGGAATTTAGTATTGAACAGTCTTCACTGTAAAAACCACTGTAGTTCCACTGTATCAGATCTAGTTTTCACTCAGATATTCCGAATTAGAAAAAGAAAGCAGGAGATAAACAATTAGAAATTTCTTCTCTTGTGTCAGTCACCTTTGTTGAGCCCAAAGCCACTGAGAAGGGTAGAATTCAAAATACACTGCACCAGGGAGCTGAAGCAAAAGGAGCCTCTATGGCCTGAAAGTTTAAATCTATCAGACTGGTAATGAAATGCTACTTTCCAGACATGTTCTAGGATTTTTTTCTATGTATTATTCTGTATTTTGCAGAGCAAAATATAACAAATGCCCTCATAATAAAGGCTAGAACCAATGAAGACAGCAAAGAAACCTAATTTCAGGATTCTGATTAAATTTAGACATCAGGCAGGTGTTAACCTAGTCAACACAGTCAGCCCAAAGATTCTATAGTATAAACTGAAAAGCAAAACCTAAAAAAAAGTAGATTTGATGGGCTTTAATTAAGAAATGTAGAATTTAGGGATTTCCTGAGTTAGGTGACTGCTTGCATAGATATTTTTATCGTGCAAACCTTTCTGCCCTTGTACCTAGGTTTTTCTTATATTTCAGCTTTAGACTCTTAAATTATTCTGGATATGACCATTAAAATTATAGTTTCTTTTCTAATGGGGGAGAAGAATATGATTTTTTTAATTGGGAGCCAATAAGAGTAGGATTTTCTCTTAGTTTGTTGTCTGTTATGTCTGTTATGCCTTTTTCTCTCCATGTTCAATATAGTGTAAATGAAAAACCATGAATTTAATGCTACAGTCACCGAAATCAATGATACAGCTCTCTGATCTGAAGGGTTCAACAAAATCCTGTAAGTCTCTGGGATAGCACTAATAAATGTATAATTTCTCAGTGATCTGTGAGGATCAGGGTATCTGATGAAAACCTGGTATGAGAGCACAGAGGTTCTTGTCAGGGTCAGATGGGGAGAATTAAAATTTCAAGAAAAGAAAAGGAGAAAATATAGTTGCTTAATGAAATATGAATAAATATACTGTATTCTTCAAGAAGGTGTTGATATATGAGCAGACTCCTGGAAAGTTTGCTTTAGAAACTGTTACACATACTCAATGTTACCCTGAAGGTGTGAAGTGGGATTGTGAATTTGCAGAGGAATATATTACAAAAGAAGTACCTGCCAAATTAAAAACTATATAACTGAAATGTAAATAACCCACATCAATAACATGTTTTTTATTAGAAAGAGCTTTATCTGAGTGTAGAAAAATACTGATATTAATAATTTGGTTGTAATGTAAAAGGTGGGTTTTTTTGGACACAAGTCTGTGTATGAACTTTGCTTTTGCAAGAAGATTGCGTGACATTCACTAAAGGATTTTTAACTCTAGTTAAGATACGATATAGAAAAGGATACTAGAAATGAAATGCATGTTCTGGAATAGCACTTCCCAAATCTTTCTTTAACTTTCTTAATCTTTCCCTTTTTCCCAGCCTGCTACTCACTGCTAAGCCCGTTTCTCTCAGCTCGTTTCTCGGTTTAGATCTATTTTTATCTTATTGATGACTCACTCGTCAGTCTGTAGTTTAACACATCCTGTGTTTCTCCGGATGGTCTCACATGCTTTTTATATAAAGGGAGAGGAGGACTCTGTAATTGCATCGTGACTCTATTCTTTTTCACTCTAAAGGAAATTAAGGTGGTATTTATTTATAGCCTGGAATATTCCCGATTTTTTTTCCTATGAAAATTTCCATCAGGTTCCTATGAGCGTGTTTATCCAGGTCTGCTACTATGTTTTTTCTCACTCATGGCCTGTATAAATGCTGGTGTTTATTTGGTTATGCTGCTTGTCAGTTCAGCTGCAGCTGAAATCATTAAATTCTCATATAATTATAGTGATGCCATTCAAACAGCTAGAGTTTAGGTTGTGTCAGCATTTCCATTATAAATCCTTAATTTAAATACTTTGCAATAACTCAACCATAAAATATGTTTTGAGCTGAACCTTGGCTTGAAATGTTTCAGGCCAGGAGCAACTTCCTTTTCAAACTGAAAAAAAAAAAAAAAAGCAGCACACAACCAAAGTAGAGCCTCTGCCTCTGTATTGTGAGATACTCAGCTGAAAACATGTTTGTAGAAATGTAGCCAGCATTCTTGATCACAGGACAGGCTCTGTCACAGAAAGAATGAAAATAGCCCCCACCTGTAACTATTCACACTTTACTCTTTGGCAGGGGATATCTCACAAAACACTACTTAATAGGAGAAAAGCAAATAGCTCTTAAAGTTCTGTTGACATTTAGATAGTAAAATCCAAATTTAGTTTGACATGAACTGTAGCTGCCACCATTTAAAATCCATCTGGAAAATAGATTAATGACAAGTTTTAAAAAATGGATTGAGGATTTTCCTAGTGAAATGCTTTAATCCATGTATTTTTGCAAATGTCAGTTGATTCTTTGAGAACTTGAAACAGAAGCTTTTGACCTTAGAACTAATGTTTCTGTTAAAGGCACTACCAAACCTTGTGTTTTCAGTCAGTCAGGAAAACAAAAGATATTTTGTCCTAAATATTTATTATTTGTGTCAATATGGTGTAGAGAGGCAACATAAAGCTAAAGAGTGTCCTATACTTAGCCCTTAATTATCAGATTATAGTTCTTTCATGCAAATCTGCTCTCACATCAAATCTCATGAAGGTGTGATTTTCTCCCCTCTGCCTCGATTTAATTAAGTCAAAATTAGTCTTATTCCATTTAAGTTTGTCATGCAATATTTTGCTTTTCTTCATCTTGGTTTTACATAGTGCATTTAGATATTAAGAGTGTAGGAACAGTCTATCACTCTGGAGAAAAAAAAAAGCATCAAGTCTTACAGTTATTAGCATCAATTAAAATTATTTTAAAAACCTGTTAGAGAAGATATTCCATAAAATGCCTATGTTCTGCAATATGACTGATGAAGCTCTAATTCTCCTGGAAGAATGTTGTGCCATAAGGGAGTCCTTGCAACAGTAATTGTAGTAAAATATTGAACTAGATCTCATTAAAATCTATACCTGAAGCTCATAATTTTCCCTCATTGTATATGTGATACCTGAACAGACATTCAAAGCTGTTATATTTCATGAAGGGCTTTTGATCTGCAATTTTCTACCCATTCTTGTATTGGTTATCCTGACTGTGTTCTCTGTGAGTATTTTATCTCCATCTATATTATCTAGAAAGTAATACAACCATATTTAGGATGCCATAGAAAATGAGGAATGTTACAGTGATGCTATCTACCAAATTTACAGGAGGCAGATAAGCCAACAGTTCAGTGGTTATCGATTTCTTCCTGACAGTGAACCTGTATAAAATCAAACATTTTTTACATCCCTTCCCAGGGTACACAAAACAGCACAGAGGCACCACAGTAACTTTTACAGTAACTGTTGTGGCTCACTGCTTTAGGGATCAGCAGTCTTTAAAATCACAATGAAAACCCATGTATAACCAAGTTTCTGGTCTTTCCTGATGGCAAGCAAAAATGAGGAAAAAGGGACAGTGCTTGAAAACAAACGAAATAAAATGTTTAGCTCAAATGATCTTTATACTTAACAGTGAATCAAGTGTTTATCACAGCTATCTGAAAATACTTGCAGGGTTTTCTACTAGACATTGTTCCAAACACAATCATATATGTTTGAATATTTTTGCCATGCCTCATGACCAGAGATCCTTTTAAGCTTCTGTCACACAGAATGTTAAAGTTATTATTGATTTACTCTCTTGGTCACTGTGTAAATAAGAGCAAACAAAACTACTTCTGTCTATAATCACAAGTATCTGTCCACTTGTATAATTTCTTCAGTTCCTCTTTAATTATTGTTTAGTACTCAATCAAGCTTTGAGATGTTTGCCTGTACAACATGATCTTGGATTTTAGGATTTTTTTCCTACCCATATATAAAACCTAAAATTATCCTGGCCAAATAACATGTGAAATATGCAGAATATTCTTTAAGACATTGATCTAAAAAAAAACACAAGGAAGCTTTACAGTCTGATCCAATCCACATATTCTTCAGCACATCTTCTGTAGTCCTTGTGGAAAGTTCTGTTTCAATCCAAAATTGCTCTTCTCTCTCAGATTCTTATTTTCTACTTTTTGTTGAAGGATCACTAAGGAATATCTCTTACTGCTAGTGTGGTGTGATAAGAGGAAGCAGAAAGCTATTTTGGCCTGGATGTGTTCCTATGCCTTAGAGACAGTCTCTATCATTAGCATCTGAGTCATTGTCAGTAATTACTCATTCCATCAACACAGGTCTGTTTTATTACCTTATGGATTTTTTTTAAACCTGTTTATATCTAGAGCTTTATTTTTTTCTTTTTGTGTGTCCTTTTGTTATTGACGGATGTTACTTAAAACTTCTTTTCTTCAGTTGTTCACCTTTCACAGGAACATTTATTTATTGTATGTTTAGCTTTTGTTCAGTAGGCAAGCTTAATATAAACAGTTTCAAGTTAGGTCTTTTCCACTACATTCAGTGGAAGTAGGCTTGACATTATTTGCATAGCATGTCATAACTCTTGTCAAATCTGACTTGAAAACCATTATATATTCTTGCAGGCAAAAATGCTTGAATATCAATAGACATAACCTGCATTCATTTTAACATGCCTTTGGGAACTTAGCTAGGGAAACAGTGTGCAGACAAACCTAGACATGGTTGCTGCTACTTATTTTAGGGGTTTTTTGCCAATTTGAGGAAGTGCAAAATCAATAAAACAACTTGAGATGTTACTATTCAGGTCCTCAGTGATACCTTGCTCCATAATTTATGAGCCTCTGACAGTTTTAAAACAGTTGTTCATTTGACACCTCTCTCCATATTTGCCCTACCACTTTCCATTGGTTCTTGTAAAAAAAAAAATCAAATTCTGGTGTTAGTCTGCAAGTAATAAGGCAGTCTGCCAAAAACTGGGTAGTCAAAATAGGTATTCCCTGATTCCCTGCCCAAACTAAAATAACTCTGCAGCTAAAACACTCACCTCAGTATTGAAGCAGCTTCAATGACAGAAGATGTTCCTCTTATTCAACCTGCTCCCAGACACCAGGTCCTTCTGTCTGGTGGTAGAGCCTGAACCCACATCTCCTCTCTGAACTCTGTCCTCCTCCATTCAGATTGTTTCTCTGTTAGTTATGCTCTGAGAAATGCCCTCAAAAATTAAGGAAAAGAAAAAGAAAAATTGTTTATTGACTGCAAAAGGACTCAAGTGTAAGAAGTGAGGGAAGTTGCCAGGTCCAGGACAGAGGAAAACCGGAAGTCTTGCAGCTGGGCAAACCTCAGTGCTGGGAAAAGCATCCAGTAAGATCTTGGGGAAGGAATAATGACTTTTTTGACTGATAATGCACTTCAGAATTTTCCTTTAAAGAACCATGAGAGGGATCTGAAATAATACATGGCTAGAGATTAAATAGTAATTGTTGTCAGGAAGTTCAGATCATTACCTGAGGAGCAACTTTCTTTCAGAGATGCTGCTGCTGGGAGTTAGAACAGATTGTACACTGAAGAACAGATGAACAATAATAACATGGCCAACCTCCTAGTCAATTAAAAAAAAGGTCTTCTTTTTCTACTGTATAATTATATTTTTCATTTAGTTTATGTGTTCTGCCTGTTTAAATAGTCAAGGTATACTGTACTGCTTAGGCTTCTTATTAATCAGAAATTTAACAAGAAATCTCAAAATGGGGAAAAAATCAATGCTCTTCTATTAACCAACTGATAACTGCTTTTATACATCCTTATTGCTTAAAGGAATTGGCAAATTGAAACAGCCTGTGAAATATAAATATTCCTTAAATGATAAGGTCACAGATACTCATGTAGTAACCTATTTCAGCTTTGGAGAGCACTGTGAAAGCTGGCTGAGCACATCTTTTAGTAAGATGTATGATCTTGTCTGAAAGGAGCCATACAACTGATTTTAGGACCCCCTGCAATAGATTGTTTTAAAACTTACTTATATATACTTCAGCTTTATTTCCAGGTTGTATTTCTCTGATTTTTTCTGTAACCATTGAGTCTTGTTAAGTCTTTCCTGTAATGGCTTTTTCATGTGCAAATAACTATGTACTGTGTTTGAGTCATGTTTTGGGCTCTTAAATAAACAGAATAGTTAAGCCTGATCAGCCTGATATCACAGTTTTGTTTTACAATCTTTTAATAATTACAGGCTTCTCTTATACTCTTTCTCAGTGTTTACTTGTTTTATTGAGGCCATTCCAAAAATGCATTCTAGCACTGATCTTTGCTAGTGCTGTGTACAGACACAAATGCTTTCCTACTTCTATTTGACACCTCTCCTTTTCATAACACTGTAAAGAATTTACTTGCTTGTCTAGCAAGTCACTGTGGGAAGAATTCACACTGAGGCAGCTAATTTTACAATGACCTGCAAGTCATTTTTGAGGGGCTGTTTTTTGAGGCATTCATTCTATAAAAATAGTTGAATTGTTAATTTCTCACATATTTTATCACATATTTAATTGTAATGGAATATATCTGTTCGGAAAGAGCACCAGTCCTTTCTCCTTCCTTTCCTATTTTCTGGAGTCACCTACAAAATAAAATAGAAATCTATAATATAATTTTTTAAATCACTGTAAAAAAGCAGCACTGACAAAAGAAGTATTTGCCAATGGACCCTCTAGTAATTTACTGGCAGCTTTCTATTAGAAAACATTTATTTTGCAGCAGTTTGAAATTAAAATACTTATTGAAGAAAACTGCACAATTTAGACTACTGTTACTTTCTACAAAATTCTGGAGGTCAATTTTTTGTGAAACTGAAAATCTTCAAGGACATAATCTTAGGTTTGCATCCCTCAAAATTTACTAAAAATCCTCATTTTATTTGTATCACTCCTCACATTAAAGAATATTTCAAATAACCTTCTTTCAGAAAGTGCCTTTTGGTGTCTGAATAACCTTTATTCCTGCTGAAAGCCAGCTCTCCAGTATATTATACATGCACAACAAGGAAAAAGAAATACTGCTGCACTTTGTAAGATCGAAGCAGTACCAAGAGGCCATGGTACATATTATACTGGAAATAGCATCAAAGTCATAAATGCTGATTCAGTTATCAGAGCTGTGGGTTTGCTTGTATTTATAAAATGACAGAAGAAATCACAAAGGCCCATAGCAATTATTAACAATGATGTGGTGAATTTATATGGCCTGAAAGTGGGTTATGCACTGCTCTAATACCCAGGGAGTAGGTCAGGAAGGGAATTATGACTGAGTTACAACTCTTTGCCTGGTTCCACGTACTTCAAGCAGAGAGCATCTGTTTTGATCTCTATCTGTAAAAGAGTATCTTTATCTCTATGGGGACTGGAATGTGCAAGCTTGTTTTTAGTTGTTAGTAGTAATGAAACAGGACCAGGAACAAAATGAGGCTTTTGCTTGGGTTTAATTTTGCTTCAATTTAACCTAAACCAGTGATAAAAACATTAACTGAGAATCTTCCCCTTAGGACTGTGTCCCAGATAAAGGAAGGCATTTCTGTAAAATAAGGTAAGAATGGACTGGGGAAGCAAATAGCTCCTAATGGTTTCTATCATACTGAGGCCTGAGGCTTAGGTCTGGGGCCTTACTTCATTCAGAGCAATAGACTGAAACACACTCTTTTTCCTTTTAGGCTAGTGCTTCAAAGTCCAGGATGTGTCCTGCTCTGGATAATGTCGTTGCTTTTGTCCATATGAGGGCTTTTCATTCTGTTTTTTTGTGTTTTCATTTGTAGGAAATGACAGATGAGAATCAAAGTCACATGCAAGTAAAATCTTCTCTTGTTGAAACAGAGAGAAAATATTCAACATTGAAATAATCCTTGACAAGAAAATCTTTTGTTCTGTCCAGGACTAGCAGTGATATATGAGCTGAAGAAATGTGTTTTTCTACTTTACTTAAGATCAGTATTAAAATAGGCTTAATTCGTAATTAGGTTACTCAATACATAGCAGTGTCAGTAATCTAATTCACTCTGTACAATGAGACTGACTAATTTAATGATTTACTGAATATTGGAACATTTATTTCCTTGTATTAACTTTTTTCCATTATCTTTGGCTAAGCCTTCTGCATATCTGAGAGGGTCTTTTCAGCCTAGATGTAGAGAAAGGAAAGTGAGGAATAAGGGACTTGTCCAAGTTGTCTGATACTCACAGATCATAGTGATGCTGCAGAGTGTAAACACAGCACTGGAGAAGAAACTGACTCATTCAGAGTCCTACCAGATTCCTATGAAAGAGAATTTGAGTGCAGTCTCAAAAAGTCTGAGCATGATTGTGCAGGTCAAGGGACAAAAGAAACTTCAGAGAACGGGAGCAGTCTAGGCAATAACCTTCCAGCTTGCAAATGGAGAAATTAGCTCTTCTCTAAAGACAATTCCCATAGTCTTACACTCTGTTTACATGATTATATATGTGTCTGATTTTTTACGAAGAAAAAAACAAAGCTTAATCCAAAACTGGCTTTTGAACGTCTCATCCTTAGTTAGCACTTTATCTTTTTGCTATAATTTGATTTTTTAATGAAGTTGTAATGCATTGCCATGAGCCAATGAGGTTTTAAAGGTTCAGGTATTTCCTTTGCCTGAGATACCTGCTTGGTGATATGAAGAAAGATGCTGTGAACTTACATGACCCCCACTTGCACTGTCTTCACTTCAAACAAACTTCATGATTTCTGTCCTCTGTATTCCAGTGCTGCCAGCATCAGTCAAGTGCTCCTTCTCTTTGTCCTAGCAGGGGCCATTCACTCTGTCCCTCTCCACCTGCATTTCCTCCTTCAAAGGAATCCAACAAACTAACAGAAACCGCATCCTGTTTCATACACCTTTGTGAGGAGGTTAAAAACCTAAGGAGTCTGTAAGAACAAATTAAACATCCTAAATCTTGTCTCTCCTATGCTTTGGCTCAGTCATTTGCATTCATGTCAGATCACTCCCTGTGCTTTCATAATTCCATTAGTGATGTCCAGTAACTCTTGTTATGAAGAACTGAATTTCTGAGCTGTTGCCAAAGGTCAAGAGACCTTGAGGGACATTCTGCTTTGCAGTTATAATGAAATTATTGTGAATTGCCGTTCAAAAAGTCTTCTTCTTGTTTTATAGTTAAGCTTGTAATTGTAAATCTTGAATATTTGGCTACAGACCTGGTATCTATGGGCACAGTCTGAAAAAGAAAATCATGAATTTTTTGTTCCTGTCCCCATTTCTCTTTCCCATCTATCTGATTTTTCTTTTCATTCAGCCTTGGGTGCTGGTTTCTCCTGTGTTGTGTTATTAGAAGGCAATCACCCTATTTTCCTCAGCCCCATACAGACTCTTAGCAATGCTGTTTTCAGAAAAGGGTGTTTCTAAAGGGTCACTTCCACTGGAATGTAAATAAATAAATAAATAGATCCTAAAAATTTAATTAAAATCTTAACTAGCTGAAGCCCTGGCAAACAGGAAGAGTGTAGTTAACATTCCTCATTAAATTTGAAGTACTTGACATAATGTGGAGTGCTTGAGAACTACAGGATAGGCACATGTTTTATTCAGAAACCAACGGGAGTTTACTGCTGTGCCAAGTGACTGTCAGAAAGCTGGCATAAAATGTCCTCTGGGATCCATTCTGGGATATCCAAAAGAATTAAAACATGAGAACAGATATTCTGGATTTTTAAATGTTGCTTCAAGTACTAGAGAATCCTGAAAAATTGAGGTTTTATAAGAGATACTGTAAGAGTACTGACCTGTTAAACTGATGAAGCATTTCTGCTGATAAGTTTAAAGTGAGAAAAGCAATATTTCCATAAGAACTGTAATATCTTGTACAGTCTTTCTGTGAGATTTTGGCCTGGATTATTGCAAAAACAGCCCCCAAAAGGCAGTTTTCAACAGGGGAAAAAAACCCCAAATCCACGAGTATTAACATAGAAAGTGAAATATTTCATTTTATAATTGCAGAACAGATTAACAGTGGAGGGCAGAGGGAACAAAGATTTGCATGCCCAGTGAATAACCAAAAAATAGCACACAGGAATCAGTCATCTTAGTCCAGATGGACACCTGAGGGAGTGAAAAGGGAAGGGAGAGGTATAAGGTCTGGAGTATAGAAAGTCTTGTTCCAGTTATTCTGTATATTGCCACTGTCCAAATGTTTCAAGCACTCCTTTACAATGCAAACACTTGTGACCTCTAATTTGATAGCAGTTGTGTAGAAAGGAAGGTAGATAGAGTACTCACAAATCTAAAATTAAGAAAGAGATATTGTGAATTATCTGTTTATTCTTTCCTTCTGTAGTTGTTTTTGTAGTGTATATTACAATTTCTTAGCCTTTTACAGTACTTATAAAGACTTTGCCCATGTACTGTGTGCAAGTTCACTACAACTTTAGTAATTTGAAATGTTTTACAAGCTGACATTGGTTTTGAGTAAACAAGTACTCTATATTTCCTTGTTGGATTCTGTTTCCTAAACTGCAATACCTTTCATATCATGGGAAAGCACACACGTATAAGGAAGAATAACTGCAGAAATAGAGGCACAGCAGGAAGAATAAAACCCCAAAACATCTATTTTCAAAATTATTTTTACAAAGTGGTTTTTTGATGCATTTTCTTTGAAATGAAAGAAAAAAAATTATAGAATATGGCCAATAGGGAATTTTAAAATTAAATCAGAAATTAGCATCCTTTTCTTCAAATTAATATTCTTCATGATTTATTTATAGTGACCATAATTACATTCAGAATCTGACCTTCAATCATGTTATTCTCAGATTTGCATTACAAAAGTGATATTCCAAAAACTGTGTTCAGCAATGAGCATTTCTTCCTGAATATGTCTTCTTGATTTAAATGCTTGAATTCCATTTATTAAGGAGATGAAATCTTATATCATGCAGCTACATACTAAATCAACCTGCAACAAATGAACATGAATGTGAAAGTTACACTACACACCATAGAGGCAGTTGTTTCTGTTTTCATAGTTGGTAGAAGCTGGGTTCCTCTGAAAATGCTATATATCTAAAAATGGGGAAAGACATCTATTCAGATTTTTTAAAAGCCCGCCTTTTGTAAAACTTCCATTAATAAAAAAAACCAAAAAATTTAAAGCAAAGGACATAGCTACATGCTTTCCTGAGTTTAAGCAACAGACAAGTGGCCTGAGGCATTTTCTTGTTCTCAAAAGTATTGAGACCCATAACATTCCATTGAGATCCATTTGACATTCCACTTAAACATAAGTAAAGCTTTTTTACTGTGAGCACTGGCACAAGGAATCTCCCTCCTTGGAGACATTAAGAGTCTGAGTGGACTCCAGCCAACCCCAATCTGAGCAGGGGTTGAACTAGATGGTCTCCAGAGGTCCTTTCCAAACTCAGCCATTCCATGATACTTGTTGGCAAAGGTCACCAAGGGGCCAGGCTTAATCATCTCTGAATAAGGTATAAGTTATCCAAATGAGTCTGGCATTCAAATAACTGCCTGAAAACACTCTGTTCCAGATGGTTTAAAGAGAGATGTCTGCAGATGCTTTCACTTGTGATAGCTTGCCTCAGGTTCAGTGAACAGGCAATGGAAGCCTAGGAGAACTATTGCACTGGTACAGAACTTCAAGAAGCATTTGTTAACAAAGTAGGCATCTCTATTTGCTCTTTTTTTGGCCAGCCTTGTTCATACATTAGTAAATATAGAAGCATTAACAAAAATAACTCCTGTACTGTCTAGATAATGGCCATGAAATGACAATTGCAGCTGACTTTAGGAGTTGAAACTTAGCTCACAAAAAACCCACAGTATACATGCGTAGGAAATAATTCTGACTAATTTCTGTTGGAAAAGGTGACAGAAGCATTTACAAGGCAGTGAGAGATCATAGAGTTTAATCAGTTTATAATCACAGAGTACGCTGTCAATTAGAAGTGTCATTTGATAGGTTTTTAAGCACTGCAAATTTGCAGAAGGGCAAATTAAGTGCAGCTGTTGATGAACCAGCCAGAGTCCTTGAAAGTTATTACTTTTCCTGTATGCTAATGGTACTGCTAGAAATGCAAAAGCCGTTTCATCCCTTCAATTTTATACAATCATCACTGGCATAGCTGCTCTGAGACAGGACTACAAGTAAAATTTTCTACTAAAGCTGTATGTAAATATTTTAAACTTTGTTCTCATTGAAATTAATTAGTGCATTATGAGAGTAACAGAAGATGTATGTATTCATATTTGAGTCTAATGCAGATAAAGAGAACATCGTAGCACGAATGAATAGATTATAACACCTGTGTACAATAGAAGAAATAATAGTATTTCTAAATTCTGAGGGTGATATAAGTGATAGTATTCTTCTATTTTTTAATTCCAATCTGTATTCACAGATGTTTCCATGAAGACTTAATGAAATTTTATACAAGTATGGAGTTTCTTCCTTAGTTTAAGATACTCAAGAGAGCTACGTATATTTCACTTTAAAAACGAGGTAGCTGCTTCAGAAATCCCAGTGTTTCTTTTGACTTTGATGTTGACAAAGTAATAAAATGTTTTTATATGGATGTGTACTTAGATTGCATTTTTATAAAAGCATTATCTTGGGAAAAAATATTAAAAGAACATTAAGATTGCAGAGACCAGAACTCACAATGTAGGAAATGTCAGAATAAATGTTGCCCTCACAACCTTAATTCAATATTTTGTTCATGTTGTACAGTGCCATTCCTTGTTGACTACAAGTTGTTCAAATGGTCTCTGAAGGAAGAATTGAAAATTTATTCAGATGTTCTCCTGTATTACCATAGTGGTGCAGCTAATTCACTGTGGAACCTTGGGCATGGAGACAAGGATTATATAAGTTCCATGATACAGATGCAGGTCCTGAGGCATCCAGACTGGATCTATCTGTATGTGTAGTGCAAAAGCTGTCTGAAAATTTTGTTGAAGACCAATCTGCTAACTTCAGATCCACTAACCTGCTGGAAACTTCTGGGGACTGACCTGTATAGGTGACCATGAACACTCAGAGAAAACAAAGGTAGGATCCAGCTCCCCACAGTAAGATTGCTGTCTGAAGTATGAAACCACCTTTTGTATTCCTGTTTAAATACTTCTTTCTTTCCAAACTCTGCAACAAGTAAAAGTCTGTAAGCAGTCTCCTTCAGCACACATCTTAGAGCAGGTATAGTTTCTGCTCTGATTAAGAAGCCTTATGGATAAATATAGTCTGTGATCTTGCAGTTAATAACTTTTACATTGCTTAAATGGCTGAATTAGGGTGGCATGAACCACCCTACTTCTGAGACCTTGACTTTTCAAATTACAGAATAATCTCCTAGGATAGCATGTGTTATTTTCTAGGAACTGGGGGCGGGGCTCGGGTGTCCTTCTTTGCAACCTTGGTTGTCTGCAATCCTGAATGTCCCTGGTGATACCTGATCCATGAAGAGAAGGCAAGAGGCACAGTGTTGAATTCTGTGCTTGAACTGACAGATCATTGTTGGTGAACAAGTGTTTGGCCCATGGATTTGACAAGCATTTAGCAATGCCAAAGGAATGGTAAGGCTGAGGAGTCTTGGATTTACTTCTAAATTCTGGAGGCAAACATGGAGAGTAATAGCTGCCAATTCCTCGGTCACTTCTTCTTCTAAGCTGGTCTCTTGGCTCACACTCTTACTCAGCCCACGATTCCATCAGGGACCTTTTTCTCTGGCCCAGTATCATGGCCAACCTCCTAACTCTAAACATTTGCAACCTCTACTCTTTGCAGATCTGGTTTAGGCTGTACTCTGATGTTTCACATCTCTTTAGTTCAGTCTTCTTATGCTTTTCCCCCTCCGATACTACAACACACATGCACTGCCATCCTTTAGCAGTCTAGTTGAGTGCTCTCCAGGCAAAATTAGCTTCTTACACTCAGGTCAGTGAGAAATTTTCTTAAATGAAACAATTACAGATTCTTAAAGGATGCAAAGGCTGTTTCAGCCTGCTCCTTTGGGTGGTTGTCCAACTTCTTAGCACTTAATAACGTCAAAATGTTTCCATCAGTAGTGCATACTTCCTGCAGTTTGTCCTTTTAAGAGAGTGAGTTAATGTATTTGATTTCAGAAGTCTATTTAACCATAATTAAAATAGCATCATATTTGTCAACCATAATTAAAAATTGTCATATTTGTTATTTACATTTTTACATTTTTACATTTTTACATATTTACATTTTGAATTACAGAGATTGTGTTTCAGTTGATTGAAATTCTTGATATTAAATGATGGCTTTAAGTCCTTCTGTACAGCAGAACACTTCATAGAGTCAATTCTCTTGCATGACAGGACATGAAAGAGTTTTTTTACCGGAGAAGTGATAGCATGACAGGTAAGTCTATATTAATTTTAATAAAATTTATCTTGAAATCTGATACATTTTACCATCTGACAAAAGGTGTAAACTAGAACTGCAGCCAGGCAAGAAAGAATATTCATCCCTCTCTGGATCCTGAATTGGGTGGAACAAGCCAATCAATTTTATTGTTACCACTGATTCATATCATTGTACATTTAAAAGAAATTAGGTTAATGGCAAATTTTTGACGAGATATTGTCTCTTTTAAGAAGATAAAATTCAAAGTATTATATATCACCGTGGAAATGCATTTTAAAGAGAGACTTTTATATGTTCTATGCTATTCTTCTTTGGGTTCTCTAAGCATCACCTTGTTCTGCTTTGAAGCAATGAAATCAAGGGAAGTGTGTAATTCAGTCTTTGTTGCTTTCAAGTTTACCTCATAATAGGTGAATGACTTTAATGTGCATGATATCGTGTCACATCTTAATTCAAATCTAGCAGCATCTCAGCAGATGCTTTGGATTTCTCTGGAAACCAAAGAAATAGGAGAACTATCTGTCTGAAAAGAAAACTGTTTCACAAAATGGTGCTGTTTCTATCCACCCAAACACATATTGTCACTGTCAGAAGTGGTTTTCCCCACAACAGACATTAGCATAATGTTTATGGCCAGTGAGATTGTTTAAGAGCACTAAAATCATGAAGTAGTGTATGTGCTCTTTAATTAGGAATGTAATATACTCCATCTGGAATGACTCATTTTTGCAGTCTTCTGTGGAGCTTGAATTTCCCACTTCCCCCGCAATAAAAAGAACTGAAGCTCTTTTAGTGACTTCATTTTCAGTTAGATCCCAGTTATCTGAGTATTTTGTAGCATTTGTTCGTAGACTGTAAGTTGAATTTCCTGAACAACAACCTGTGGTTATAATTTCCAATGTAAAAAGCATTTCAGTACTAGTGGAAGTCTGTAGATTTAATTCCTTCTGTATTGACATGGGGGCATTTGAACACTTACAATGTAAATAACCTCATCTCACAGTTCATATATTCATCCCAGTTGTATTTTAGAAGATAAATGGGGTTGTCTAAGACTTTAGTTTTGAATATAAAGTGTCTTAATTTAAGTTTTTGGAAAAAAGTTGTATATACTGATACTGTATAAGATTCATCTCACTGTTTTCTTTTGTTATTGTGTTTGGTAAGTTAATCTATTTCTCTTTTCCTGGATTACATCTACCCAATTCTAATAAGCAATTTTTCCAAATATGATAGTTTTTCTGTTACTGTTTTGTAACAGAAACATAACCATGTTTGCTTATGTAGCATTCATTTCCCCAAAGCATACCTATCTAGAGTCTAATCCCATCTCACTGACTCTTAGATAGCCTAATGAATAGTTTGTCTAAAATCCAGACTTATTTTTGCTTATGCATGTAGAGGAATGTATATTTACTTTGCTGAACCTAAAGACCTCCAGTGCAGAACAGACTGGGAACCCTGTCCTTCAGGTGTCACACCAAAGAAAAAGAGGTGCCTCTCCAAAGAGGCTCAGAGAGGGATACATTCCCCTGTTGTCACTGGTGGCTAGGGACAGCTTCCTGATTACAGCACCATAAACTGGAAAACTGAAGAGAAACACATTTCATACTAACTCTGATGCATCTGGGAAGTTTTTTTTCACTGAGTAGCACCCTTGTTTTATGTCTCTCTATCCTAGACTGCACGTACTTAGGATGATACTCAGAAATTTTGTCCTTCTAGGTGTTCAGCTGGACAGCAATGATCAATTGACACAGATCTGCCTCTTTTCTTGAATTAGCTGGAATTAGAATGAATTAGAATGGAAGTGGAGTACAGAGGGAAAGTCCTGCTCATACTGCCTTACTTCCTTAGTAATACTCCCTTCTCCAAAACTGACTGGCTACATCTGTCCACACAGTCAGTAGGATTGTACCTTTTAGTACCATCTGATGACTCTAACTGCTAACTAAAAGCTCTAAAATTCTTCACTTAATGAAAATTTTTTATGTACTTATAATAACAGAGAGTATGGACATGGAGAGAGGTCCATTGCCTTGTATAACCTAGTATTGTCTGTGTGTCCTAGTATTAATTTATGGAACCAAGCTGATTTTCATCGTAACCGAGAACCTGTTTCAAATACATACAGACATTTCTTTCCGGCTTGTCTGCTTTGAATCCAATATGACTCTTCTCTTCAGTTTCAGCTCTCTCTTCACATTTTAATATTTTAAGCAGAAGAAAATTGTGAGAGGAGGGAAGTAGAATAAGAAAGTATTTAAAACCTCTAGTTCTGCCAGCACTGAATTACAGTGAAATTAGAAATCAGAGAATCTGGAAGTTCACTGGCATGAATCATGCATTACATTGGCATTTTCAGTTCAGACAATTTTGAAAGTGATTAAGGAATTATAAAGTTTTCCATCAGCTTCAGCTAACAGTCAAAACCAGCTGTTCATTCCTCAGGTAGGGATGAAGTGAGGTGTCAGAGGTTGGTAATGATGCCCCCAGTTTGCTAGTAGAGCAAAGCAGACACAATCATGCCCTCGTATCTTAAGAGAGGATTTATATGAAATAGTTCACTGTAGAGGCAGGTAGAGCAAAAGAAAAGAAGAGGAGCAAAATGAAAAAGCCAGATATTCTTCCACAATCCAAACAAACAATTCAGATACAAAAGCCTTTCAGAATTTCTAGCAAAACAAGAAAACATATAGGTTAGCAATGTCAGCATAAAGCCAGACCTGGTTATAAATTTTAAATCTTATTGTCAAAGTGCTCTTCCACAGGTGTGTAGAATTTCATTGCACTAGCCCTGAAGTGAAATTCACCCCTATAGAAATGGTCAGGAGGAAGTCTCATCATCATTTATGTCCTTTTGATGATTCTTTGTACAGCAGGGATTTCACACTTAAAGCAATGTCTTTTGCTGTGTTTCTAGGTCAGTTTATGTAATATATAAAGCTTCTGTTGAAGAGTATTCATGCATTTCTGCAGCTTTTTTACTGCTGTGTTTTTTATTTTTTTGATGAGATTCTTGTTTTCTTTGCAGATTCTGAGAGCTTCAAAACAGGATTTGGGTCACCGTGAAAGTGGTTCTATCAGGACACATGTGATAAAGATGGGGCAATAATTGTTCAATTAACAGATCAATAAGTTGCCTCTTACACAAACTATTGTCAATGATAAATGCCTGAAGGTTGGCTAAACTGCATTTCCGAATGCTTCAATGTAAAAATCAATGTCCAGAGCTCACAGTACTAAGCAGATAAAACAGCCTCTCAAATCTATACCGTGAAAATGATATGAGCCCAGCAATCATAAAAATATGTCTTGATCCTATTTGTAGCTCTCATATGTTGCCGTGGGCCATTCCTGTTTATCCATCCACATGAACTGCAGAACACTGACTATGCTGAATAAACAGCAATGATCTGGATGAAGAAACAAAATAGTCTTTCAAATTTCTGATTTCCTTTTATGCTGCCAGTGCAGTTACTGATGAAAAGGCAAAGGAAATTATGTTGACTGTTCAGTCAGGAGTGAGTGAGACCTGCAGTTGTGTTATTTAAATGAGAAGGATGTTGGTGGGTGCCTAGCATGAATTCAGAAGGAAGGAGAAGGATGCTGAGCACCTCCTGTCACTGCAGTCTGTTTAAAAATGTGCTCACAAAAGAAATGGAAAAGCCTTGCTCAGTGAAGACACCATGGGTGATTACTGTTTCTGGAATTTGCTAAACATGTAATAAGTGTGCTGACAAGTACACTGTGGAAGATTTGCCTCCATATTGTACTGCTGGCTGAATGTATCCATGACAATTGTCTTTTCAATTTTAAACTGCAACACAAAAAACCCACTGTGTCCCTATGCCCCCAGAAATTTAAGGATAGGCAAGCTTATTTTAATTAAATTTACATTTACCTATTTATGTCCTTTTATTCCTTTGGAATAACATTTTGCAACCTATGACTTACTGTAAGAGTTTGGGGGATGTTTCACAGTCTTAAGGAAATGTTGAGTCTACTTAAAAGCTATATTAATACATATAATTTCCACAAACTCCTTTCAGTAGCAAAAATGTTCTCTGGCAGCTAGATCATAGTGACAGCAGAAAGGCATCACATGGGCAGATTTCTAATGAAAGCTCGTACATACATTATTTTTTTTCTCCATTCAACAAAACTTTTGAATGATGAGAAAATCCTTGCATTTGAAGAAACATAATTTTCATCAGCTAATTCCTATGAGAAGAGAGTTTCATGGATTTTCATATCCTTGCCAAGGATATGAAGCCATTTTATCTTCAAGAACACACTGAGTGGGTCTGGCCCACAACCCTTCTGTCCAAACATTGCCATGAAGGCATACCAATGGAAGGACAGAAACCATCCAGTCCTGCCTGTCTTTCTCAAAAATGCAGCCTTTACTGTAATTTCTGTTATTGGGTTAATTTGGGTTTTTTGGCTAAAATTAGGCTTGAGTTTTTGCTCCAACATTGAAATGTTCCAGATTGGTCTGAGGCACTTCCAATACTCTTTTCTGTATGGGAATAATGAATGTGCATATGATGCAAAAGTACATGGACTAAGGCCTAGAAAGCCTCTGAGAGCTGAAACAGATAGGAAAAAAAACCAGATAGGTTTTATAGGAAAAAAACCCACAGAGATTACATTTAAGATTTTCTTCAATAAATAAATAAGCAAGTTTTCAGTAAGCAAACAATGCTTACTAAGAAAAATCAGGATTGTGAATAATAGATATTAGGTCATTTCGCATAGTGATTATCACTCTTAGACGTGAATTATTTAATAAGGTTGCAGCCTGTATACTTTGTAATTAGAGGAAAACTCTAAGTTCATTCCTTCATCAGTCTCTTTTGATGTGATACAACATGAATTTCTTTTTGATCTTCAGAAAAGGGGGGAAATAGCTTTATGTAACAAACTTGAGAAACAGGGCATTTAAATCAGCATACTGAGGCCACTTACCATTCTGATACATGCAGCAGTCTCTAGTTGCTATTACACAGTAACTAGAGAAAGACAACAACAAATATGAAAACCCAACCTCTTAAGAAAGGTGTATGTATTGATTTATTTAGTTTGATGTTGTAAAAGATATTAGCCTACCTTCCCATTGCATCCCAATACATTGGTACAGATTCATACTTCACTTTTCATTTAATTCAAAATTTTATTTATGCCTATCAAAAATGCACCTCTCCTTGCAGTAAGGGTGCTCCAAATGGGTCTATAAAAGTGTTCCTACCAGGGATTTCTCACCCTAAAAGCTGATTATATAGTTAGTCCAGTGGAAGGGACTTCTCACACACTGTCAGTTTTTCCTTCTATGGGAAGGAAACTCTCACCTTTTTTGGTCTAAATTCATCATAAAGCTCAAATCAAAGCTTAGAGGTAACATTTAGATTTTGTTATTATGAGCATACCCTACATTTAATTAAGCTGCAAAACTATATAACTTGCCCATATTTTGAAGGTTACTATAGTAAAAATAAGCAGAAATCAGAGAAATATTACTTTTATAACAAACTATGGCTATTAATGTTAATCTTCTTACATAGAAAAACTAAATTTGCATTAAAGTATACTCATTTATATATTAGGTCATTTATGCTTAAGGAATTTTTTTCAGTGTTTCTATCAAAACATTAAGCATGTAGAATCATTAACTGAACAAGAGCAAAAATTCCTACTAAAACCAGAGAACCCATTTAAGGCTGATTCTTTATGAAATATTCTGTTCTAGAACCACATGTGAAACTGAAAACAAAATAGAAGATGAGGAAAACCTTAAAGAAGCCAAGAAACTGATCCCAAATGTGTATACCTAAATCCACTTGACTGAGAACAATAAGACACTTTAGGGATTTGCTAAAAGTTAAGCAATTTCTTGTATTTTTGCAATTTCTTCTAGTATTGGTAATAATCCATTGATTCAAGTAACAGCCTTAGTACTAAATTGGTTGCAAAAGGAGTTGGGACTATAGTAGAAATATATTATTGAATTTGCTTCAAGTAAAAGCACAGGAATTTTTTTTAAGTGTTCCTTTCAATGCAGTTTTCCTCATCTGCCCTAATAAATGTACATGCTTTCCAACCAGCTCCTGCCAACCCTTGGTTATTTTGGATCTGGATGTAGGCAGAAGACTGAAGTGAAGGCAGGAGAGTGAGTGGAGCTGTTCAAAATGATTAGGCTTTTTTTACATAGGTTTTTAGTCTTACCAAAAATAATGATTCTTTTAACATGCATAGTGTTTTTCTTCTGTCTGTTGGAAATGCATTTCTAAAGACTATATATGTCACCTGGACATGAAAGAAAATTTGCAATGAGACAGTAGCAATTTTGCTTAAATGAACTGATGTTCCTTGTTGTAATAGAATTGTTTTCTGACATCTGTTGTTTGGAAAATTATGATTTATAACTATATGATTGCTTCAAAATATAATGCTCTAGTAAAATCAATTTCTTCAGCTTCTTTTACTTATCTTAGTCTGTAGAACAGATTAAGAAGTAGTATTAATGTCTTTTTTTTTTAGTTTAGCTTGACAACTATAATTATTTAAACTGTCATTTCAGCTGTAGTTTAAAAGAATTAATCAGCATTTCTCTTACAGTTTCTCCATGACACTTTTATTTGACAAAAATATATGTCCAAACAATTTCTTTTTGCTCTCCTCTCTATCAGAGCAGTTGCATTTCAGTACATTTATCATGGCATTTCTGCTGAGATGAAACAATGAGCCCACATTAAGAACAGAGTTGGCATTTGTAAAAGAGGGCGTTACATCCTCAAAGACATTGACTTTTAAAAAAAAAATTGGCTACTATGCAAAAGTCCTTAGAATTGGAGTAAATTGCTCAGAAACTTTGGGAGTAATCAGTTTCTGATTTGAATAACTGAAAAACCCAGCACTTGTGTTCGGGTAATGATTTGGTTCCTTATGGTTAATGTTCCTTACAATTACTGATACTATCCCACTATAATTCATAGAGCAAGACTTTAAGAATGCCTCACAATAAGAATTTTATTCTAATGTTAATTTTTCCATTTAAAAGATTTGTTGAATCACTTATATTTCCTTCAAGTGGCTTCTTAGGTACTTTCTAGTTACAGTGGGGACTTTGCAGATTCTTTTCTCACTACCTAAATATTTCTATTTTTCTAAAAAATATTGTACTTGCATTGAAATAAAGCAGTACAAAGAGCAGCTGGGTCATGCTATGAAACAGAAGAGATTGTCTAAAGGGTGTGAAAAGTGACATCCTAGATTTCAGACTGTTGAAGAGAATGCTCAAGAGAATGTCCTTAAATTACTGCAGATTTCTCTGAGCTACTGCAGGGCTGCTTTGAAACTAGGACAGACAAATTTAAGAGAGGTTTTATTACCCTCCACCTCCAACATAAAGCTCTCAGCACTTCTTCTATACTGTGGAGCTCCAGATCCAGGCAGTGGAATCACTAGACATAGCGCAGGAAGTAGATTTCTGGGATTAACAAGCAATTACTGCATTGAACTAGGACATAACATAGGCTATTAACTAATTAAACTTCTGGTAATGTGATGCTGGACCATCTCCCTGAGTCCCATGTTTCCATCCCACCCATCTCTCCCATCCCATGCCAAGAATTTTGAGAAGGAAAACACTCAACTAGGTGCTTAGTCTGTGATCTTAGCTAATTACAGAAGAAATGAAAAATTACCTACAGAAATGAGTGTCCTTTGCTGCTGCAAGCACTGATTTATTTCTACTGCATTCCAAGAGTATCCACATTATCTCCTAAAGCCTGGGATATGTCTCGATTATTTAATTCAATCTCAAATATTATTCTTGATATCACCTGTCTTTTTGGTGTGTCCTGGTAAATATGTATGGGAGATGGTTGTCAGCAAGGTGCTATAACCATAGTCAGCATCTTGGCAGTTTTCCCCATTTTCTCTCCTGGTTTGTCCTGAGGAATATTTGGATTTCTTATGTTATGGCTTTGAAAAAAATCCCAGCTGTGGAAGGAAAAGGTGTTTTAAATTCAAACCAGTATTAGGTTAATGGTAAATTAGCATCACTGGCAGGGAAATTTTATACTATAATTGAGAAGATGCTGTTTTACCCAACCTTATAATTTTGAGACTCTCAAAATAAGATAAGTGTTTTGAAAACCAAAAATACAATCTAGTGTTTGAGGGAACCTTTGAGGAACCATACATTGTTTTCTAACCTGAATTCAAAATATTCAACCCAGAGTAGACCTATCTGGAGGATTGAATTGAATTTTTGGATGTCCATTCTGTATAGAAAAAATGGAAATTTTTCAAAGCTAATGTGTACTCAATCAGTTAATTCCAAACAAACAGGTAACTGCATTCTTGTCCATTTTTACTTCTTTGTATTTTCTAAGAGTACATTTATTTTTTAACTGCTATTATTATACAGAAAATGGATCACCTCTGTATGGTTTTCTTCCTTCTCAAATTGATGTATAAAATATGCAAAGTTACAAGGCAGAGAAGTTGCACACATGTTTAATGTTGACCACGAGGCTAAGCTCTTCATTGGATCGAAGATAGCATACATAATTTTCTTTCTGCAATTTTTTTTTAGTGACCCAGTGTGAGCTCTAGGAGTCAAGCTGACTCCTTTCCATCTTGTTCATCCTCACCATTACTAGAAGCCAAATTAGAGCATCAGTGACAGCTGTGCAACAAACGCGCTGTTTTTCATCCATTCTCTGACAGCAGATGTAAGTGATTAGGTGTAGGAAAAAAATCCTCTTGAAGATGCACAAAAATTTAGTTCAGTCTTCTAGCTGTGATGCTGTTGCAGGGCAAATGAGATCACAAAACATCAAACAGCTATTTTTATTTCCAGACTCAGCATCTTCAGAATATGCATAGGGACAGGTTTGTTTTTTTTTTTTAAAAGGAGATCCAATTTTTACCAAAGCATCTTGCAGAACAGGACATTTCTTTAAAATTTCTTCAAATATTGCTTTGAGGAATTTTTGCCCTTTCTGCTTGCATTCAGAGTTACTGACAAACATGTCCAAGCTGCTGCATCGTCAAATGGAACCATTTCAGAGCTGTCAGCCCTAGACTCTATCTTTGGCTACATGGCCCATCCGATCTCCCTGAGTGTCAATCAGGCTGGCAAGAAAGCAACCCTACCGGGATGGAGACTGGGGAGATGAGCATGACAGTGACTACCGGGCCAATGCTCGATTGTCACGGGTGTCAATCAAGCTGAGCAGCCTGAGCCTCTTCATCTGGGGGGAGGAGGTCTCTGAAGGCCATGGAAGTGTCCTGATGCAGCCAGGTGCAGTGGGGGTCCCCGTGAGGGGTGGCAGAATGGGAGCACACCCCTAGCCCAGGGCACCAGGCAAGTCTGCGGTGAAGAGGCGGGTCCCAGGTCAAACCGGGAAGCCAATCCACTGGTCAGGATCAGACCCAGTGAGGAAACCCAGGGTCAGATGGAACCTGATGATCAACAGAGGGGTTAACAGGGATAAGATCAAGCTAGGGCACCAGCTGTCAGAGCTGCAGACTCTCTTTCTGTGGTATCACTGGAGCTAATGTATTGAGTAGACTGGGCATATATAATTGGCTATCATTTATGTCACTGAAAGGATTCCTGAGAGAAGATATTAATAACTGCAATATAGTTTTTGTTTACTGGACCTGTGAGAAGTTTCTTTGAATACTAGCTAAAAATCTTCATTGATCTGCATGTTTACTTTTCTGCCTTCCAATGTACTTCAGCCATCTAAAATGTCTATTAATGCAGTCACATGATACACAAAAATTAACACATTTCTTTTAGATCATATCTATTAAGTAAAAAGTGCTCAGAACTCAATAGTAATAATAATAACAACAACACTTTTATGTGTTTAGTTAATGAAATGATTTTACTGGATTCATAGGGAAAGCAACCAAGAATAAGCTAAAAGGACATTTAAAAAAAGCAGCCAGAAAAAATGAACACCTGAGGTGAATAATCTTGCATTCAGTTAAACTCTTTTCATGTAACAAAATATCCTTATTCTGCAATTCTTTTAATGTATTTGCTTTCATGTTCCTATTTACTTCTGAAATACTGTTCACATCCATACACCTAAATGTATATGAATGCATTTTAATGGAGAAGAAATCAAACAGTGTTTTATCTTTGTGTATTCTGTCCATTTTTAATCTCAGCAGATTCATAGGGAAAGCAACCAAGAATAAGCTAAAAGGACATTTAAAAAAAGCAGCCAGAAAAAATGAACACCTGAGGTGAATAATCTTGCATTCAGTTAAACTCTTTTCATGTAACAAAATATCCTTATTCTGCAATTCTTTTAATGTATTTGCTTTCATGTTCCTATTTACTTCTGAAATACTGTTCACATCCATACACCTAAATGTATATGAATGCATTTTAATGGAGAAGAAATCAAACAGTGTTTTATCTTTGTGTATTCTGTCCATTTTTAATCTCAGCAGATAGAGGTCAGGTTTTGGCATACACTTAAAACTCATATTGGGGCCATGTATATTTTTTGTTTTAAAGGAAATAAAATGGCTATATGCATTAGAAAATATGTTTATAGGACTTGTAAGTCTTTAGCCTTCTAGATTCTGAATTTTATGCAACTTTTATTTTTTAGCTTTAAATACACTTCTAAAACATTTCTCTAGTTTCTTTTGCCCTTTACTTTTGCAGTTTTCTTTGTATTTTTTCAATAAATGTCTATGTTCTGTTCATGATGACTTAATATGCAGCCAAGTATCCATGATAGCACTGAAAATTCCTGTTAAGAGGTTTCACCTATATTCTGGAGACATCTATTTTTTTTTTAAAATGCATTTGGTGAGGGTAAACCTCTGCCACACCACAACTCTGCCTGAGAGGGAGAAGAGTGAGATGCCCATGTGCTATACCACAGCGAGGAGTGGAGGCACTGGGTGTAAGAGCACTATCAGGTAGAATACAATCAGCCCTTTAACATTTTCTGCAGGCTCTTCAGTGTTCTTACTTAGCTGTTCCTACATTCAAAGGGACAGAAATAGTTGTGTTTCTTAAGTTAAAACTCAGGCAAAAGCCGTTCTAAGTTTTTGTGTGATTAGAAACTTTGCCCTTCTCACATATAAAAACTGAAAAAAGAATTATATGAATGGGTCTTAAAAGTGCAAAATTGAAAGCACTAATTTGATAAACTAACACTTTGATAACATTAAAGTTATTGGGATTTTTTTCCAAAAAATTGAATATATGTTCAGCTGTCACCATGATAGTTTGTCACAGACTCTTTGCAAAGGTGACAGAGAGAAATCTTTCAACAGTGGTCTAGACACAAAATGTGCTTTACAGGACTCCTCATCCATCTGTGAATTGAATAAAAGAAGAAGTAAGAAGTGGGTGGGAGACAGCAATACTAAGGACATATGACAGGCACTTTTGATGCATAATTGCTGGATAGCTATTTTCTCTGTCCTACAGTAACAACTTCTGGAAGTAAAATATTTTTTCCAACTAGACAGGCAGACCACTTTTTTCAATCCATGTCACAGTAGATCTGCTCTGGCAAATGAAGGAGACAAAATAAATTAGAGATTAAAGGTATTTTATTGCTGGTATCTGGATTTGTTGTTATTCCTGAAGTATCTTCTCTAGTGTGTTTTCTGAGGAAGGACAGCAAGGTATCCAGCAATCAGAGCTTTCTGACAGATCAAGGAAAGAGGCTGATGTAAATTCTGAAATGGTACCTTCAGACTTGAAATTAGGAATTTATAACCAGTGCATTTTGAGGTTGTTTACAAGCTGCTTTTAGCAGTGAGCATGATTAACTCCTGAATGCACTGAAGTGCATCCTTTGTAGCTGGTAAATATAAAGAATATAATGTGCTGAACAGGACAAGAGCATTAATTATTTTTTCTTTTTCTATTCAGTTGAATACTGAAAGAGAATTTTTATGTCTTGAAAAGCTGAGAAAAATGAATAGGGTTAGGTTCACTTTGTGGGTGTATGTTACTCTGATATCAGTACTACCTTTAAGAATAAAAGAATGCTGTATGCCATATTTTGTTTTTAATAGTCTAAGTTGCTGGTTGTATTCACTCTTAATTTCCATATGTTTGGAATGGTAAGGCTCTAGTGGGAAAATCTGTGAGGCTGAATGGGAACTTCCATGACACATGCTTATTTTCAAACACTCATAACTTTGTATGGGATTTTTTTGTGATGAAATTTTGGATTAAGTCCCAAGGCAGCCCATGAAGGTTAATAATGAGACTGACATTCACCAGCATATTTTCAAAGACACAGTAACAGAGGTGTTTACAGTCCCAGTTTGGTATTTGGAACACTGGAGAGCACTGCTAAACAGTTCTGTTGTATGTAGTCATTTTCAGTATACTCTGAAATTTGTCCTTCTATGTGGTTGTTTATACTTGTTTTGTAACATTCACAGTGTTCTATTTCTTTGCAAAGACACAAAGTGTGTATTCAAAGATGTTTCCTCTTAAAGCATAAATGTAAATATCATTTAGAAAGGCCCATTTCTTTCATTAGTAAAATCTTTGGTGAGGCATAATGCAAAGTGTGTTCTCATACAAATAACTTACCATTCAAGTAAGAGCTTGAATTCCTCCTGCTGCTGGTGGGCTGTGGAGCACCTGCCTGCTCAACAAATTTCTCCTGTTTTGCCTATGGTCTGTGCACTGGCTGCATATCTTGGTTATTTACTGTACTTCATGTAGAACTGTCAGGAACTCAGGTTGCCTTCCAGTGAATGGCTTTATGGTTGATTTATGAAAGTGACCTTGTTTAAAAAGGCGTCATTAGAAGAGAGCAACAAAAAGATCATCATGCTCTTCTGGGAGTCAAAACATGCTATTTTTAGCCCAGGAATGTGCTGGAGGCTGAGAAATAACAGATCCTGAGATCTCCCCTGACTGTCACAGATAATTTATTACTTACTCGGGGTGGTGACTAAAGCAGTACCAGATCACTCATAATGCCTCAGATGCTGTCAGGGAAATGGGATTAGCAGTCTTAGCAATTAAGGCATCAGACTCATAGAGAAGTGATGTGATTCATATTGGAACTTTGTGGCCAAAAGGTACATCTCCAGCAAAACCTCCAAATCCAGGGCTACTTTCTCTTAATGTGTTTCCTCATAAGAATTTGTCAAATTTTTCAGTAAGTGTTTTTGAGGAAAGAACGAATGCAGTGTAACTCCTTCTGGGAGACTGTGCAGCCCCAGGAATTCAGATTTTTAGACAAGTGTCTTCCCATTGACATTTGTTTGTTGTGCAGCTTTGGTCTTGCTATGTCTTGGTAGCTACTTTGCAGCAGTATGTCCAGGAAGCACTGATAATACCGGCATTATAAAGAACCCTTACCTGAGAATAGAGCTTTCAGTCTATCTTTTCCATTTTCAAATGATTCCTTAGGTTAGTTTACCTTGTCTTATCATATAATATTTTAATTTAATATATATTTTAACTCACATTCTATATGGTGAGGAAGTAAATGCTTCCATTTGATACAGTACTTTACTTTTCAAGTGGAGTCAAAACAGTCATGTATGGAGTCCTGCAAAGTGTAGGAATAATTAATGGTGCACATCAATCAGATATTTGTGCCACACAGCTGAGCATGAATGAACAAAAAATGCTGTGTGCAGGCATTTTCAATTCCTCATAAATTGGTAATTTCTTGTGAAATTTAAAAACCAGACTGAGATGCTGTGACAAAAATGGGATCCATTTGGTAAATCCATCCATCTTTTCTGTAGTCTCTCTAGAAGACTGCAGGACTGTGGAGCGAGTCAGAGAGAAACAGATAAATTATTTACCTAGACTTTGGGAAATTAATCCTTGAATGTATTGCTTTTGCCTCTGGTGATGTCCTTTTAGTAATAACATAATCCTTCACTGTGGTTTCTGCTGACTTCACCTTTATTTTATGCTGGTCCTTCTAATCTTTGCCTCTGTTTTGTGCCTTTACTCCACTCCCTAGGAGTGCAACTGTCATTCACCAGGCTTGGAAATTCTTCCACTCCTCCTTTTCAAGTGAAAATCAGTTTGAGAATAAATTGCCTGCCTTTCAGCATCTGTGGATGAAGTAGGTGGTTAAGTTCTTAATTGCAATGTCATGCTTGTTCTGTACTTACTTAGTGCATGATCACAAAGATAACATTTGCACATTAGTATAAATGAGCAGTAGGATTTAATAAGCTCTGAAGAATTTGATACTGATGCCTTCTGAGAGATCAGAATATTTTTGCTGGGATTTCAGTCACATTGTCATACAGCAAAAGTAGCAGAAACGTACTGAATTGGGCAAAAATTACTTCAGGAGGCCAGGCATCCAATAATATGGTTTTTTTTTTGGTCTCATAGTCATGTCTTTTTCAAAGAACTTTAATTTCAACTGCTCTGTTAAACATTCACCATTTCCTCTGGTTAATTTATATGAACAGTTATCTAGGCTGTACCATTTTTTATTCGGCACCACAGAAGTATCTGCTACTGAGCTCTTATTAACTCTCTAGCTATAAAACTAACAAGCAATTAAAATTAATATGTTGCCATATATATATTTTTAGGAGTACATTTCTACCAGTTTGATCGTGATTCTAATACGTTTTCACTTAGAGGTCGTAAATGATTTTTAGAAATACCCTATCATTATGAATAACTAAAACTGCATACAGAATAGTGGGAGAACAAAACTCCATGAAGTTAGAATTGTATTTATTCTGCTAAAATCTCTACCATCACATCACATTATATTATTGAGCAATTTATAAAAACCTAAACATTTTAAATGTTGCATCTTAGAACAATATTAGTATTTCTCACTCCATTAGGTACATTAATAACATGAAGTAGATAACAATCTCTATATCAGCCTGGTATAAACCTAAAAAAGTAGCCTTTTCAGAGAACCACAACTCCTGAACAATTTTAGGTATATTTAATTCTTTTTCAAGTAGAGAGCTTTTAGTTTTACTACAGTAGTTTTATTTTTAAATAATGTACTTTTGGAAAAGCCATATGCAATTTTGAGTTTTTTTTGGTGGAATTCCAAGGGTGATTTTTCTCCCCTTGATCTCTTTAAATAATAACTCTTAAATTAAAGGAAAATGGAGAGATAGGTTTCAGGGAATAAATTACTGAAATGTCACTAAGAAGAAATTAGACAGCTATTCATACAGCTGGAAAGAGCACAGGTACAAGAGTCTCTGTTGTTATGCATTTACCATTAAATAATAATTAGTGATGGGTAAGTAGATGAAATACTTTGCTCTCATGAAAAAGTTCAAGTGTTAGCAATAAGCCCAGAGGTATTGCATAACTCCATCCTTCAGGTCCTGGTCAAATGGTAAAAAAGAGAATTGCTGGAGCATTGGAATATTTTTTTATAATGTAACAATGAAAGACAAAATGAAAATGGAGAGCTTTTATTAACTTGTGAACTTTCTTACCCTAAATTAAGCAATGGTTTCTGAACATCAACCAGAGCTGGAATAATGCAGGGGAATCATTTTGGTGGCAGAAAGCTATGAAGCATATATCTATTTACTATTACCCTCATCTTCCTACCACTGAAAAATACGACCAAAATGAAATTATGAAGCTACAACGATTTCCATTAATGGGTTTTGCTTCTCAGTGTGGTTAATATGCAGCATATATGGGAGAACCAAGTAATTTGCTGAACATTTAGGGTTGACCAATACATTCAGTTGGTGTTTAGTTCTGTATGCATTAAAGCTGAAGGAATAATTCCTTTCTTTGCCTCTAAATTCTGCAAAGATAATTTTCTTTGGAATTGTGCAATGGCCCCAAAGTATTTTCACAGAAAAATAAAGAAAATAACTAATAAAGAAAATAACTCCTTGGTGCCAATTTTTTTCCCACAATACATCGTAAGATGGTATTTTTTCTAAGCATTACCTTATTTGGTATTCTCTGTAGTAGGCTCAGGTATGTGTGCCTTTAGTTTACCCAGTTTAATATGATTAGAACTAAGCTTTTCTCTTATGTTACTGTAATTGATTCTGAACTTTGCAAATAGATTGCAAGGCATGTTTACTGATGATGTGTCTACAGCCTAATAATTAATTCTTTTATTCACTTTATAGGTTTTTCTAGAGGAGGAAAGTCATAGCCATAGAATAATTCCATTTATATTAGTTTGGATATATTCTTGAATGGCTAATTCATCTGAATGTTGGTATCAATTAATCTGGCAGCCTCATTTCTGTCTAAGGAGGTGGAGGCAAGTCATGCTTTTCAAACCTTTAACTTTGTCACCATGTATATTATTCCTTTAATATTTTTTTTTCTTCCATCTCTGCATAGATTTCAAAATGCAATTCTTTTCATGTTAAAATACAGTGACCCTCTGCCTTCTGGGAATTTCCATTTGTAATTTGCTGTTACAGTGATAAAACCTCTGTAGAACCCAGATGGAAGAGGATATGTTGAAATGGTAAGAGAATCTGCAGGGTAGAATGCTCTCTGTAAATAGTTTTCTCAATCAAAGGCCTCTTTGTTGTTTAGAAATATGGAATCTCAGAGAAAGGCAGGCGTGGGAGAACTGACAAGCAGGTGTCTATTTCCAAAAGCTGTTGTACATAAAAATGTTCACATTCAGCTTTTGGTCAATGAGTGGCTCTCTCAATATTTTTCCTCCTTTTCTCTGGATTAGTCTAGATAGAACAGTCTCACAATACAAAGAACAGACATTACATACTGAAAAGGGAAGGAGAAAATGATAACTGTCAAATACAGATATAAATTTGGTGAATGTTCTTATCAGACAGGATATGAAATTGCAGCATTTCTTCACAGATATGTAACTTTATTTTCAAGGCTCTACTGATGTGTGAATTTAATTCTTCCTCTTTTATGCAACACTTGGAAAATGGTCTCTAAGTACTTCTCAGAGCAGAGAATAAATTTAGATCTCCTAATGTCAGGTTAGTGCTCTCACTCTTGAACCATGGAATCATGATCCATCCTTCCTTCTTTGGGACTGATTTTATTTTACTTTGGTAGTACTACAAAGAAATGGGAAATAATCCTCATTTATAGCTAGCTGGGTGTTTAGGATTTTACAGTTCACAGATTATATGGATTTGAACCCAGCCAGATAAAGAACCTGGATAATACAGATGCCAAGGAAGGTTTTCTAATCAGTAACTCTTCTGGACAAATGGATGCTGATTCTGGGGGATACTGATGTACAACCAACCATATATTTTTATATTTCCTGCTGCCATTTATTAAAAGTGAACTGGTGGGCTTCTAAAGACTAGAAATACAGTACTCAGTTGCAGTCCTTAATACTAATCCTAAGAAATAAATGTTAATTAAACATTAAGCTATTCCTTCCTGAAAAGATAAAATCAGTTTGGAGAATGTACAGGGGAAAACTGTCTGATGGAAAACCAGCATTTCTTCTTAAATTCAGGCTAACTCTTCTGCTGCATGCCTGCTTTCTTATGCCAAAGGCTTGAAAGTGCAATGATTGCTGTGGGAGAAAGGACATACTTTAAATACACATTTGATTTATTTCAATCAAAACCTTAGGAGTTTGAAACAATCTGAGGAATGTTAAAGAAAGAATGGTCTCAGAAATAAACACCATTTCAATTCCCAGCTATTCATCAAGCTGCACCTATATCAACTTTCAAACTGATTACCTGGTACCATCCAGGTAAATTACTAATGTGGAAAAAGGAAAAAAAAAAGGTATTTCAATCTCAGTTGTTTCACTTTATATGTTTATATGTACAGCATTATATGATAGTTTCCTTGGTGTGTAGGTAGCCCTCAGAGTCATATAATGGGTTGCTTTCCACTTTTCCACTATTCACTTTCATGCCAATCTGAGAGGGAAATGGCCTTGCAGAAGAAAATCTGAGCGTAACTGTGCCAAAAGAAATAATCTACTTCCTCTGCAACTACTTTGGTGTAGCCTGATTTTGGTTTTAAATCCGGGTAAATATTGCCTCAGGACATATGTGAGGCCAGGATGAGAAGGTAACCAGCTTCATGGCACAGAAACAGCCCAGGTTTTGGCAAGTGCTGCCACAGTGCCATGGACACATGAAGGATCTATAGCACTGCCCTGTAGCTGTGGAACAAGGGGAGGCAGCTGGGCCTGCCATGGACACATGAAGGGTCTATGGCACTGCCCTGTAGCTGTGGAACAGGGCTGCTGGGGAAAGTGCTGAGTGGATGAGTCCTTCCAGGTCAAGCCCATCAGGACCCTTCCCTTTCCTCTGCTATTCTTACTCAACCACAGGTTTTGGTGATTCTGGGATGGCCAGTTATAAGATTCCTGTTCCAATACAGAAGAGATAGGCATAATGGCAGTTGTAATGTAACTGCTTTATCAAACCCTAAACTAATTCAATTTGCTGATTGTATTGGTTCTTTCTGTCCTCCATGGCAGACTGCAATGTTGACAGATTCATGCCAGCTGTGGTCCATGCAGCAGGCAAAATAAAGGACAACAAAATGCGGCTCAAAGTTCTCATTCTTGGAAGTTTACTTGAGTAACTGTGCTACATTTGCAACTTTACTGTGGACCAACCCTAAAAGAAAGTCAAGAAAAATTGTTCTTTGACTATGGTCTACAGTGGAGAGAAAATTTATATTCCACAAAACAAATGCAGACCAGAGGGTGTCAAAAGGGTTGAGTAATTCTGTTGCATATGTATGGAGAATAGTGGATCTACAGCACTTTAACTGAAGGCCTCACAAAGGGACAAGCAATCAAAACAGTGCAGAATAATAGACACATATTCTGACTAAGGTGTTAAGTCTCATTTGCTCTGATTTTACTTTAAAAAAGAGGTTGCAGGAGCTCAGTGTACTTGACAGGTAATCAATTATTTATTTCATGTTTGTAGGCAATAAGTACAACATAACCCTTGTTGAAGATAAGGTTCTTCATTCTGCCTGCTTAACCAAGAACAATTTGATGATGACGCAGGAAAATGTCAGCATATGTGGTTCCATCTGGGTACTTCACTCTGATTTTCCTATGTGGGTCTGTGGCAACTATATTTGTTTTTTAAATGAGGCAAGTGGTGAATTGTACTGTTGAAAAGATTGCATTCATGAACTGAATGTTTATTATTGTCTCCCGTGATCTTTGTAGGTCAGAAAAAAAAATTATTCTGTTCCCATCTCTGTTTAAAATATAGGTATGCTGCAGACAACTGTTAAAAAGTAAGTAGAAGTGGCAGAGAGATAAGACCTGGAGAAAAGACTTCTGTCACTGGTTGTTGCCCTGGTTAGGAAAGTAGGATACCTTTCAGATGTGTGTTTACTTAACTGCTGAATAAATTATTTTGCTGGGCATAGAAATCAGAGAAGAGCTAGCCAGTTCTCCTGACCTCTTCGTTTGAAAGCAAAATAGTTTTGTCTGCAAGTATCTGTGTCCTGTAGCTATAGAGAGCTTTATGACTGCATAAAACTCTGATAAAGGGCTGTTTTTAACGGTTTTTTCTCACTTACCTGACTGGCTTGAGAAGACTTTTGGTGTTCTTTTCAGTGCTTATAATTACAAACTGATGAAGTTAGCTATCAGCAGTGGCAGCAGAGATCATTACTGGTCAATGTTGCCTCATTGCCATAACACTAAGAATGAGGGGATGTGCACAAGAGCCCTTTCATTACCTTTACACTCACTTTTATTGCTTAAAAGGGGCCTTCATTCATTCTGTTAATTTCTTCTCTCTTCTCATCTTACATAGCCAGGAAGAGATACAGAAAATTATGCAAATTTTTGCAACACTTACAGGAATCTCGACGTTTTCAGAGTGAAAAAAAGAGTCAAGTCCTGCATATGTTGACTGAGAAAGCAACATTGCATCAGAAGAATTAGGTATATTGACAATGTTTTCAGCTGTAAGACACTAAGAGGGGCTGTGCTCAAACAATGGTATAGCTGGGTCATGACTGAGAAGGGTGTTGTCAATAGGACATCTCCACATGACATTTAAGCAGTTTCTAGCTATTCTGCTAGGTGACTAGATTTATGAAATTTGCATGTTATTCCTATGTCACAGACAGGAAGAAACACAGGAGAAAACCAGAAGCTTACACTGCTTCTTTTCAGAAGTGATTCTTTCTGATTCATGCTGAAAGGTGACTATCTTGACATTTCTGAGTGGAAGCATAAGGAGAATAGGCATATTTTACTGTGCTTTGGCAGTAGACAGATGGAGGCAGGATTTTGAGCCTTAAGTTGCTAGACATATCCTCCAGGCAGATTCCAAACTACTGAATGTTCTTGAATGCTAATACTTGCCTTCTGACCTTTGTTGGCAAACACAAACATCATACATGTCCATTCTGTGACTCTACATTCAAAGGGACTGATATGTCCCTCACAGAGAAGGAATAGCCTTTAGCTTGAACCAGTATTGACTGAATCTGTGTTTGAGACCCAGAATCTGAAATAAGGCACCATAGGTCTAAAAACAGTATCATTTATCACTTGTTATAATGAAATAACTAGGTTAGTAATTCAGCTATTGAACTGCAGCTCAGACTAGAAGGGAGATCAATAAAAAACATAAAAATTTCCTAGTCTTGCCAAAAAAGTAATAACTGTGGCGGTTGACCTGAACAATGCAGAATGTTGCTCTCTTATTAAGATTGATACTTGTGTTATCTTCTAAATGTGATTTAACCATATGAAAACCCAGAACACCCTTCTAGCACAAACCTCTGTGGAGCACTAATAGCAAAATCTCTGCATAACATCTATCTAAAATAATAGCTAAGGAACAATGTCTTAGTGAATGTCTTTAGAGCAAGGTTATACATTAATATAAAACTGAATTGCATGTCTTACATTTTTTTACACTGAGCACATGTGAAACAAAGATGAAGTCAAACCTACAAAAAAAATCCCCAAAACCAAAAAAAGAGATAGACTCTAACTGGACAAAACACAAGTTAAATTTTCAAGCCCTGTTGCCATTTTTTAACAATAATTTCACAGTTTAATCTGCTATATTAGGAGGGTGCCCTGTGTAAATCTCAAAGGGAAGAGAACTCATGTAACTGAAGACATTTCTTTTTGCCATCTGTAGTCATACAATTGAGAGTGCCTGTACAGTGGAGGTGGCAAGGTGCTACCTTTCATCTCTTAATTAGTTCAAGCTGTTTTATGAAGCCAAACCCATGCTCAGACTGTAGAAATGACATTTTGCTTGTCCATATAGCATGACTTCTTGATTTAAAAAAGAAACAAGATGACAAAACCCAAACCCCCAGACACTTCTAAGGATATATTTTTTCATTGGCAATATTATTTAACTGAATAAGCTTTAGAGCTAATTTACATCCTACTTAAGGTATTTTGATCAAGAATGTGATTTTATTGATAGAATTTGACACTAGCTATAAACAGTTGCTAAATTTTCCTAAAAACAGAATTTGGTATTAATGTTGCTTATTCCTCCTAGATTAATTTTTGGTTTAGGGACTCTTTCTGTACTTCATTATGGAGTACTTTTGGCTGGTTAACATTGGTTTGGTTTGTAAACATTGTTCAACCAAACTGTATCAGCACACCTGAACATTCTTCTTTCTTTCCTTACCAAGCAATATTTAAAACAATGGTTTTCTCCCTGAATTTGGTAATGCAGTATTTTGCCTTTGAGTGAATAACCTTCTTTTCTTTGACTGGAGGCACAAGTCACTGCTTGTGACTATTCAAGTTGGCAAATTTATTATTTTACTCTTTTTTTAATCATTCTTTAACCACTAAATGTATATGGAAAAGTATAGGAAAAGCACAGTTACATACAGCATTCCCACTACCAAAATAACACCCACAGAAAAAAACCCCAGAGGTGGCAGTCTTGGAAAATAAAAGGAATAGTTAAAACCTTAAAAAATCCACCCATCAGAAATGTATCTCCAAAGTTGAAGAACTAATTTATATGACCTGCATTGGAAAAGTGAGGGAGAAAAAAATCAGGGGATGGAAATGGGCTCAGTAGTGTAGGAGGGGTTGGAGAGTTGTGAAGTTATTTTGATTATGAAAGTTAAAATAGGAAGTGCAATATACATCAAAGGTCCACGCAGGAAAAGCACTGGAAATGCAAGAATAGTCATTCAAATGGCAGAATATGATGAAGAAGCAAAGGCATTAAGTGGTGATGACATTTTGGTAGCTAAGCTCATGATCAAATTTCTTGATGTATTGTTAGGGATTGCCAGTGTCTGAGCATTTTTTTCCAGTCCAAAACTCACTTATGGCCTTTCCAAGTGATAATTTCAGCACATTCTCTTTGTTGCTTTAATTTCCTTTCAGAGAATGAGGAAAGAAGCACGAACCTGAATAATACAGGACTTCAGCTCTGAATTTAATTTTCAGGGAATTATGTGGTCTGTTTTGAGGAAATTCCCATGAAGGGAACTGACAGGAGAAAGCAAAGGTCCTTATATAATTTTCTGCTCACGTATTATTGACAGCAGCAACATCCTTAGGGGAGGCAGGGGGAGGACACTGACATTCTTCCAGAAGCCCTTTAGCCCTGACTTCTCAGAAGGAGAGCTCAGGCAACTGCAGAAAGACCCCAGATCTTTCTTCCCTCTGCTCTGTGACTCAAAGTTTCAGAACTTCCCTTTCCTTGTAACCGCTTCCTCAAAGTTGTTTTTCAGAGATGAAATACATGGAACTTAGTAGGTGAGGGAATAAACTTTCCACCTCACTCATCCTCCTTTTCAGAAGAAACAGAAATCTGATGTCAACCTAAAATAGCCTTGGGAATGGATTTATTTATTATAAGTAAACACAATTAAGACACAAGTTAGAAAAATATTTGTTATATGCAGTTTTTCATTATGTATAATTATGTTAGGTAAAACAGAAAGGCTTAGCTATACTTAGGAAATAAATACAGATCCTTTTCAGTAATGAAAAATATAGATTACATTAGAGATGGATATATTCTGTATGTGAAATATATATATCTATATTGGCTTACTGATGGCAATTCCATAATTTTTATAGAAATTATGATGACTGGAAATGTAATATTAGAATTGTTGACTTGTAAACAAAAGAACTAATTTTTGTAGGTCTCGGAATTAAAATGTAAATAGGCACCTAACAATACAATTTTGGATTTTAAAATATGGGAAAGCTGGAAAATGAATATGGGCTGATATAATGAATTCAAGAAATTTACTTTAATTTGGTGAAAGAGACACAAGGACTGTAACTTCCTGCAAGTACAGGTTTATGAAATTAAGCAAATTTATTTCCTCTCCTCATTATTTGTAGGAAAGATGTTGAAGGATAGGATAACAACACTTATAATTATTTCATTAATATACTCTATGTTTTTAGTTTTTAATTTTAAAGAATACCTATGAATTAAAGGAGAAATTGTTTAAAATAGTAACTTTTTACCTTTCCTATTGATCATATGGGATAGCAGAACCCTGTTGGTAATGTCAGAGGTAATTTAGACATAGCCTGTTGAAGAACCCACAGACTGAACAAGGAAGCCTTAAAGGAGATTTGGCAGTCAGGGTGTGTGTGCTGAATTTATGGGATGCCTTCTGTTCCCCTGGCCAGTGGGAAGGGGGTGCCTACAGCAATACACCCTGGGGATGGTGAGCTCACAATGTAAGGATTTGATTTTTAATCTGTCTTATCATAAGGTAACTCATGACTGTATCTCCTGCCTGTTATCTATTAAAAAATAATTTAAATTTTGGGACACGACTTTTTAAAAGCATAAAAATTTTATATATGTGCATCTGTGCATTCTTGTTTGTTAACAGTAATGTGAAAAAATAAAGCTCTATCTCTTCTGTTCAGAGAATCCAAATTCAGCAATGTCAGGAAAATGCTGAAAGAAAATGCAGTTTTTAATAGCTCTGTCAATGATTGCATTGTAATAGAATTCACTTTCATCCTTATAAACAAACATTAAATATATGCTTACGACAGAAGGAAACGACAGAATAAAGTCAACTTCTATAACTGGGAAATGTGTTTCAGCTACAGACAAACTGAAAGAAAACTTTAATCAATATAATCACAAGGAATTTGAAAGAGGGTAATTATAAATAAGCAGAAAATGTCAGGGCTCATCTTTATGATTAAGTATGAATCAGATGACTGCACAATAAAATTGTATCTTAGGGGCTGTTCCAAATGGAGTACATTTATATTGTGGCATTAGATAGCATTTAGTTTCTCATGCTAATGAACTCCAGTGAGCCCCCTGTTTCTCGAACAGGATTAGATGTATTAGCCATAATCACTGCAAACTAAAGCCATTGCTGGCCATCCGAGTAAAGACCAACCTTCTTTTGAGACATACTAAATACCACTAAAATTTCTTTTTGTTTTAAAAAAGGAGTGAAGGTTGCATAACCAACATGAGATTAGTCATTTATACTTAGTGTTTAAGAGCGGATTATACACTACCAAGTCACCTACAGCTAATTTCCTGACCCTTTTCTGCCCCCATTGATGCAAAACTGTGTTAAATCAATAGAGTCACACTAGGGTAAATGATGTCCGTATTAGGATTGATTCAGACTCCAGTGCTATAGGGAAAATTACTGTGGTGTTTAATAATCTATTTGGAACAGGGTCAAAGTTATGCTTTGCTTGGTGTCAAGTTTTACTGCATCTGATTTACATAACCTACGGCGCTGCATTGCATAAGGGGACCTTCTGCATTGCTTCCCTCGAGTAGTAGCAGCAAAACCCAGACACGGAGAGAAGGTCTGGCAGCAGCTGCTGCTCCACTCACATACACATTTTTTCCATAGTGCATTTCCTCGGTGTTCCTCGCTGCCGTGTCTGAACATGGTATATCACACAAGGAAACTAATTTTTACATGCAAGATAAGGAAACAGTAACTCAAGCTGAGGTGGCGAGGCACTGGAGGACTGCCAGACGGGCTGCCTCCTGCTCTGGGCTGTGCACAGCCTGACAGTACATCCCACCTCGCAGTGAAGTCAGCACACTCTGAGGAACGAAGGATTATTGGCAGAACTTCTCAGATTTAATTGCTGTCAGCATCAAGTATGTTGCTGAAAGACTCTGTGATTTTGTAGCTCAGGAGAGGCGTGAGAAGAGGAAGCACTCAAAATTAATGTGATTTTTTGCAGAGTGAGGCATCACGAACCTGAGCAAAAGTGACAGAATTTGGTTCTTGAAGATAGCCCAAGAGTGATACAAACCAATTTTATGAAAATGTGTGTAGGAGTTGTGTGGGAGAATATAAAACATTTCAGTGAAAAGTGGTCATTTGCATCTTGGGATCTAGCTAATCATGGAATAAGGACGTTTAAGGGTAAATGAATATTAATAGTTTTGGGCAAATACTTCAATACTTTAGTAGAGAGCTCCAGGTAAGATGTTATTCAATCGAATTTTAAAAAAAATTATAAAAAATACCTTCTGAATTATGTCACATCTTTTTGCAAGGTCTCTTACCTTGTCTAAAAAGCATTTTAAAATCATGACCAGGTTAAAATTAAGTCATACATAACTCACACAGTTCCAAGACAAGGCTTACGAACCTTATACAAGATTTGGTCACACATTCAGAATCTTCCCAGTCAACTACAAACTATCCCTGCAACACACATGCTCCAGAGATACCTCTTGTTCCCGATGGGCTCTTTCAGCCCCCTTCCCTGGACACCCAAAGGCATTTCAGTTTTGACGTGATGTGAATCTTTTCTTTTCCTCCCCACAGTGCAGGACAGAAGCCAGGGTTCGCAGAGAAAAAAAGACACAGCAGGACAGCAGCCTGCAGCTTTTTCTGGGTCCTACATACAGTCTTTGTTCTGAAACACTGTTTCAGCATTTTATAATGAAGAGCAAGTTGCATAAAATGAATGATTAAGCCTAGCTCCTGGAGCCCAACTCTCCTATTCTTCCAAATGAATATCCAGTCATTTTGCTGCATTTTTTTGGCCCAGAGTAACCTGAAGTTTCCCTTATTAGTGGAACACTGACATGGATGTATTATTTCCTAATTTACATAATATATGTGTATCACTACTCAGAGTATTTATGTATCCAGAACTAATACTACTTTTTCACATTTCCAAGCTGCACAAAAAATAATTTGACCTAGAGTCAACTTTGGTGCATTTCCACAGATTATAAATGTTATGGTCCACACGTAAACAAGACATACATGAACCAAATAAAGAATCCATTATTAAAAAAAAAAGTAAACAGAAAAAGGAGTAAAACTAAGGCTTCCAGAAAGAAGGAATTTTTTTTTCAAGGATTAAAAAAGCTAAGTGATGTCACAGCTAATTCTGATGGATCCTTTCATGTCTCCATCTGTCAGCGCTGAACATTTTCCTACTGCACTACTAGTGGTTCCCCATGTTAATTGAAAAAAAAAGAAAAAAGATATCCAGGAAAGCACTTGGGTCACTATTTTTACAACTATTTGTCCTACATTTTCTTGTAGCTGCTTTTCATTTGGTGCTTTTCACCCTCCATTAATAAGCTAAATAATGCATTTCCTTCCAGAAGCAGAGCTTGTGTTTCTTCTGAAAACCCATCTCTTTCATCTCAGATAAACTTCTGAGCTGCAATAAGAATTCTAAACCTCTCTCTACACATAGATTTTTTTTTCAAGAACTGATTTGAGCAGAAAAACATAGTCCTTTATATCATTTTCACTGACAGAATAATTACAAGTTGAATCTCTTTTAGATAGACCATGGTCTCTCTGGTCCATGTAAGCCAGTCCTAGTTTGCTATACTATATAACTCTGCAAACCACTTTGTCCTGATTTTTTGCAGTTTCCTCATTGAAAACACCATATTCTTCTGCTGAGTAGACCATTGAAACCTTGCCCTCCTATGTCTGCAGACACAGTTGTGTAAAAGCAGATGGTGTGACTTTCAGCATAGCTGCGCAGTGCCTGCAGCGTGTTACTGTGTGTTACTGACCTGCTCTTCCAGGGAATGCAAAAAATGTTCAGTGGTTGTGCAGTTGGTTGGGTTGGAGAGCAAAAATATTTGTGTCTGCTCCAGAACCTGGGGTTATAGCCTCCCTTAATGTTAGAAAGAGGATTTTTCAAAAGCGCAGTTTGTCTGGATTGGCCTTCCTGTAGTAGGACCCCAGGAAGATCAAAGCTCAGTAAATATCAAAGCTCAAATCTTCAAAGGCTATCTGAATTCCTAATAACACTCCAGAAACATAATTTGCCATCATGGATCTAATTTTTAGATTTACCTCTGAAAAAAATCTCTGAAAAATTTGAGAAATTTCTCTTGAAAAATAACGAAAAGCAAGATAATTGAACACAGCAGGTGATGAGCTATTAATAGGCAACACAAGGTAGTAGTTTAGAAACTTTTTTGTTCAGATTATATGCTTTTCTAAATGTATATCTTGATAGCTTATTACCTGATGTGGAGTGATCATGCTGTAAGCCCAAGAGGCAGAGTACCTGGGGCTGATCTGCAATCTTTACACATAATCCATACTTTGATTTCAACAAAGAATTTGGACTTTCTGGGCTGGGGTTTCTGTGCTACTGTGACTCAGTTTTAATAGCATCACATTAGTAATCTGGAAACAGGTGCAAAATATAAGTACTGGGTACAAGAAAGAAAAAATATTTCAATTGCAAGAAAATATCTGCAAAGAATAAAAGAAGATGACGCACATGGAAAAGCATGGTGACAGAATATCTTAAAAAGAGGCAGAGTGGAACACAATAATATCACAAATAGCTCAAGAAAGATTGGCACAAATTCATTTTAATTTGTAGCACCTTCTGGCTCATCAGTTTGCATAGGTTCATTGGCCCTGCACTGAACCAGGACTCTATATGATCCATTTTAATTCAAGACGCTGCAGGCAAGATCACATATATGTCGAAGGATTGTCACATCTGGCAGACAGTGATAAATATTATATTTTAAAATCTTACTAATTTTGCAGACAGTCTTGAATTGCGCCTATTTGGCTTGCATTACTGTGCTGCCATACAACAAGTGGCAGCACAATTAATCATGAGCATCACAGGGTAATTTGTTATGACAGAGAGCCATGTGCTCATTAAAGACAGCTTCTCTTTTATCCCTTTATATTATGTTCCTCCCTTTGTGATTCTTGTCCAGAAACTGGATTACAGAACACTCTGAAGTATTTCCAGGGCTACTGAAGATGATGGCTCACGAGTGGCTCAAGGGGTTTAGACCATCTATCCTGCTTAGTTTGCAGGTGATGGAGGAGCCAAAGAAGTTGTACACTACCATGCAAAACGAGGATTAAAAACTCAGACAGTTGTGGGGATAAAGTCAGTGCCATTTGCTAGCACAGGTTCTGCTGGCAGCAAGGAGGCAGCCTGTGGTGGCTCCCCAAGAGAGAGCAGAGCACCCCCACTTCCCTGCCAAGCCCACCTGCCAGATGGAGGCCAGTTTAGCAGATGATGTGTGGGATGTGTTCAATGAATATGTAATTTCCCATGTCATTACCTGCTGATCAGCCACTGCAATGATCAAAGCCATTGATCAAATGGCTTTTCTGTCCTCTGTGAGGAAGTTTTGTAGCACTCTTTTTATTTTTCCTTTTTTGCTGGCAATTCATCACTGCAATTCAAAGCTAATGCAAAGATTTTAGCTTGTGCCTTTTTTCCTTTATAACCTTTATGACATAGCTAGGCTGATGCACTGATTCTCTTCAGCTCTCTAATTGCTGACCTCATTTGCTAATTAGGCTAAATATATGTTAGACATAAACCTTAGCAATCTAACCACTCACCTCATGCATCATAGTACTAACAGACAAAAGAAAATACTTATGCCCCTTCACCCTTCTATGAAAATGTAATCTTTTGCAAGCTTTTTCAACATTAAAGTTTGAAGGCTGAAGAACTAAATGTTTTTGCCAATAATAAAAATGAGATCTGTGATGCAGTTGCATCATGCAGGTAGGCAATAGCATAGAGAATTTCTATAAATTTATTTTCTGAGTTCAACAAAAAGCAAAGATCTCTAAATAAATGCACAGAAATTTGATTTAAGTGTATTCAGTAGCATTTTTTCTATAGAACACAAAAGAACAGACTAAAAGGTCAAATGAGTCAGTAATAAATTAAATTTCTTCTAATATTATGAGGGACTAAACTATGATAGAGACAATAAATAATGCTGTCCAACGTTCACTTTACATCAAGGACTCATGAACATCATAGGGTTTTTTACTTTTGAATCTCTATTTCTGATTCTGGAAAGCACTAGAATATTGTTAAAAATGTCTCATGATTTTTATTCACTTTCTAAAGAATTCTTATATTTATTGTCTATGAATAAACAATTTTAGGGGAAAGCTTGAAAAAATAGACTCCTAGTGGATCCACTTAAAATACGTACAATTATGTAAGAATTAATTTTTTAAAAACTATTCTTGTTATTGGAAAAATCCACCAGAAGTAGGAAAACATTTAAAAGTAGCCGATTTTTTAAAACACATTTTTACACCTCTTTTTATTGCACCTTTTGTGATACATGACAGAGATCTGCATTTGCCTTTCTCATGCACATCTTTTTGCTATTTGTTCTTTCACCACTAGCCCACCTCCTCACAGCTTATTTTAGCATCCAAAATGCCTGACAGAGGAGTTTCAAACAGACATGATAAACATAAAAAACACCCCCAACCTTGCATCAAGCTGACAGGAAAAAAATAAAGCCTTCTGATTGTTAATCTGCCCTTTCAAAAAATAAAGCTTCCTCTAGTCTGAGCCCTCCAGTGAGTAATACCCAACCCTCTTCCCAGAACGGGATCAGCAGAGTGCAGTATAATACACCATGCTCTGCTGGGCTACCCAGGCAAGCCTCCTCCTTCCAGACCATCCTCCTCCTGCCTGCCCAGCCTCTGGGTGTTGAAATTCTTGAGATTTTTGACAAGCTCTGCAGCAAAATGCATTTGCAGGTAATTTGGAACACTCAAAGTATTATTTTGACTATGAAGAGCAGTGTGTTAATGTATTCTAGCATATAAATATCAGGAACTTACAAATGCACAAGATATATAGATATTACATGACTTTTTCTTTTCTCATACCAAATTGTAATGAAAGACTGTCACAAGAGTAGTGAGAAGGGATCCAATCAGACAGGAAAAAATACTATTGGAAAATAAATATCCAGGTCTCAAATATTTCATGTATGTTTTTTCCTGATTTTGTGGTTTTGTGCTGCATGAGACATAGACATGTTTGCAGATTCAGGACCAAAGAACAGAAGTGTTAACTAACACTTTTTCAAAAGCCAAAAAAATGGATTAAAATCTGATTACCTAAAAATAAAAATTAAGCAAAGTGTACTTTGCAATTAAGCAAAGTATGCAGATGTGTGAAGTGAAGGGAAAAGAGAGACTCTCACTTAACCTCTTTCCCCTTGCTTGTGGTGAAGCTCCACAGCCTACCATTGACTGACAGGAGAGATGAGTAATGGGATAGGAGGGAGGTATTTGACTATGGTAATGATAAAAAACTCAAAACACCACTGAATGTAGAGAGAAAGCAATGGACTTTAATATGAGCTGGATGGAAAATAAAGTCACTTTCTTCCCCTTTTTTATTTCTATTAATGTGGGATCCAGGGCAGAACCTTTACAGCTGTGTTCTATGCTCTCAATTTTAATTTTTATATTCTAATTTATTTGTAACAGCTGACCACATTGCACTTGAAAATCTTCTCTTTTAAAACTATGCATTGTTAAAAAATAGCTGTTTGGTGCAGTAGGACTAGGTGAAGGAATACTTCAAGTTTTTAGACAGTGCTTTTATAAAATTCAGGTCAAGCAGCCATTTTGGCTGGCAAGTAAGAAAAAAGCACTGGCAGGGGAATTAGCAATGTGTAAGTGCTGCCTCGTACATATGGCCCATGAAACATCACTGATGGTTTCAGATGAACACCTAAACTTTATTTTCTAAAGACATGGAAGTGAAGAGCTACAAAGAGATCCTGCCAGCATTTACCTTACTCACCTCTGACAAGAAAAGGAGAGGTTCCTTTTGCTTGATAATAGCATTCAAGTTTTAACAGGGTAAAAAATGGCAGGGACTGAAAAAGCAATTTCAGCTGAAATGCTGAGAAAATGTCAGCAAAATCAGTATGCCTGACAGCTTAACCAGCAGCACCTGAGAGGGATTATTGCTTTGACATGAGCTTGGCTCTCTTCTTCAACCTAATAGGTTCTGTTTGTTAAACTTCTCTCTCTGGGATCAATACAGATTGGGGTTTTTTTAGCTTCAACAGAGGACCCAGGGCTACTTAGTGCCAAAAATATGTCCACTTTGTGGTGGTCTCTGCTACCTGATGATGTGACTGACTAATCCGAATTCAGCCATATAAAGGAGGCATGTTTTGGAGGAATGGAGCAAAGAAAGCCCTGCTCTCTTGGAAACACTGATCTTTGGCATACAATTTATCTTTTTTCCATATGAAGGTATAAAGAGAAAAATCAGGTCTAAGGATCAAGCTGCCAAGTACTCAGACCCATCCTTTGACCCCACCTAAAGGGCCACCAGTGGCTCCAGGGTACACAGCCGTTGTTGCAGCTGCCTCTGAGATAAGGGACTGGTTGTCAAATACTTTCTGGCCTATATATCAAAGTTATGTGTGTTTGGTTTATTTTTTTTTTAAACAGCCATAGTAATTTAGAATGGCATTTGTGCAACAAGTGCAACCAATCTCCACCTCAGAGTCAACAATCTTTCACAGATTATAATGCATTTGGAAACAAAATTGGTCTCAGTAAATTTTGATATTGAGCATTGTGTTGTGGAAAAAACCTGAGAAGTTCATGGTTGTCAGTCTGCTCTTAGGCTGCAAACTTGCTCCACCTCAGCTTCTAACTTCCAGTCACTGCATTACTATATATTGGAGCTGAATTCTCTCTCTAAAGATATGGTTTCCAAAGTTCATCATTCTTCAAGACTGATCTTGCTATTCAGGTATGTAATATTATATCCTTTACTGCTCACCAGACGTTCTTTGATAGATATAGGTAACAAAATATTACTGAAGTAATTGATATTCATTTGTTTTTCATACCTACTCAGTACACAGGTGTTTTCTGCATGAATATGTTCTTACTTCAATCTCTATTTAAGTGAAAGCTTTAATGGAAATCTTACATGAGTTGTTAGCATAAATCATCATAGCAATTTTAGCTATGTCTTGCTGGGATGCTTTGGAAAATCTGAATTTGATTGAAAAGCCTATGCAGAAGTTTAGATTTCCTAACAGGTTCTTTTTAACACATAACCTGTCAAAGACTACGTTTTGATGAGGTAAGTTTAAAGATTACTTGTGAGAAGGAAATAGACATTTAAAAAACTTTTTCATACGGGCTTTACTACTAATCGATATGCTTGAATATTTCACCCATTTGTTTGTGCATTTAATAGGAAATTTCCCTTTAGTATTTTAGAGGTCTCTTCAGAAAGGTATTTACCAATGCTTTTGAAAGCATTGCCTTCTGTTCCTACAACAGCAAGGTAACTCAGCAGGAGACATCATGGCACAGAGTAGATCATGAAGACTAGTGACTTTTCTGAGGCTTAACATGCCAGTGACCTGCGTGGACAGTAAAGCTCCCAGAACACTTTCTACGAAAGAAAAAGAACTTTTCCTCTATCTTTTTTGTTGGTTTGTGAATAGCATATTGTGCATAAGCTGTCTTTTATTCTTCAGCTCAGAGATAAGTGTAAAAATAAAAACATTGAACAATGGTCTGGGTTGGAAGGGGCCTTGAAGATCATCTGCTTCCAGCCTCTCTGCTGTAGGTGGGATCACCTTTCACTAGACCAGGTTGCTCAGAGCCACATCTAACCTGGCCTTGAACACCTCCAGGGATGGGGCACCCACAGCTTACCTGGGCAACTTGTTCCAGTGCCTCACCACCCTCACTGTAAAGGACATTTTCCTGATAGCTTATCTAGACCTACTCTCTTTGAAGATGTTCCTCCTCATCCTGTCACTACATGGTCTTGTAAATATTCCCTCTCCATTTTTTTTTGGTAGGCTCCTTTCAGATGCTGGAAGGTCATAGTTAGATCATCCCAAAGTCTTCTATTTTTCAGGCTGAACAGATTCAACTCTCACAGCCTTTCTTCACAGGAGAGGTGCTCCATCCCTCTGATCACCTTGGTGTCCCTCCTCTGGACTCGGTCCAACATTGCAAGGTGATTATTTACAATGAAAACCTTGCAGGTGTATAACTTGAGAACTATCAGAAATTTCTTAGAGAAAATGGAAAAATCTACTTTTCTTCTCTAATGGCAAAATATGCAGATATAAACTAATCAAATTTTCTGTAAACTAGAGGTTTTTGGTGGGTGACTTTTAAAAGAGGAAGAAAAAAAATAGCTCATGTAAGACAGGGCTAACAGGAGTTGTTGAATTCTCATAAGTTTTTTTAGGCCTATGTTATATCTGAGTAGTTCCAAATCCAAAAATGTGTGGAAAACTGTATTTTAAAATTCATTATTTGTGTTTTAATCCTTTGAATACTTGACAGTTTTTCTCATGTACACAGACAGAACTTCATTGAAGCAATCATTGATTTCCAATCGTGCATCAAGACCCGTGAAGTGATTTACATGCTACTGAAGTTTGTAACAGTTTTGGAGATACTGACAAAGCTGATGGAAGGTTTATTATTGACATGAATAGATTTGGAATTTTTCTTGATAGTGCTATAAGATTAATCACTTTTCCAGATACAATTCATATGCTCAGTGAGCTATTTATTATACAAGTCAAACAAGCATCTGACTAGTGAATGCTCCATTTCCCTGGTAACCATATGTCCTACTTGCTGTCATTGAATATTCCAGAGGAACCATATTTCACTTTTGCATCAGCCAAATATAATGCAAATGCACTTGAGAACACTCAAAGCTTATTTGTTAAAACAAACAAACAAAAAAATCACAGATCTGTTTAAAAATACAAACTTAGACTTAGGAATGTCTTGAAATTAAATATGCATTTAATAATTCTGGATAATAGGTATCAGCATGTCCAGGCAGCAGTACCTCACTTTGAATGATGGTTCATTTACATAAATGACTCTCTCATTTATATGAATAAGACTTACACAGTCATATTTGAGGACAGTTCAGGGCTTAATTGTTAATAGAACATGAAAGAGCTGTGTAAAATGGTCATAACAGTTTTCTAACCTAGATCCAGAGACAGAGAAAATGGATTTGGATCTGACTCCAAGACAGTTACCTGGGAATTCCAATTCCAACAAAACTTGATCCCCCTTTACTTGTTTCTATACCTGTCCCTAGCCTGATTAATGGAACAAACTTGTAAGATCACAGTGCTTAAACTGGCTATAAAGTCAAAATGCTGAACAAGACACACTAATCCTCATTTTGAAAATGGAAATCAGCCTATTAAACTAACTTCACTGCTAATTGTTGACTGTGACATCAGCTAGTTAAAAGAACAGTTGGAAGCAATCCCATGCAGAGAACAACATTTACAGTTTGTACTTTTAGGCTCTGGATCAGCTAGAGGAAAATTTCAGTTTTAGTGCAACTAGAGCTGAGTCTTAATTGGTCCAGGTTCTATGTAATTCAATGGATTGTATCTCCTTGAGGCAGCTGTGAACTTCTTTGTAGGAAAACACTGCAGTTATGCATTTACTGCCTTTTAGGTGAGTTACACCTTGGGAGGTCCTCTTTTCTCAGTGCCAGAATGGAGTGCAGAGGAAAGGAATGGAGCTCAGTGATCCTAGGAAGGAGGTTAGTTTCCAAAACTGGGTAAACACTCATTCATTGTTAAGGTTGATATAAAACTCATTAATTCCAGTGGAGTTTGGACCAGGTGTTGTCATTGTCTTTTTTTATATAGCTTTTGTTAGGCCAAGCACTGGATCTTAAAACAATGAATACTACTGTACATTTTTTACTGGGATTTGTATACAAAGTCACCTTATGTTGCCCTGCATAATCATCCAGGTACTTTACTATGAATATTATAAATTGAGGTAATTTCTGTTGGCATAATACCTTTCTAATCACTAAAGCAAGATAAAACATTGATTAAAAAGAAAAAAAAGAGAAAAAATATTTTAAACACACTCCTAGATAATTAATTTTGTTATGCCTCTTATTTAATAAATAAAATAAAAATATATACTAAGAAATGGGAATTATTCTTGCAGTATGCTTTTGCCTTTAGTATTCCTCAAGGACAAGATTAGGTATTTAGGTAGCATCACTAAAGTTATCTTGGAGTGTATATATATGTTAAATCTGTCAATAGTGCTCAAAAGTACAGTTTTTGTAATATGGACAGAACAACAGCTTGCTCTTTTTAGAATGAGATGACCAAAAGGTTAAGAAAAGTCAATCATCTAAGTGGGAAAAGGAACATATTTCAAACTCTAATTTGAATTAGTAATTCAAGTACTTCCAGAAAATAGTTGTGTCAGTAGATTATTTTACAGGCATGGTCAATGCAATCAAATGTTTATTTAATAGTACAGTGAATTATCCCTGATATCAAATGCAAGTGATCATCCTGGTCTCTGGGCTGCAGCTATCAGAAGAATCAGCATTAGCAATAATTAACATCAAGAGCCAGAACTACCTGCAGGCTGAACTATGGAGGTGTTTACTGCACTCTCCCACTAAAGGTGTAGTGTTGCACAGGAAGAATGAATGTATTTCACCAGGCAGATGAAAAGCAAGCAGAGAGAAGCATTGGAACACTTGCTAGTGGCTGGCATGTGCTCCTGAAAGGAAGGCAGACAGAAAGCCAATCAAGTTTGGAGAAAAGGGTAAGTAACAGAGCTTAAAACAGACACTCACAATAAAATTAAACCTAGCATTCCAGGTGTAAAAATTTTTGTTTCTAATTTGTAATGTAAACACAGAAGTAAGGACCATCCTATGTAACATGGAAAATAAACATACTCTGATCAGAGAGGCTGTGGAGCCAGGAATACACTTATGCCTTGAACCCTGAACATACTGACTGCAGCATCTCAGGACCAGCACACTCCTATTCCCTGCATTTCCTATGGATAAAATCATACTCTTTTGTTTTTCCCCCATTGGAGAGCCTACATTCCTAGCACTGGGTTCCTACTCTATATCCAGTATCCTGAGTAGAGTTTGTCTACAAATCCATTACAGGATGAAATGATTTTTTCCCCGTCTACATTTCATAACTGCCTTTCTACTTTAAAAAAAAAAAAAAACAAAAAACCACCAACTAGCTTTATTCCTTTTATTCAGAATTCTGTCCTGCCATTTCCAGTGTCAGGTGTCAGTAAAATCAAAGTGACTAGTAATTGTATTTGGAAGCAGGCAATGGAATTCCTGTTCAGAGCATGTCTGCAAGGAACATTGGCTGACCTGAACCCTCATTATGACAGTCTCCTGTTTTTTAAATATCAGATAATTAATATTGCCAAATGGGCTTCACATCTTCCATTGAAAGGACCAGGACAGCCACAGTCTGTTGCTGTTTCACTCTAAAAGTGTTGACAAGAACTCTGTGCTGCTGGATAATGAATGCACTTCTCTGACTTGGGCCACAGTATATGCATTCATGCACATTGGGAATTCTTATCTACAGACCTACTCTTTGAAAACTTACACACTGTAAGGCCTCATCAAAGGTGTTATTATCATTTAAAAACAAAATAAAACCCAAAACAACTGGCCAATGCCCAAAATTTCACCAGAAGCGAGGAACAGATCTTCTCCAAGGACAGCCTTGACTTTCTTCATCTCCCAGGATATATTCTGGAGACTACTTGAATGTTTTGGTTTAGGCAGAGCATGTCTAGTTCTTATAGAACAGGGAGATACACTGAAGACATTAAACTGGAAAATATATCTTTCCTTGGATTTACCATGCAAAATTGAATTCATAGGGCAGTGATAAAACAGATGAAGTGTCATCTTGCTGTTCTCAAAGTTCATTATGTCAGGAATTTAACTACAGTACTTATAAAAAAAAGGGGGATTAAAAATGAGAAATTAAGCTGTAAAAGTAGGACTCACTATTTGGAAAACACAGGTGATTTATATATATATATTTGTTACTGTACAGAGCTAAAGGAGGCACTTGGGATTTCACATGAAGTGTTACTTGGGTTTCTCTCATATCTCTCCTTCTACATCTATGAGAGAGGGAGTTAAGGTTCTTCAGCCTCAAAACCTCTTCAGTTATTCAGCCACACCTAATGTTTTAATTAAAATGTGCATGCCATCTTTTCCAGCCCTGCAATTTATTTTCTATTAGCAGAAATTAATTTAAAATTATCTCTCCAAAAAAAGATAACAAAATCTGCTAAACAATCTCACATATCCAGAGTAAACCCCCCTTCTTCCAAAGTTACACTGAGTTATTTTTCACTTCTTCATTTTCTCTTGAAGAAAGCCTAAACCTGACTGTCTCTTGTAATTGAATGGAAATCAGCTGAGTTCAGATATTTACCAAACCATCATCTGAACACAAAGTGCACAGGAGATCTGGGAGACGTGCTGTAGGTACAGAACAACAGAAATACAATATTAGATAAAACTTTTTAGAGAAACAAAAAGAAAGCCAACAGTGGCACACAAATATTTTCTTCAGCAAGTGCTTCCATGAAAAATTTTGGTTCTGTAGCAGGAAGTGAGGAATAGAATTTGCACTGAAAAACCTGCCTGTTCAGCTCAAAAGCTCCTGGAAGGCTAGGAAGTAGAGAATGGCAGAGAAATGAAAGTACCAGTTAGAACTAAATTGTGTTCATCCAGTGTGCTAAATAAGAAACCACTGAATCAAATTGGGATGTCAGAGAATACAGAGCAACATATATTTTCATAAACCATTGTCTGAATTATTTAAAATTATTTATATGCGCTAAAAGATAAATATTGTAAATTAATCTATGAACAAAAACCAGACTAAATATGTCAGTAAAAAATATTTATCAGAAATAATTTAACCAGGAAGGATTCCTTTCATCTCCATAGCAAAAATCTTGTTTAAATGAATTAGTGAATGCAAGGAGACTTCCTTCAATAATGTAATCAGTGGCTGCAGCTGGGGCTTTGTGTTGTTCTCAGAGATGCACATTCAGTGCAATTCAACAGTAAATGTCCACCCCACCCTACATTTGCTGTGATACCAACTCAATGTAAGCATTACTTATTGCTTCAAATGCACCAGGGTCATGTGCTGTGTTCATCATGTATGCAAAATAAGCCATATATTCCTCAGCTGAAGCAGATACAAATGTGCAGTAATTCTGCTGAAGCATTTAGGAATACTGTGGGCTCAGGACTGTTAAGGACACAGGAGTTAGGCCTGCACCTGTAAAAATTGGTAAATATTTCACTGAAGGCTTTTCTTGACCTGTTTTAAGATAAGGTTTGACTTGCTATCTTCTTCCTAAAGCAAGAAAGTAAATCTGTCCACTCAAATCTGACTTTGGCTACACTCCTGAACCATGTTCAGTTGTAAACAAGAGATGTTGCTCTGAATTTTGACTTGACAAAGGATTTAATTTAACACATGCATCTTAGACTGTTCTGAAGTTAACCTGTCTAGTTATCTTCAATAAAGCAATAAGCCCTAGCATGTCATCAAATACTACATAGTTCAAAAGCAATTTTGTGAAACTTTTATGAGATGTCAGTGCAAGTTTGAGGGAAATTTGTAGTCAATCACAGAAATTTAAGACCTATATCTAACTTTTTATTTTTGCAAGAGTACTCTTTATTGCCTTTTTTTATGGCAACAGGCTAAAGCCAATTCAGGACTGTAGCATTTGGGCTTCCCTAAACACTGATTTAGTGTGTACTGGTTATGTTTTAATACCTTAAAATGAAGAAAGTGAAAGACTGGAATTCTGATTTGCTTGATTACTGTGATTTTTTTTTCTTCCCTTCACTAATTAAATTATTAGCATGTATTTCACAATCTAGAGAGAGTTTAAATGTATACAAAATAAGAGAATGAATGAAAATTGTGTTCCTTTACTAGGACTAGATAGAGGGACATACTTTGACTTACATTTAACTGCCATTTCAAAAACCTGAAAAAATATATTATTTCATATGAGGTATTCTGCAGGGTTCACAACAACTGAGTACACTTAACCACGCTAAACTGGCTACAAAAAGTGGCTACTCTGGGTTCTCCTACTTCTGATATTTTTATTTTTTAAATCTCTAATCTGGGAATGTAGACACACCTTTCTATGAGTGATGATAGCTGAAACCTCTCTGGGTGTTGGCAAGATTAACACTGTTGTCCCTCTTGGGTGGTTTGCTTTGAGATTGCTTTTCATTTGCTACCAGCCACATTTTTTTTTGGGTGTATTTTTGATTTAGTTCTCCTGTAATAAAGCAAAAGGAGAGAAAAGCCCTTTGATCTCTCACCACAGCACCCAGTGATCTGTCCAATTTAAGAAAAAAACCTTTATCTTTTCAAATGTGGCTTCTTTACTGTGGCTCAGACAGATTAAAAGTTAAGTCTGACTGCTAATAGCAGCATATTTTCCCACCACATCCTGAGCCACACACACACACCATTTTCTTGTTATTGTTCATGTATTTGCACTTCAGTGCTGACAGGGTTAAACAACTCTTTTGCTACAAGTGCCAGGCAGTAATGGTTTGAAAAGGTCCATTGCAAAACTGCCCTCCCCACTGTGATTGCCTGCTTTTAGTCATGCCCCTCAGAAATGCCTTCCTGAGGATGCCTCAGCCATGCCTCAACTTAAACTGCTGGTTCCTTTCTTCTGGTAACTTGTCTGAGATGCAAATTCATGTCAAAACACAGGTACTTCAGTATTTTTGATGGGCCTCCTCAGCCCTTCTGTTAAAGGATTGAGCTGGGCTGGATGGTGTTGAAAGAGTAGATTCCTAACCTTTCCTTTTCTTCCTACTCTATGCTGTCCTTAAGGCTCCACTTGCTCCTCTATTTAAAAAAAAAAAAAAGAAAAAAAGTATTTTCAGAGCAAAGTAGTTGTTAAGAAAGAAAGACAGGATTGGCAGCTGTGAAGAGATCTCCACAGAATCCAGCTCTGCAAGAGACTACATTGCAGATGCCACCTTTCTCATCTCCCACTGTGTGTCAAACTGGAAGATCTGTGTCTAAGTGGGAAGAAGTGGAAAAAAGTGGTTCCTTTTTCATGCACATTCACTCCTTTAGCTTTAAAGGTTGTCAAATATCAGTGCTTAATGCTACACACATCTGTTCTCTAAAATCTGGGAAAACACAACACCTTGCAAGCCACTTCTGTCAAATTCATGCCTGTGATCTGAAGGAAAAAATTTTAGCATAGTCAATGCCCTCTTAGACCTTGGTATTATTTTTTGCATATACTATACATTACAGTTCAATGTGATCTGTGCTAATTTTTCCTTAGAAATTGGAAGAACATTTTCCAAAAACTGCTGGCTTAAACCCAAAAGAACCCCTGCAGCTGAAGCTACTCTGCAACACTACCTCCTTTTTCAGGGGTGCTCAGTCATATTCTTCCTCAAGTCAATACCGAGGCAATAATTAGTATTGTCAAGACAATATTAGAAAACTTAGTTTATTTGTTTGCTTGTGAAGAATAGCACGTTCTCTTCAAAGGAATAAGAAATTAATTGAATTTTTTTACAACTTCCACAACACCAGGAAGTTTTTTTAAATATGCCTCTGAAGTGCTGTGCTTTAGGAAGTCTACTCTTCATTAGGAGAAGCTTAGCAACAAAGTGAAACAGGATATGAAATGCCTCATCTATTAGTGTTAGATGAGGAAAGTGCAGTAAAAATGCCAGTTCAAACACTGGTAGCTGTATTATAGCTGAAAGTATTTTGTCAAAGTTTGCAGTGCAGATTTGGTGGCACACTAATGAAGAATGATTAGCCATACCTCTCATTAGGGTTCTTCCTACATTGGAAGCAACAGTTTTTTGTTTTTTTTTTCAGGTAATCCCTGAATGATGTTTATAACTTTCATTATTTAAAACATTTTTGTTTTAGCTTATATAAATAACAATTATTTAAATTCATCAAGGGGAACAAGAAAGAATGAAAACATGATTTGTTCAAAGACACTAAGAAGCAAAAGTGATAATTTGATCATAAGGAACCATAGACAGAAGTGACTACTGTATTTGTGCTTTTGCTCCAAATCATCTTCACTATGTCTATTCATCTCATATTTCCTTCCTTTTTGTAATTGTTTGTATAAATAAATTCTGGGAGTGAATTGCATAAATATAACTAACACAAATCCAAATGCACAACTTGCCTTGGTTCCTTCATGAAATCTATTTTATTAACCCAAGTTTAAATAAATTACATCAATAATTCCCTGTTAGTTATAAAATGTGTGCACATCAATTGATCTTTCTTATGGTAATATTTCTCATATCAATGTATACTCATCAAGAAAAATGCTAATCCAATATGATCAGGTTTCATTAAAGTTTTAGGAGCTTCCTTGTAGTCCCTGAAATCAGCTTTTCAAATGAAAACTGCTAACACTGTATTGAGTTAAAACATTAAAATCTTCCCTGTCTACAACTTTTACATATATTAAAGGATTTATATCTTTAAATCACAATATGCTTTCCTAAGAAAAAACCACATAAAAATGATGAATCAAATGAGCAAAGAGCATCATATTATATGTGTGGTGAGCTTGAAGTAGTTAAGACTACAATTATAAAATACTTTTAGCAATGCTTAAAAAGAATAAGACATAACCTAACAATTATAGGAATTATTAACAATTCAAGGAATCCTGCATCCCTTTAAAATGTCAAGATGATGTCTGTTGGCTACTACATGTTTACTTTACAAGAGAGCTGACAATTACTAAAATATCTGAAGAATATTTCTGTTGTTTTCTATCACTTTTAAAAACCTAACCCTTTACACAAGCCAGAAGCTTGGTCATTAGCTTCAGAGAATACGAGATGAAGCTGTTAAATTTTACTGCATTTTATTACTAGCCTCACCTCTCTTTCACCTTTTAATCATAGGATAGTCAAGCTACTCCTAGATACTGGATAATTAATTAAATGTCCACAGGATGTTTCAATGGATTTATTGCAGTGTCTATTCTAAGCACATAACTTTCCTTACCTGTCAATACCTAAACATTCTGGCCTATGTTCATATGGAAATTGTGGGGCTAGCAGTGCTTCACTGAAACTTGTCCAAACCCATATGGCACA
>VZRX01011755.1:99613-115094 GCA_013398075.1 Notiomystis cincta | reverse complement strand
GATAGTCTGGGTAACTGCTACAGCAGATAAAAGAACCAAACTTGATCAGGCATTAATTGAAGAGGGTATGTGGAATGTAGGAATGTTTATTTCAGTGAGATTATTTGATTGTAGACCTCATCAAATGGCATTGTAAGGGAAAGGAGGAAGCCATAAATAAGACATGGAGAGAGACACTAACCTGCCAAGCAAAATTAATGGAGACAAAGACAAGAAACAAAACCTGATCTGTCACACTAACTGATGAGCTACCAGATAAATGCACACAAACAAGGATTCTGTGACTGATAAGGATGCAAACCTGGGGGTCCAAGATGTTGGGGCAGGTCAGTGAGACTGTGTCAGCTGAGGAGGTGATTTGTAAGGGAAGGGATTTGGGAAGGGGACATAACAGGGCCAGACAGAAAAAGGGCTGATACAGGTAAACTGTGGCCAGTTGTTTGGCTGAGCCCTGTGCCTGGTCCCCATTGTCTGTCCTGTTTTATTGGGTCTTTTCTTAATTGGCTCTCTATGTAATTTCAGTTTCTATACCATGTGTGTGTGAATGCTGCAGTGGCTAAGTGAGACCAGCTTGAGTAGAAACTAGGCCAGCAACTGGAGTCTCTCTGAAGGTGTTGGCACCAACCAGGTTTGCAGTGCCAGTGGTGGGAGTGAGTGAGCCTCTTGGTGGCAGGAGCTGGAGGGCCTATAGCTATCTGAATTATTTTGTTGGTTTCCTACAGGCTATAGTGACAGCTACAGGGGCTTGAACGCTCTGCCTTGTAATGCCACAGCTGAGTTAAACTTCTGCTGCTGCTGCTTTCTGTGGGAGAGATGGAAGGAGACAGTAGTGCTTACAAAGCCATCTGGCTTACAATGACTCCATCCAGTCACATAAGTGATTTCCCTTGTCTTGGTTTTAGGGTTGTGGGGCACAGCTCTTCCAGAGCTTACTCCACCTAGGCCAAAAAATGTACTTATGATTTGGTTGGCCTTGGGTTATGAATAAGCCACTGCATTTGGATATAATTGTCTGTTCAGCCCAAGAATTAACTGTTGTTGTAGGTACTATCAGACTAATAGAAATGTTGAAATGTAATTCAAATTACAGTTGTTAGAATTGTTGGAGTAGATAGGATATGCAGAATACTCTGTTTACTAGCCCATTAGATGCCTATAGTTAAATGTGAAAATGCTTGTAAATGTTGATGTTTACCATCTTGTATAATGGGGAAAAATAATTGCCTTTTCAGTATGCACTCATGAAGAGGAAACGTGATTTCTGGTCAGCCTGGTAGGGTTTTATAGGGTATACTCATCAGATAGTCCTTGTGTAAAGCCTTCTATGGGAGCAGGCTATGTTTGAGAATATTCCTGAAGTATTAGTTTACTTTTAAAATACATGTCTTTTGTGGGCTACAGGATAGATGTCATTTATTCTCTGAATTTGAGATGGAGGGTATGGAGTAGTTTCTTGTGTTTCGCAGGACCATTAAGTAGGGATATACAGGGAGTCGGAAAGTGATTTTTAGATATTTGCATTAATTACTCTGGTAATAATTCTCTTCTGTGATAGTTAATAATAAGTGTGTGGCTGCAGTATTAGTAATTTTACTGGAAAAGGACAGTGAAGAAGACACACCTCAAAGGGTATTGTCTTGGTGAAAATACCTACTTTTTCCCAAATAAAATAGAAAACTTTTAGATAAAACATTACTGCAAGAATCATATACAGAAATAGAACAAACACTTTTAAAGAGTATTTTACAAACAGGCATACTCTTTATTCACCTTTGTTATCATTACACTTTTGAGAGTTTATAGGGTACACAGATGAGAATGAGACAAAACTATACTGGATATGTCAGGGAAGTGATAACTTCTGAGGATGTTGGTGAAATGCTGATTTTTAGGGACAAGATTGTAGGTTTTAGTGACCTGACATGCGCTGCTCCTTTTACTAGTAACAATCTGATGACTTAGTCCTGATATTGCTTCCTTTCAATATGAAATCATCTGTATTCCTGTTCATCGTGCTCTTTTAGTTAAGTACATATTTAAAGAAGGGCACTGAGTTTATCTTGTTAGTTAAATACTAGGTAGAGTGTTCTTGATGACTGTCATCCAGTCTGTTCTCGCTGCATTTTGGACATGAGAAAATACATAGCATATGGCTGGAAAAAGTAGCAGTAGTCCTAGAAAATATTTTGAGGACTAACAAGAAACAATTAGAGTGATGTGGATTTGGAGAACTCCTGTTATTGTGGAAAGTATTATATCCTGCAAATAAACTACTGAATTTAATGACCAATAATAATGTAGACTGAAAAAACATACTGTCAGCATATAGTTATTCCACATGTTGATTGAAAATAACATGAAAATAAAATTATACAGGATATTTGTCTCTTCTAGCTCCTTGTACTTTCCTGCATGGTAGCATTCTCTTGATACAATTATCACATGAGAATTGGTTTCTTAATAAAAGCTAAGACAAAACACCAAGTCTTCAGTTAATTAGGTTTGTATTGGGTTTTTTCCTAACATCTGTTTGCAAATAAGTTGAACTTAGCTTTAGGTTACTTCTTTTTCAGTACAGAATAAGACACAATTATATTTTAATTCTCTGTACGTGTGGTCCTAAAAAGATATTTTACCTTTATTTTCTTTCTAATGGGAAACAATTTTGACTAAAATTACTGTGGCTTACTGCAGAGGGCAGTTACCACTTACAGAGTTTGAAATATCTATGAGCGTTAGTAATCTGGAGTGATAATGAAGGCAAACTACCAAGCAGTTTGCATCTCCACAGTCTTTGAAGTGGTTCAAAGTATTTTGAAGCAAAATAATAATAAGAAGAATAAGAATAATAAAAATAATATTAGAAGAACTTTTTTTTCCAAAGTAGACCGCTTTGTGTGGGGCGGGTTATATTGGTGTTAATGCTTGGGAAGGGCGTCACATTTAAATTAGGGCAGTAGCAGTGGGAGATCCCCAGCTGAAGGTATGTACAGATTGTATTAGGACAGGAGTGATTATTGTATTATTTCAAGGTATTGTTTTCTACCAGCTTCACTAAATCCACATTTTTCTTTCCTCCATTTGACATTTTCTTTTGCACTCACAAAATCCCAGCATACCCAATTTACCAATATTTTTATTACTTGTCTTTTTCTCTTTGAATAGGCTTAGTCATCACGGTGCAAAAAATTGGGCAACAAATCATTTTTCTCTGCCTCTTGTAGCGTAGTTCCTTTAAGATTTGTCCTTCAGAAGTGTTCTCTGAAATGTAATAAAATGCATGTTTTCACAGAAGCTGTGCTCTCAAGGCACTTAATGGGTATCTCTTCCAGTTTTTTTGATCTTGAGCTTCTGAGGGCAAGCAGCCTTCTGGAAGAGTCACCCTTTACCTGGACATCTACTGTCATGAACTGTCAGGTGCATACCTGCATTTTGACCTATTTTTCTCTAAAAAATTAAACTGCAGTTCGTTAAGGAGTTCAGAAGAGATTGAGCAACAAACAGATGCATGCATCATCAGGCTGGTTCCCTAAAGAAAGTGACTGCTTTAGATAAGATACAACAGGGGAAAACTACAATCTGTATTAAAGTACTTGAAAGAAAGAGTCTGAAAAGTTCAAAAATTTTGTAACACATGGCCACAAATCAGAGAGGAAAAATACCTTTTTTTCCTCTTGAACACTTGGACAAAACTTCTAGTTCTTAAAAAGAGTGTCCTTGCACTGTAAAGAACGCTGGAATACAAACTATATGTTGATGAAAACCTACCAAGAAGCAACTTAATAGAGTTCAGAAAATAAAATGCCCCTGTAAAGCTAAGAGCTGGGAGAGGTCTGTAGTCCACTCTTCAACTAGGTCTGAAGTGAGATCTCTAACAATCTAGGAGGAGGGGACAGTTCTGGAACACACAGCCATTGCAGACAAATTGTTTTCTATGCTTCAGCTATCTGCAGTTACATGCAAATGTAATTGAAATAGTGCTGTGGTGGAATAAAACAGAAGTGGTGGAGTGAGTAGACAAGCTGGAGGGCAACTAAATACTACGAGTTTGCTTGCACTAGGAATTCTGTCAGAGAAGTTCTTGTGATATTTGGACTCAAGGATGGTTCCAGTGGCAGTCCATGTGTTTTTAGTTTTTGTTTGTCTAGTCGGTGATCTCTGGATGTGTACTTTTCTATATTTTCAGCATGATGCGTTTTAATTTTGGCAGAATAGTGGGGTGGAGGGGAGGGATGTTTATTGCATTTGCTGCTAGGTTCATAGGCATTGGTGGGGAACTCTGAGAAGAATGACAGCTCTATTAAATTATTTGATAGCATGGACACACATGAGGAAAAGTAGTTGTGTTCATAACCAACTGGGAAAACATTGCTTGGAGGTGAATGACCTTCACATCACTAGCACTGGAAACTTCAGGCACTGTGTAGGCCCTGTGGAATTTTAATGAAGTACACAGACTTAAGCAGAGATTGATGATTTGGTTTTTTCAGGTTATGTGTATGAATGGCTATCAGTACATGAATAACTAGAACGATGAAGCATCTCTGTGCTGAGCTAGCAGAATTAAAATAGGCTGCAGTACAGAGCAAATGTGTGATGAGCTAAGTACAGACCTGATAGGAAAGGGGTGCAATGCAGAGAGCAAGCTCTGTGTGGCAGCTGCTTACTGACTAGTACAGATTCCATTGCTGTGAAGACTGTGCTTATACGTCTTCCTGTGCTTCTGTAGCCTGTAAATGGTAAGGCAGGAGGAATGTAAAATATGTGATGCCTTATTTTGTTCATGTTACTCTTTTCTTGATAGAGTTTTGATTTTGCATGGATATTAAAATTTTTATATTTTAGTGCTGCTAAAGTAAAATTAAGTAGTAATTTTTCCAGGTGTTAGGGAACCATCAAAAATCTGTGTTTATAAACACAATATAAGGGTGAATACTTGCAGGTGCTAAATTTCGCGGTGTTTAAGTCTTCAATGAGTCACTCCTAATGCTAACTGCAAAGCAATACTGAAGTATAGATTGTAATTCACTCATCTGGAGGTGGGTTTTGTTTCTGTTTTGTTTTGGTTTTCTTTGCACTGGCGTAGAGCGAAGACAGTCCTAGTCCCAAGCGACAGCGCCTTTCCCACTCAGTCTTTGACTACACAGCAGCATCACCAGCCCCATCACCACCAATGCGACCATGGGAGATGACATCAAATAGGCAGCCTCCTTTGGCTCGACCCAACCAACACCACTTCTCAGGGGAACGATGCAACACACCTGCACGAAACAGGAGGAGGTAAGCAAGCTGTATAGCTTGAGAAACAAGTTCTTATTCTTTCTGATTTTAGCTCAAAGAAGGTGTTTTTTGGCCAGCACTGACTAGATTACACATGGTAAACATGTTAACATTTCCTTTGAGCTGTAAGATAATGCAGTTGTGATTGAAGTTACTGGAAGTAATTCAGGCTTCTGCATCAGCTTGTAAATTTATGTGAATAGTCAGCTTGAGGAAGGGAGTGCTCAAAACATGTTTTATTATGAACCTAATTCTCTATTATTCTGAAATGAGGCAAAAAGCATGTAGAAAAATGCAAAGAAAAATCTTTCTCGTCAGGGTACTTTTAAAGGTGTTAATAGTAACTCATATAATACCATCATTTTCATTACAGTTATTTTTGTGCTTAAAACCAATCAGAATAAAGATGAGAGATACCAGCTAGGGAGATGAGGAGGTTAGCATAGTGTCAAATGTTTGCTGAAGTGGGTGATTCACATGTAATAGGAGTTAGATTTTCATGTTGGTTTTACCTTGTGGCTCATTAACTTCTCAAAGCAGAGATTTTGGAATAAATTCCAGTGGTTATGGAAGAGATTGGAGCTTGTGCCTGGACGGATGATACTCCAGCAAAACACAAGCCCACAGGTTTTTTTGCTATTCTGGTTAAATGATCCAAAACAGAAGCCTTCATTGCCTCACATTCTGCCTCAAAAATACTGAGTCATCTTATGCAAGTTAAAACACACTGTCTCTTCTTGCTTCTAAGAAATGTTTTAGCTTGGTTTATACTAAAAAAAAGTGTCCATCCTTTTCCATTAGTATGAAATCCAGGCTTAAGATATATTTAGCTAGTTTTCTTCAGATTCCACAAATCAAATTTGTCAACAATGATCAGCCAGTAGTTTTGAAGCAAGAGAGTTTAGAGCATGCTAGTTTTGTATCTTTGCTTCAACTTCATGAATTTGAAAGCTTTCAGTCAGTGGCATGTAAAATATGCAGCTCTTAATGCAGCTTGTCAGACTTACAAGCGAGGTTAAATTGTAAACTTAAAAGAGTTGTTGTGAAGACAGAAGATCAGACCTTTTATATAGCTTGGTACAAGGATGCTCTCTTAGGGGCATTTGGCCCACAAAATGATCTTGACCTCGAGTGGTTTGAACTGGATACTGAAGATAAATGCATTCAATCATTTTTGTTTGGTGTCCAGTCAGCTTACACAAATTTCTTTGCGGTGTTCATTAACATCTGCAGAGTTAAACAGCATGCTTAACAAGCTAAATGCTACAAATAGCAGAATCTAGACAGTTTGGATATACTGTGGGATGGAGGATAAGAATGGAAATGTGTAAGGGTTGAATGTGCATAGGACAAGTGTATGACATTGAGATACAGTCAAGTGTTACTGAGGTAGTAGCCTGTGACTTTTGCAAGTAAAGCCACTTGCAAACAGGGAGACACTTCATTGCAAAGCCATCTTCAGTCTGACAGGAGCTGTTAGGTTGGCTGCAGCTTTGTGGACACAGACATTACTCTTTCTAGGGCCAGCTCTCTATTCCTGGGTAATAACACAAGTTTTTGTTCTAATCAGAGACATTTGAATGTGTCAGTACTTTGTTTCCCTGCACTTGGGTTGGGGCATTTTTTAGCTTGGATGCAGTTTTGCATTTGAGCTACCTCCAGGTCAGTTCCAGAATAGCATTGCACGCAGTTCTTCTTCTAGAACCAGGATTTCTAGGGAGAGCAATGCATACATGTTTCTTGTTTTGCAGGAGTCTTTCTGAGCCTTAAGAGTGCTCTGGAGTCATACCAGAACTAATAGCCATTCTCATGGATCAAAAGCTTGATTCCTTAAGATCATTATGAGTGCATCTGTTATTATTGCTTTAGGTGAGGTTATGCCTATGCTTTTGAAGCAAATCTTTTGTTTTCCCTGCTTTGTTTTCTCTTCTCATTGCAGTGTGGTTTCAGAGTTCACCAGGTTTTCAGGTTAAGATAAGATGAAAGGTGCACTCCAGCTGCCAATGATCACTGAGCTCATGGAAACAGGCTAGGACAAGTGCAGGCAAAGTCTTTGAAGTGTGTCTAGTGTGGACATCACTGCCCCAGTGTCATCAGCATTAACTGTTTCATCCTACCAGTACTACCTGGATTTTTTTTTTTATTACCTGGCTTACTATTTAGACCTCACCTCTTGCAATTAGTGATTTTGTACTGTGCCTAACACAAGAGTGTCATAATTTGTTGTGGTTTTTTATTCTGATGCATTGTAAGCAAATAAATAAATGTTGCATTGAGAAAGATAGCCTTCTGGTGTGAATTTGCAGAAAGATTATTTTTGTCTAGATACTTATATATAGTACAGATAAATTATGAATGTAAAAGCATGATGCATGCCTATATGAAACAGAGAAGGCCATTCCAATTTATCAATCATTGTGAAATGGGGGGATCTGTACCATTGCTGTGCCTTACCTTTCATCTGTGCTTCCTTTCCTCCTTGTCTTGAATGTAATTCTGAACTAAAGGGATTCAAGAATGTCTTACTGCAAAGAAATCACCCTTGTTAGAAATACTAAGATCTGCACATACTAACTCTGCAGTTATGGATACCTTTTGATGGCTGTTCTTACCTGAGGGTAGGAATTCCTGCAATTTTTTCACCACTTTCATCCTGTCTCTTTGTTTTAACCTGGCATTTACCATGTTTATGCTCTGCGTGTAGTAACAGAGGATTTTTTTGTGGCTGTTTTTTAAGGACTTTAAGCACAAGTCCATTACCAAAGTTTAATAATAGTTTAGACCCATGTCTTGACAATTATTCTGAAGTAATTTCCCATAATTCAGAAGCTAATTAAGCTGTGTATCCAGATGCTCTGAATTTTGCTGACTGAAAGGATAGTGTATTTATAATTCTGCATAGGAAAAAATCCAGCTTTGCTTTTTACCAGAGAATGACACTTCTTCATTCATTTAAAAAGACACTTCAGAAGTTTTGCCAGCCTTTGTTGGCTTTTTCATAATTTTGGGTTCATGGAAAAGTAAACCCAGGCATTTTAACCAAGACAGAGGCAGGACTAGTTTTATGAGAACTACGTTGTCTAAGAAGCCACCTTGTCTAAGTGCTGGTGGCAGTTAAGAGAATTCCATTCTTCTGAAGTACTGGTGCTGTCTTTTGTAACTTTCCTCTATTTTTGGAGCTTTTCCAAAGAAAAATCCTCACATAGGCATTTTTATGTTAAAATATTCAGACCATTTCTGTTTCATAGCAGGAAATAGCAAGTTTGAAAGAACCTGAGTACTCCAAACAGTAGAACATCATCTGCATTACTAGTTCCTTGGTTAGAAATTATATATGCCAATTTTACCTAAGGAGAATGTAGCAGTCGTATCACATTATTAATAAAGTAATAGAGAGTGCAGCAAAACCTTTGGGAAAGAAAATGGATTTAAGATAAAATACATTAGTAAGAACATAAATTTAGGTTCTCAATGCTTAGAAGAAAACACAGCTTTTATGTTCTGCCATGGTAGTTTATAAAAATAAGGGCAGCTATGCATTTTTAAATTTATTTGGGTTTTTCTTTGATGTGTTGCAGCCTAGCCTTATGCCTTGTGTCTGACTTGTTGAGAATTACCATTTGTTTCAGTTCTAAGAGAGGCAACAGTGTCATAAAATCTATGTGAAGTAGGGTAGAAAAATAATGACTTGAGACATTGTATCATATACTCACAGTAGCGTCTGGGTAGCTGTTAATGTGGTCTCCCTTCCCCAGAGTTTGTCTGTTTCATCAGCATGAGAGTTGGGCTCAACTTGAGAAATACCTGGGATTTGCCAATAGGTTTCAGGTTTATTTCACTTTTATATGGTAATAGCAGTAGCTGTGTTCCATGCAGTGTTGGAGAGGACATGTTCTAGTAATGATCACAGATCCTGTATGTCTCTTCTCTGCAGTTTGGGTCCTTTAGCCTGTTTCATAAATGAGAAACCATTTCACTCCATGTACCTTTAATTTGCTGTTGCTTCTGGGACCTGTAACTTGTGTGTGTTGTGGAGATTGGAAAGCATGTGCTGAAAGTACTGCAAGATCATTTTTTGCTTTCAGTGCTTTCCCCTTCCAAGTAAATGAGAAGTGGCTTGTTCAAAACTTCTTATAGTGGTCTGTATGCATCATTTTCTGAGTGCTGAACCTGAGCCAGTGGTCTCTGATTTACATAAATTTCGGCTCAAGGTAGTTGCAGCTCTGCTCAGAACATACACACAATTATATGAGAATACATAATCAAGTCCTACACCTGTAGATCAGTTGCTCAAAAGAGGTATATGCTCTGGTCTAAATCAATCTACGGAAGTTCTCCACTCTGAAAAAGAAACAATCATCATTTCCTGGGATCTTCTGGAAAGAATTTTAGAATGCCCTCAGTTATGTAGTGAACATGTGAGAGCTGAAAAATTAATTTGTTTCTTCAGAGAGGTCTACTGCTTTTTCTGCTGTCACTAAGCAAGCAATGATTCTGTGGCGTGGTTGAAACAAAGACCCTGGAGAAATCTGTGATCATTTAGTGAAGGATTTTTACCTAGATAGAATAAAGGCATGGAAATGTTGTGAAGATTGCTCTCTTGACTTTTATAGCAATCCAAGTGTCATTTTTTTAACAAGGTAATATTTATATAGGAGTTCTTCTCTTGGTTTTCCTAACAGCATTAAGCTATGGTCTGTTAAGCATTTCCATACTGAAAAAAGTGTCATTTGTAAGGATTCTAGCAGTTCTGTCAGTAAAAAGTTTTATTCCAATCTAATAAACTTGTTCTAGTAAAATTTTCCAGTTTAAAAAATTCCTTGATATTTGATTCTCTTGAGGTTTTTGTTATTAAGAAGGATTTGTGTCTTTTATATAACCTCTAATTTTTTTAATGCATTTTCAGTCCTCCTGTTCGACGTCAGAGAACAAGGAGGGATCGTTTGTCTAGACATAATTCTATTAGCCAGGATGAAAATTATCACCATCTCTCCTATGGACAGCAGCAAGCAATAGAAGAGCCTCGAGCCTTTCGCCCACCGAATGTATCTCCTCGTATGTTGCACCCAGCTGCTCACCCACCACAGCAGAATGCAGTGATGGTTGACATTCATGATCAGGTAAAACTTTTAGAGTACAAACTGTTGGCTGTTCAAGATGTGGTGCTTGGTTTTGGGGGGTTTTCCCCAACATCTTCAAGACCCCTCTCCTCACCAAATAGTTCACTTCATCTCATAGTTGAGAATGAAAGTCACAGAGTACTAAATTCTGTTTGACTTCTTACAGAGTGGTGATTTTTGTTGAATATTATGTGTATGAAGCATTGCAATAGGCAGTGGAAAAAAAAAACAAACAAAAGTTCACACTTTTAGTTAAAAAAAATTGATACTTAACAATTCATGCTTAACAAAAGTGCATGAATTGGCATATTTCTCTAGGTCTCTGTCTCAAACCTTTGAAATACAGTTATTTTGCTTTTGTAATTAGTTTCTTGTGATAGATGTAATATGATACTTATTAATGATGTATTCTATGTCACATGAAATACACCTTACCTTAGGAGTCATTAAATAGTTAAAATATATTATTTAGAAGTAGAATTCACGATGCCTATTGTTGTCTGCATAGCAGCAGAAGTCATGATAGTTTTGTTGCATAACTAAATTAAGCCTCCAAGCCTAATCAACTCCTCCTTAAATTATATGAAAAAATGATATATGTAGTTGGTCCAGAAAGTAAATAATTCCTCTCTGGAACAGCACTTTGTATAGAATTCTGTAACTGAGGACCTGTAAAAGAAGTTTTGGGCTCTCATTGCAAGAAGGACATTGCGTTGCTAGAGTATGTCCTTGGAAGAACAATGGAGCTGGTGAAGAGCCTAGAGCACAAATCATATGAGAAGTAGCTGAGGGAGCTGGGTGTGTTTAGCCTGGAGAAAAGGAGGCTCTGGGAGGACCTTACCAATCTCTAAAACTACCTGAAAGGAGTTGTAACCTGGTGGGGGTTGATTTTCCAAGTAACAAGTGACAGGACAAGAAGAAATTGCACCAAATTGCACAAGGGTAGTTTTGATTTGGTATTAGGAAAAAATACTGAAAGGATTGTCAAGCATTGGAACTGGCTGCCCAGGGAAATGGTGGAGTCACCATGCCTGGAGGTATTTAAAAGACATAGGTGTGGCAATTACAGACGTGATTTAGTGGTGGCACTTGCTGGGNAGCCTGGAGAAAAGGAGGCTCTGGGAGGACCTTACCAATCTCTAAAACTACCTGAAAGGAGTTGTAACCTGGTGGGGGTTGATTTTCCAAGTAACAAGTGACAGGACAAGAAGAAATTGCACCAAATTGCACAAGGGTAGTTTTGATTTGGTATTAGGAAAAAATACTGAAAGGATTGTCAAGCATTGGAACTGGCTGCCCAGGGAAATGGTGGAGTCACCATGCCTGGAGGTATTTAAAAGACATAGGTGTGGCAATTACAGACGTGATTTAGTGGTGGCACTTGCTGGGTTAATGGTTGGACCTGATGAACTTAGGGGTCTTTTGCAGCCTTAATGATCCTTTATTGTTGTCTACTAAATTAACAGGCCGCAGCACAAGTACACTGTTTGCTACGTAACCATGAATAGACCTGGCTGCGTGGATGTCCACGTCACAAGCTGCATGTGAACAGGAGGCAGCTGTAACATCCATGCTTAAGAGCTGGTTTGCATTCAGTGCAGTTGCATAGCACTGGTGTGTCACATTATGTGTGCACAGCAATTCTCAGCAGGGAAGTATTTGCATTTAGGACCAAGTGCAAGGATTCTAGACATCTCACAAACTTACATTTTTAACAATTCTTCTGCTGGAGATCAGATAATGCTCTTGCTTTTTGTCGTAAGCTTACATCATGACAAGTCCAGCTGAACAATTTTCCATCCCAAACACCATCTGTAATCAGATGTCAGTATTTCCAGACTAACTGAGGTCTTCCGTGGTGCTGCTTTCAAATTCAGAGGCATGAAAATTTTGAGAAGTAATTTTTTATTATTATTAACATTCCAGGATCACATAGAGAGCGTAGCACTTACACCCTATTTTTGTAGCAAAGCCAGAACTGGTTCAAGTTCAGTGTCTCTCTTGGGACCGGTTTCTGCCAATTTTGATACATAGGTTGAGACTTTAACCTCTGTTCAGTGATCTGTGTTCTGTTTTGATCTCTTTGGCTGTACACTACCAGTTTGGCAGTTTAGCTCTCTTTATTCATTCTCGCCTTCCTGAGGAGCTGTTCTTGTTTTGGCTGATTATGAAGGAAGAGAGAGCTTTGAAATAATTACTTTCAATTCATCTGTGCTGCCTGACTCTTAAGCCTTTTCAGTTTTATTAGAGCATCAGAGTATTAAGAAATCTAATGAAACAAAACCAACAACAAAATTTCAAACAAACAACACATGTAGTTTCTAGGTCCAGAATACCTTTGCAACTTGGTTTGATGATCATATTTTAGGGGTTGCCACTAATTAGAAAACAGGTTTACGTGGTTTCCTAATGGGAATCTGGGTAGTTAAGGTCTGCTGCCTCTTAGTCATGTTACTTTTCAGCTTTCTAGTTAGCTGTTCTGTTACTTAAATTGGTAGTTTAGCTTAAATGCCTGGCAGAAAGGGAATCAAGAGAGTGGTCTTATTGGAAGATGGAAAATCTGGAAAATTGTTGTTTAAATATACAAGTCTCTTGCATTAATATTGAATCAGTTGCTTCAGAACTGGGAAAATTCTTGAGCTGCTTGTAAATCAGCTTTTATGTGGGAGTTACTGCTTCTTATTTCATAAGAATTAACCTGGGGGAGAGAAGGGAGGGTAGGCAGGCTTAGTAGTCTGAGTGACTAAACTTCTGAGTGACTTAAGGTGCCACTGAAGTCTTAACATTTTAAGCTGAGAGGTCCTTCTTGCCCAGAAATTCTGATCAGTAAATAACATTCCAATGATAAAAAACATTTTAATGAACAGAAATTAAAACCGTCTGCCTCCTTTTACACTTTCTTTGTGAATACATTATTTTTCTGATATTTAAATAAAAGCTTGCTTTCTTACTGTGCTGTCCAACAATGTTAAGACTTTGCAGTAAGTTATTAAATACGTTTTCTTTTCCTTTTGCTACAGATTCATCAGGGCACAGTTCCTGTTTCATACACGGTGACAACTGTGGCTCCGCATGGGATACCACTTTGCACAGGCCAGCACATTCCAGCCTGCAGCACGCAGCAGGTCCCAGGGTGCTCAGTGGTTTTCAGTGGCCAGCACCTTCCAGTTTGCAGTGTGCCTCCCCCAGTAAGTGGGTCTCTGTAACTACACCAGCTTCAATCTCTTTTTCTAGTATAAATCTATAATGTCATACACAGTACTTTATACAGTGTTTAGTGAACACTTGATGTTGGTATAATGTTGGTCGCTGCCAGCAGTGTGTAACTTTGCTTTTCCTGTGGTGCATTCTGTGAATAAGCCTGTGTGGCACTGAAGCAAAACCCTTGATATGACCCATCTATTTCTTTAAGCTACTCATTGAAGAGTAAGGGTAATTTGCGTTTATCATGCCCGAGTCCCATTTATCCCCATGAGAAGCAACAAAGTCTGCAGCATGCTGCTGGCTAGTCTGGGGTATTTGTGAGAATCAGTTCCCCTTACCTGTCAAATTGGTGAAAATCTGTTACGTAAGCTGGTATGTATCCCTGAGGCAGCATGAGAGGCAGACTTTCTTCTGTTACGTGGTGGTGTTAGTTGAACAACAAGATCTCAGAATAAGTACCCCAAGATTGGAACAGTACTTACACAGTAAATTCAGCAAGGAAAAAAGCAACATGTCCTAAGAAACAACAGAGAAAAATCTGGAGCTATATTGAGGCTTAGGGAAATCCATCCAATGGATACTAATAATCTTACCCTGTACTTTGTAGGTATATTATCTGTGCAATTCGTAAAATGTTTTGTAATTCAACAATGCAGTTGTCCTTTTAATACATATAGGAGTAAAGCTCTGGTTTTTGTTTTGAATGTACAACCATTAATCAGGTGCATTGAGAGAATAGATTCAGTACAAGTGCATATAAACAGTTAACTTTCTGTAGCATCAGCAGGTAGATTTTATGCTTTCTTCTGTTAAAGCATAAAATCGAGGAATAGTTCTCAGTTTAGTGGGGATTCCGGAGGTTGTCTGATGGTCACCTGCTGCATTTCCAAGTATGAAGATTTCAGAACTCCTCTAAGCTTCTGCTTCAGTGTTTGACTGTCCTTGTGATGAAGAATTTCCTCTGTATGTCTGCTTTAGTTTTCTTTGCTGCACCCTGGTCCCATTGGTCCTTGTGCTCTTTCACTTTGCTTCTCGAGGAGGACTTGGATTCTTCCTGTCCACTCTCAGGAAGTAGTTAGACACAGTGGTAAGGTTTTTGCTTAGTTTTCTCTTTTTAAAGCAGAAGAAGTTTAGTTCTGCCACCTCTTTCGTGCAGTTTTCTCCTGGTCATCGTGTTGTCATTTTCTCTGGTTAGCACTGGGATGCCCAAAACTGGGCCCAGGACTTGAGATTAGTGTCAAAATTTTTGAATGGAGGGACAGAATCACTTCACTGGTTTCACAAGTTGCTTTCTTACCAGTGCAGGCCAGCACACCAGTCTTTTTTGGCTGAGTACACTGTGGCTATTGTGCACATGCGCACCACAACCCCACTTTTATTTCTGCAAATCTGACTGCAGGCAATTAGTCTCAGAGTTTCCTGCTCCATGGAGTTACTCCTTTCCAGTGCCAGAGGTCACATTTGCCTTTGAACCTTGCATAGTTCCTGTCAGCCAATTTCTCCAGCCTATAAAAATATATCTCAAAGGTAGCCCATGCCCTCCAGCATGTTACCTTGCTCACCAGCTTCATCTCTGAACTTCCCAGTATCCTTCTGTTATTTTCACAATATTTGTCTCTCTCACTGCGTGTGTAACAATGAAGTAAATAAATGCCATTTATTGCGTACCATCATCAGTTTTAAAAGTTCTTCAGAGGACAAGATGGCATCCAGAGGGACATGGACAAGCTTGAGAAATGGGTCCACGTGAAATCTCATGTGGTTTAACAAGACTAAACACAAAGTGCTGCACCTGGGTTATACCAACACAGGCTGGGGATGAACAGATCAGAGCAGCCCTGTGAGAAGCACTTGGGGGTGCTGGTGGGTGAGAGGCT
>VZRX01011755.1:77744-99446 GCA_013398075.1 Notiomystis cincta | reverse complement strand
CCTTCCAGCCCAGGTCATTCTATGATATGTCCAAACAGAAGTTTTTTTAAAGCTTGAATGAATAAACAGATGATTTTAATTTCTTTTTGCTTGGAAGTTAGTGTGGCCTCATTTGCTCTAACTTTAAAAAGTGACACGGGCATAGCACAAATCAAACATTCCAAACGTATATGGGAGCAATGGTAATCTTTACCCCATAGAATCCTATTTCAGTGTTTCACAAAGAATCTCATGTTTTGAAGACAACTGTGAGATGTTCTGCAAATTTATATTCAGGTACTTCAGAGAACAGTTTTCAATTTAAAGTTTTAAAATACAATAAAAATGTATTATACCCACAGAAACACCTGTCTGTGGTTTTTTTTTTTTTATTTTTTTTTTTAGAAAAATGATGTAGTACCTGAGGGAAAAGAATAGTCAGCATTTAAGTTAAAAATGATAGATCAAATTAATCTATTACTGTTCTGGTGCATTTGAAGATTTATGTTTGGTCATGATTACAGGAAATTGAGATCATAGTTCCACCTTCACTTCTGAAATCTAATATCAAATTAATTCCTTTTACCATTTTATGCTATTATAGTCAGTATATAAATGTATGCTATGTGACATTACTAGTAAGAAAAAAAAATTGAGAGGTCAAAACTGGGTAGTCTTTCTTTTCAAGATTTGATAATGAATATCTTAATTAAATGCTCTTGTAATTCTTAAAAGTGTAGCAGAAATGCCTGACATTCTCATAGTGGATCAAAGTGCAACAAAAAGAGAATGCAGCTTCCTTGCTCCTCTGTATATAAAGGTGGAAGTAAAACTAAACAGTGCCACAAAGCACTTTCCTGTTCCCCTGCAGTGTGTTCATCATTTTATTGTTCAAACTTTAATGCCCAAAGTTGCTTTTTTGTGTCAGGAATTTAAAGGAGGAGAGAAAAAAAGCTATTTCCCGTAGTATTTGTCACTAGGGAGCTGCTTTTAGAGCATAGGACTCACCAAAAAGTGCAAAACCGAACAAACTGTATGTTATATTCATAATATATGTGGCAACAGAGGTCTTTAGGTGCAGTCTGACAGCTGAGAATCCCTCAACTGCATCTAGAAATTAAAGTGGTTGCAAGACCATTGCTTTGGCCTGTTGTTTGACCATGATACGTGGGAAAAATAACTAGGATAACTGTATCTGCTCATCACTTAGGAGCCTGTCTCATCTTCAGAGTATTGAAAATCCAAACTTTGAAAATGCTCAAATCTCATGAGCACCTAGCAGATGTCACACTATGCTACTTCCTAGAGCCTGTTCTGTACTAATCGCTGTTCCTTGGGTATTTGAACAAGTTATTATGTGTATTTTGGGGACTTTTCAACAAGGCTAAAGAACTGTTCTGTTATAACTATATCTTTCCATAATAAACACATAGACTATGGAACATTGCATAGGGAATGCTTGTGCTACAAAAATGTATTGTTTTCATTTTATTTCAGATGCTTCAGGCGTGCTCAGTCCAGCACCTACCTGTACCATATGCAGCATTTCCACCCCTCATTTCTAGTGACCCATTCCTTTTGCACCCACCTCATATCTCTACACACCACCCTCCTCACTTACCTCCTCCAGGACAATTTGTTCCTTTCCAAGCACAGCAGTCACGGTCGGTAAGTAATGCTTCATACCCTGCTCTCAGTAGAACTGGGGGGCTGGATGGGCACAGAGTACTGATTGTGGAAACAAGGATTTTCTTTCCAGTTGTATCCACTTGGTATGAAGATGAAAATATACTTCTGAAGTTCAGTATTTCACTTCAGATTTCATTATAGGCTTTTACTTCTCTCAGAAAGATGGGTATTTCTTTCACCATCAGGTATTTCTTTCCCAGGAAGCAGAATAGAATCCAGAGAAAGTTGTGTAGGCGTAGTAGGCATCTCAGAGAAAAGCCTAGCAGAGGAAGAAGGACAGAATGTTACTTCAATTGCAAGTTTCTTTTGCATTACTTCTTGATTAATTTTTAAATGACCGGTCCTTTTCCTAGAACATTTTTTTTTTACACTTAGGAAAATTACTGATGTTGTTGCTTAAGCGGATTTCACTTAGTGATACAGACTGTGCAAACATGGGAAAATGTGATCCTATTTTGGATTTAGGGGGAAATCAGGTTTACAGTTCTGGCCTACCGCTCTGTCTTTGTGGTTATCTGAGTACTTGTCCATTTGTTTGCCCTGCTAAGTAGAAGATGCAGATATTTCAGTAACACAGAAGTAGGATATAGCTTTACTATTGCATACGCTGCTGAGACTCCTTCATGCCATGTCTCCAGTGTGGATACTGTTGTAATCACTTCATTACAGTGATGGGAGAACAGTTTCCATCATCATAACAAAGTGGTTTTCTGTGGTAGAAATCTTTACAGCACTTTGCTTTAGAAAATGTATGGACTCAGGTTTTAGCTTGAGTTGCTTACTTAGGTTTTTAACTAGGCTTGCCTGTCAACTTTCAGCTCTGGCAAAAAGCTTGCATTTTTAGTGGTTTAAGAATATCTTTTTTGTTCTGTGTAACAGGAAAACAGAATATTTCTTTAGTTCCACAAGGTGGCTTTTTTAGCTGTATTTCTTGAAATGCTGGAATTCAGTGTCAGTAACAGAAAGGTGTATTTATGAAACAGTGAGAATTCCTGGTTGTTTCTTGGGCACTTTGGGACCTGACTGATGTAATAGATTTGACTAGCTACAAAACTAATCTGGAATCTCAATGCAACCTCAGGGCTGCTTGTTAGATCTGCTTGCTTGACCCTCCTAGGAAAGCATCTGCTTGCTTTCTGGGTATCATTATCAGTTTCATCTACTGGAACCACCATGATTCCTCTCCACTTTTCAGTTTTTCTGGCACAATTTCAGTTCTTGTCTATGGTTGTTTATTTTTTTCTCTCGCATAGTTATACAGTGAGAGCAGCCTGGCAAGAAGGAGAGCAAATATTTGTCCTGAAAAATGCAAGATACAGGAAATTACAGCCACTTCTATATTTGCTAGATCGCATAAATTCCTGGTCTATAAGCATGGCTAGCTGGAAAAGGTGAATTTATATCAAATATGTAGTGTTGTCTTTGCTTTTTTGGGTAGTGTTAATGACCTAGGAATTGTTCACAGAATTATTGTAAAATTGATCACGGCAGCACAGAATATACAGCTGGGACTGCAGTTCTTTATTGGGGAAAAATTTTCATCTCTGTTATTGCAACAAAGGCTATCTCTGTTTTTTTTGTAGCCGCTTCAAAGGATAGAAAATGACGTAGAATTGCTTGGAGAACATCTTCCTGTAGGAGGTTTTACGTACCCTCCCTCAGCCCATCCACCAACGTTGCCTCCCTCAGCTCCTCTTCAATTCTTAGCCCATGATCCATTACACCAGGAGGTGTCATTTGGGGTAGTAAGTATTATTTTCTATGCTACATTCTGTTTCATACTGCATTAACATTCTTGATCTTTATTCTGTAGTACATTTTGTAGAAAAGTCACATTTTTGCAATCATATTCCATTATTGGAATAGCTGCATACTGCAGTATTTTCTTTAAGCTTGTGTTAATCAAGTTAAGGGTAATTTAATGACACCAGCAAATTATTTCCAGTAATATTATCTGTGGAGTGCAGCAGCGTTTACTTAGAAAACTTTCCATGTTGTCACATAGTCCAGGACTTCTATTGCAGGAATTGGTTAGTACAGTTTAGAAAAACTGTTTTCACTTTTAGTTTCTTCATGTTGAGTTTCTACAGTTCAGGAAAGCCAGAATATTTTAAAAAACAGTTCTTCTCTTCAAGCAGTTGTAGAGTGCTTCCATAATTTAGACCACACCATATATTACAAAGATAAAAAGCTTGTTATAAAGCTTGATTTAAGTCAGCTTTCAGGGGATCTACAGGGCAGATCAACTGCAGCAGCAAAAAATAAAGTTAAAAGTGATGCAGGATAAAGTCTGTGTTGACTTGTGTTGAATCGTGTGCTTCTGTGGTGTGTCCAGTGGTGCTACTTCTAGGATCTTTGTCTTGTACTTCAATCTGCAGTCATACTAGTCCTGAAATGGGTCAGGGGTCTTGTTGTGGTTGTGGTTGTTGTTTTGTGTGGATCACTGTTTTTAAAAAACTGAAATACCCCCTCTCCTGCTTGGGTGATGCTGGGACAAATAGCTAGATCCCAAGTGTAGATGCTGAATTTTTTTATTGTTTGACATGTGCATCAAGTTGTCAGGTTTTAGGGGCATATTGTTATTTAAATTTTAAATAAGAATTAAATTTTAGGCCCTGTAGCTGCAGAATATACAAATATCTTGTCCTGAATTATTTTCATTGAAATCACAGAACCTAGTCAAATGCTTGCTGCAGTTTTTATAAAAGTTATGTAAATGTCCACCCTTTCAAAAAGTGATCAACTTACTGTTAATATAAAGGTATACAAATTTTCAATGAAGTTTTCAGCCACTATGATTCACTCTGGAGTATGCTTGTTAGATGAATTAGTCTAATCATACATATTTTGCTTGGAGTCAGCTTCCTTTATTTTTTGGTTTGGTTAAGTAGATAGGGAACATAATACCATTTTCTGCAGATTTGTAGCATTTGTCCTCTCTAATGCTTCAGCTCTGTGTTGTTTATTGCTAAAGGGTAGAATAGAGACATATTACAGGTAACCATGTGGCCTTTTATAAAGTAATACTAAATCTTTATAAAGCTTTATTTGCTTTAACATTAGAATGGAATAGCTGCATTTCTGATACTTTTTCATTCAGTGAATACAACAGTTTCAAATTATGTTTTTGGATTGCAGAATAAACAAAGCAGTAAAATTAATATTTGATATGTCTGATTTGAGACTTCAGCCAAAAGGAACCTGGCTCTTTTGCATTGTGCTTGTATTCATATGTTTATTTATGTGTGACTGTGGCTACCTAATTTCAACATTTCCATTGTAAAATTAGGGGATATTAGGTTAGTCACTGAGGGTGTTGGGCTCTTGTGCCTTCAAATTTCAAACATATAGAAAGAAAAAATGTGTTAATAAAGACTTAGAGTATTCTTTGTTTCAAAAAAAAAGTCTTAAAGCCCTCAAATGTGGATTCAATAGGGATACATGAATTTCAGTTGTAGAAAATATAAAAAATATTTAGTAAAAGATGAGAAAAAGCACTCTGATTTATCCATGGAATGAATGCACTGAAACTTCGGGCTTGAGTGTCTAAGTGTGGTCCAGCTGCAGAAATTGTACTAATTAAATCTTCCACATGCACCTGAAATGCTTCAAGCCTTTAAGCCTAAATGTAAATATATACCACTGCTTAAAACTTAAAGGTTTTTTAAAGATTTTTTTTTAAATTCTCATAAGTTTTTTAAGGGCTTCTTTACTCTACTGCTTATGCACAGGCTTGCGTAATAGCACCTGAACCTTTTACATTTACAAGAGGGTCAGAGTTCATTGTTTCCCAAACTGTACTGACTGTAGACTAAAAACACAAGAACTTTTAAGGATTTCTGTTGTATATTACCACTTTTTCACATGGATTGGTATGATTGTAAATTATAGATGGGAATAGAAATTTCAAATTGAGGCTGAGATTCTTCTGGATTTTAGCAGAGGCTGGATTTTTTAAATAATGCTTTATTGAAAGTGCATTTCATTATTGAGGGTAGAGACTAAGAGTAGAACATGTTGAGTCATGGGCTCACAGACTGGATAAGGTTGGAAGGGAGGTCATCTGATCAAGGAGGCCCACCTAAAACTAGATGTCCAGAACTATGTCCAGCCAGCTTTTGAGTATCTCCAGGAAAGGAGACTCCACCTCTCCCTAGGCAACCTGTGCCAGTGCTCAGTCACCCTCAGAGTAAAGTGTTTCCTGATGTTCAGACGGAGCCTCCTGTGTTTCAGTCTGTGCCCAATGTCTCTGGTCCTGCCACTGGGCGCCACTGAAAAGAGCCTGGCTCTGTCTTCTTTGCACCCTCCCTTCAGGTATTTATGTACATGGATAGGATCCCCCAAGCCTTCTCTTCTCCAGGCTGAACAGGCTCAGCTGTCTCAGCCTTTTCACATACGTGAGATGTTCCAGTCCCATCTCAGTGACCCTTTGTTGGACTCTCTCCAGTACGTCCATGTCTGTCTTGTGCTGGGGAGCCCAAAACTGGACACAAGTTCCAGTTCCACAAGTTTCAGTTGAAGCTTATTTTCTTCTTTCTTGCAGCCTTACCCACCTTTTATGCCTCGAAGACTCACAGGGCGCAGCAGATACCGATCACAGCAGCCAATACCACCACACCCTTACCATCCCAGCCTATTACCTTATGTGCTGTAAGTGAAAAGTACATTTGCTTCCATGTAGGCTATTAAGAAGTCAGCAAGCATCTTGGCACTTTATATGGTTGGACTCTACCAGAGACCAGGCATATTTCACCTGTCTCGGAGGAAAACTTCCATTTCTGTGTAAACTTTCCAGCCTATTTTGAATAAACTACACCACTGAGCAAGGAAAAATACAAGTGAAAATTTTTTGTCCAGCATAGTTTTGTAGGTATTTTGAGGCACAATAGTCTCTTTTTTCTGAACTCTTGGTAAAATCTTCAACAGATTTTAAATCGCAGTTCTGTGATACTCTTACAGAGGCATGGTTGCACTGTAGGATCAAGTTGTAGGAGTCTTCACTTATGGAATAAATTAATTTGGTTTAGTTCTTAATTATAAAACACAAGAGTGGGAACTTCTGTGACGTATTACTCTTTATTGGCTGAAGTGCTACTCTGTCACAGCTGTCACATTTCTGTTCTGCCTCTGATTAGGTGTTGCTGGAAAAGATGTGGGACAATTAACATTTTGGAATTATCTGTAGTGTGTTATGGTAGACTCTGGAAGAAAGTTTGGGTCTCTGACATGGAATGTATTAGTCTTCTATGTTCTGTATTGGAAGTAAGAATTAAATGTTTGGAAAACAAAGATTAAGTTTCTGGTGTCAAAAGTGACATTGACAAGGAAATAATCAAACAGTGCCCCAGATCTGTAGTTTCTCTCTGCACCGTGTCAGACGTGGCATGAAAATGGCAGTAGAAATCTGATTCAGCAAAGTTGTTCAACTTTGCATCTTGCAGTCTGAGAGTAATGTCATAGCTTCTTGACTGTTCATTGAGGACATGGTGTGACACAGTAATTCCTGATTCTGCTACATTAGTGCTTTGAATTTGTGATTTCCATGTCTGTGGATGAAGTTTTGACCCATTGTACCAGAAAAACATCTCTCTGATCTCTCAGTCTAAAGGGATTCTGCTTTAACCAACATCACAGTACATGAGAAAGTGAATTTGTGCTTGTCTTTAGGATGGAAGTTTGTCCAGTACCAAATCCTATTTATCTTCACTGTGTGTTTTAGGCTTGCGGAAGTTGCAAGACTTTTGTGTTGGAGATCTAAATGAACTTCGTATTCCTCTTTGATGGTCTTTTATCCACTTAAAGAAATAAAATATATTTAAAATCTCTATAGTCTGTAATAATTAAGAGATTAGTTTTTGTAATAAAGCTGAACTTGGTTAAAAGTACCAAGTGAAACACGCATGCAATTAAAAAGTCAGCAGTCCCAATATCAGAAAGTAGCAGAAAAAGCTTTTTCCTGTGACTCTTTCACTTCAAATGTCTGTTCTTGACTTCAAACATAACATTTTTGCCAGTTCTGAGAACATGTTGATTTGAGAGGCATCAGAAAGGTTACTTTACCTCTGCCAGATGTTTCTGTGCTTTCCTTCAGCAAGATGCTGAACCTTATCCTTGTTTGCTCTCATGGTAGATCAATGCTCCCAGTGCCACCGGCAGTTGGACCAGCTTTCAGCTTTGAGTTGGATGTGGAAGATGGAGAGGTAGAAAACTATGAGGTTGGTGTGTGAACTACAACTACCTTTAAAGAACAGATGTTAGCTCAAGCAATAGATAAAATTTTATTGTATTTTGCTTTTAATCCTGGTTTTGCCTTTCAAATATATGTGACTGTGAAGACAGAATTCAAAAATGGTCCCTTCAGATTTTTTTTTGTAATAAGTGTCTAGCTTTCTTTCTTGTCTATTGCTCTTTCCTTGAATTCACCTTTCCAGGCTAGTAATCATGAAATTGTTCAGCTTTTATATTCTACATGCTACTCTTATCCTTTCAAAATTTAATTGATTTTAAATACCAAACAGACATGAAGCATTTTCAAAAGAAAAGGGTAAGTTATTGGTTTTATGAGTGTAACTTTCAGAATAGTTTTAATATTATAGGATTAATTAATCTAACTGTAATGTTTATAAAATTGCCTTACTGTCTTTTCTTCTTGCCCTCTGGAGGGGATGGTAATTCACTTCTAGAGATGCAGAACCTCTTAAATATCTTAGATAATTATGGGTTTGTTCCAACTGATGTTTCTTTGCTGGTTCTGAAGCTAATGGAGTCCATTTGATTTCTCTTGAGTTAGTCATCACTTTTGCATCCCTTTGCCTGTGCTCCCCTTAAGATCTCTATGTATTTGCACGTCTTCAGTTCACCAATGAGCGCTTCTGTAATAACTTCTGTGGTGGTTCAGAAGAAGCAGTGTCTTCTGAGAGTTTGGGCCCCAGGTTCAGTAGTGTAAGAAATCAGTACCAGCCTTCATAGGGTCTTTTCTGTGCATCGATTCTCTGTCACACGTGTTTCCTGGGCCCCTCATGAAGGAGTGTGAGTTAAATACATGACAGACTGCAAATTACATACATGAAAGGATTTTAGTTGCAATTGTTGGCTTACAGAAAATTAACATAAAAATTAGCCAAAAATTGCTTAAAGATTGATGGTATGTATTTGTTTTCCAGATTGAGGATAAAATCTCCATATTTAATATAATTAATAGCCCAAGACATGGAGTGGAAATCATAAACTGTCCCATTAAATTTATGATTTCTCTCACAAGACCAAATTCACATATTCTTACAAAGGAAATTAGTTGACTTGTTTTTTCTGGCTACCAGCACTGTTAATTTCATAGCAGAATGAGGGGGTCCCTCAGAAGCAAATTACATACTGAGCTGTGCATGCAGACACAGGACTAATTGAAAATTGGGTCCTTGGAAAGTGGGTTTTGAAATCCCAGAGATAATATCTTACATACTTAAAAAGATTGTTAAGTTCTGAAGGACTTTCCAATGAGCTTGTATTGTATGGAAGAACTAAAGTTCTAAACCTTTCTTGATAGAAGGGTGTTTAGTGCTTAGATAGAAGGGGTAGTGAGATGTGATGGTAGTCCCAACACTAATGGAACCAGAGCCTGTTTGATCAGTGAATTTTTAAATGTCTAATTTCCATGTTTTGCAGGCACTGCTGAATTTGGCAGAACGTCTGGGAGAAGCCAAACCACGGGGATTAACAAAAGCAGACATTGAGCAGCTTCCATCCTACAGGTTCAATCCAAACAATCACCAGTCAGAGCAGACATTGTAAGTATATTGGTCTTTTTCAAAGACCCATAATTAAGATGGCTTAATTTTCAGTTCTTTAACTTGCAGTCCCAGCTAGATCAGAAGAACAAGAATAGTTGCTTTGTGATGTGAAAGCATAGTAAAATAAAAAAAGCAATAAAACACCCATAAAACCCCACAGAGTGAACTCTCAGTTTCTCAGTTTCCATGGTCAAGTGTAGATCACGGTAGCTACTGAAGGAGTAAAATAGCTACTGTGTTGCAGTTATACCTGTAAGGTTTTGTATGGAATTGCATATTTGTTGTTCTTACATAGCAGATACATTTGAACTTCATTGTTTTTTTTAGATGTGTGGTGTGCATGTGTGATTTTGAGTCAAGGCAGCTACTTAGAGTCTTACCCTGTAACCACGAATTCCATGCCAAGTGTGTTGATAAATGGCTGAAGGTAAGAAAAAGTAATACTATCTTAGATGAAATGGGTTATGTAGTTTCCTAGGAGAGAGTGGGGATATTTTCCTGTTCCATTTCATTTTATTTCATGTTTCTGATACATAGAAATGCCAGCAGAATGGAAGCACTGTCTAGATAGGATATTACTCTAATAATTGATGATTGTTTCTTCATAATATTTGGCACAAGGGAAAATGAATACAATTATTTTCATTGACAGCTCTTACTGTGTTTTCCATTTGCTTAAAACAATAGCTGTGCATTTGAGTAATACATGACATTAAAGAAGACCTGAAAAAAAGTAAATAATAAAGGAGGTATGATATAGAGTTTGATGATGATGGTGGCTTCAACTGTTTTACATAGCTTTCCTAGGAAGAATGAAAAGCAAATTTCCTTCCCCACTTTGCTGTTAATGTCAGTTTCTGGGGCAGGTAAGGTGGGTTACATGTGTATATTTATGTGTATGCATATACACAGAAATGTAATTTATGCAGGTAGAAATTATACTTTTACAAAATTATTTACCCATCCAAGAGAATTTGAGCAAAAAAGAAAGGTTCAAGAATCAGGACAGCCCAGTAAGAGCACCAATAAAATAGGAGCTGTGCAAAAGGTGAGAAGAACGAGAAACAGAAGTAGATTGTGGCAGACATTTCTACAGGCTGCATTGAGCCAGGTCTACTGCCAGCAAAGTATTAACTCCCATCTTGCCTCAGTTTTTTGACTATTTTATTCTATTCAGCTTTAATCAGTCTAGTCTGTTGTGTGGAACATTGTAAACTGCAGTGATCCTATGTTCATATGGTCCCTAGAAAATTACAGATGGTGTTTGCTGTTTTGAAAAAAGAAAAAAAAACCCTTGCCTTTATGGTATCATAAATATGGCATCATATCTTAGTATGGCATCATATCTTAGGCAAGTGCTAAAATATGCAGTGCAGAGAATGAAAAAATCAAATTAATATTGACAGGTTTTTGTTTTTTTTTTTTGCTAACAAGATACCAAGAATAATGAGAAGGATTTGAAAAAGTGGGATGTGAAATTGCCCTTGGCTAGAGTGCCCATGGTAGTCTAAGGCTAAAGCTTCTACAAAATCTAGGGGCAGTGTAGCTATTTTTGCAACAATGTTCATAATTTTCGGTAGAAACTGTACAAAAGTATCTGAATTCATGTACATGCTCAAGAATCATCAAGAGGAATCTAAACACTTGGTTGTTTTATTGTCATGTTAAAAAGCCACATGCACACACACCCCACATAATATTATCAGTTTCTCTCTGCTAGATGTATGCAGTTTTATTCACTTGCTACAAATTAAGAGTAGACTCTATGTGTATTGAAGTGGTGCCTTCAGTGTCTCCCTCCTCTTCTCAAGCAGCATCCACACTACATGTGTCAATCTTTCTTTGCATGAAGTCAGTTGTGGTGTGGACAGTGAGTGTCCAGAGATAGTATCTCTCAATTTTATAGGGGAAAAAAAAAGGGAAAAAAAAATTAATTTAACATAGCCTGTGAGACAGTAGATAGTATAGGTTTATTATATGGACTTTTAAAAAGACAGCTCTTTCCAGCTTACTAATGAAAAAAAAATATACATCTGATTCATAGCACCTCTGATCTGCAGGTTTCTGGAAGTTAGAAGAACATGTCAGAAAGTACTATGCATGCTTGTCTTGTTCCTAATGCTCTTTCTTACCTTACATCACACTCAGGAGTCAGACAATAAGTTGATTTAATCTTTATTGGGACTCAGTGTGGTACTTTTAACATTAAAAGTTAGTCCTTTCATTGCTAATGAACTAGCAATAGGATTTGGAACAGCAAAATGAAAAAAGTATATTTAGTTTAGTCTGTTTTCATAATCATAGTGTACTATTCTAGCAGTGAAATAGTTTTGCTGATGTTCCTGTCCCATCTTAGAAACTGCATTTTCTAACAGATCTTCACATGTAGTATTTGCTAAAGGTTGTCTTTAGAGTGAGGTGCAAGATACACAATCAGAATGTAGAGGGGTGCAGTTAAACCTACTAAAAATTGCGTTGACATTGTTATTCCAGAGCTGAGTGCAAAATAAGATATAGAAAAGGTTAAACCATCCTAGTGCAGGATCACTGAGAATACTTTTACACCATGTGGGTTCAGTTACACTGCTGTGAAGATAATATATGGAAATAAAGACTATTTTGCTTTGCAAGCTGTAATGAATTACCTGTAACACTAGTCTATTTTAGTTACAGCCTCTGTCTAAACTTGGTTACAGTTAAGAAGCCAACATCTGGGAGTGATGATAACTGGAACATATTTTGTGCTGTAGTTTTGTTTCTGTCCATTCCTTTATGAATTTTAGAACTTTTTTTAGTGTATCTTGATGGTATAATTATGTCCAGATCCACTTAATTCACATCATCTAGCCAACATCATGTTCATAAATTCTGTGAGGGAAAGTTAAAATCATAATTTTCAGTACTTATAATATTATTCCACAAGGCAGAAAAAGAAAAAGAAAAAAAAAAACCAAACAGACAAAGCAAGTTCTGTTGCTGTTTTTTACTGATTTAATCTAATTCCTTTGAAGAGTGTATTTGTTATGTAGGACTGTTTCTAGAACTATGGAGTCAAATTGATTCTTTTTTAAGTTCCATCATATGTCACTTCAGTGAAAGATATAAGTAAAAGGTTAGTGATTCAATCTGATTACTTTAAAAAATATTCATCTTCGGCTGCCTGTTGGTGATTATGGAGAAATAAAAAAGAGATCTAAAAATGTTTTGTGGCTTTATGCATGGAATATTTGACAGTACCATCTTTTTAGGTGGTGTGAGCAAGTAAGAGGAAATTTTCTATAACAGTGCATTAGGTTGCCCACTTCAGCTAAAATATTTCCTTATTAAATACTTAACAAGAGAAGATGTAATACAGTGGAGGAAACAACAGAATTAAAAAGGGAGAGGTTATCCTTTTACTTTTTATAGTATTACCAGTTCTCATGTTTCACAGTATTTGGCTCCTTCTTACCCTATATCTTGTAGTCAAGTATGAACACATGAGAAATGTGTTCTTCTATAAAACAAAAGTCATCATTCCAAAGGAGAGCTTGACACCATGACCTGTCTTCACCATGAGGGTTTAGAACAACCTTAAAAGAACAACCTGCCTTTATATTTAACATACTGGTAGGAAATGTATTATATATAAGAAAAGATAAACTGTAACTATATTGCAACTTACTTCTCATGAAGTAACACCAAAGTAGTGCAGTGGTTTTTAGAGGATTCTAGTAGCCCTATAGTTTCATTATTCTAAATGCAGTTCACTTTAATTATAAATTTCTATAAAATATAAAAAAATAAATCAATTCATTGTGCAGTACTCTCTAGTTACAGCACAAAATTAAGTCTCCCTGGAAGAGTGGCAAATTAGAATGTCAATATTACAATATTATGTCCCCCTTACTTCTCTTTTGGCACCAAAGAGTCATATTAAATGCCAGGAGGGGGAAATTCATTTCATGACAACACAAGAATGCAACTAAATTTAAAGCAGATGTTCATGTAAGATCTTGAAAAGTTACTTTGAAAGCAGTGGTGTGGTGTCCATGAGTATTCATTTTATCCTGGCACAGCAGATCTGTTTCTGCAATTCCTATCAGGAAATTACTCCTGCTGAATGCTGCTCTGTGGTGCAAGTGGTTGTTATTTCAGTACCAATCTAAGTGAATAGCTCTAAGTGGATAGAATTCATTAATCCTCTGAACCTTTAAGAACATGCCTTTTTATTTTAAACATACTAGCCAGGTTATATTTAGAATCAGGCATATGAAATTAAATGACTGAGTAAGGACATTTTGAAGTATATTTTGAAACTGCTAGTGAAAGACAGAGAAATAAAATTTTAATTGCTACTCCAGTCCATGATTTACAAAAATTACAAAGCAATAAAAATTATGGACAGTGCTAACAGTTGACAGCAGGAAAATTGACAGGAAAAATACACTGTCACTTTAACTTCCATTACTGAATAATGTTTTTCAGTAATAAATAACATATTGGTTTCATTGGATTAGTTATTGTTTGGATTTAAAATATTTGACAAAGAATCCTGAATTCTGGAGTCCTATTCCTTGACACTCTTTGTTTGTATTTTCATTGAAAAATCTGGTTGCCTCAAAAGACTTGGAGTACAGTAGTTGGTCCTGCAGTTTTGGTATCTATGAAACAGAGAATGTGGGACAAAGAAGAACTCTCTTCACTCTTCCCTTTTCAATGGAACTGTTGATTCGTAGATGTTACGTATTTTTCTGGGGCTTTTTCTCATCATTTGCTAAAATTGAAGTTATTTGAAAAGGGGAATGAGAAGGCAGAAATACTTTCCCAGTAGCTTAAGGAATGTTCTTATCTGTCTTACTTTTTAAGGAGGCTGTAAAAGTAAACAAGTGACAGGACATACTTTCAGTGTGTGCTTTACTAAAGAGCTAAATCTAGGCCTGCTGGTGTGTGTTACTTGAATACCTGCTAGGTCAGGTCATCTTCTCTTTATTTTTTTATTCCCCTTCCCCTTTACTAAAACCCCCTCCCTTTTCCCCTGGTTTGCTTTCAGCTTTGACCAAGTATATGTGATGGTTTTCTGTGACGATATCTGAATAAACAAAGAAGGATGTCATTCTTGATCAGTAGAGTTTGTGACAGTATGACACCCTCACACAAGATGTTTATTTTCAGCCCAAGGTGTCTCAATTTGTTTTGGCAGGTTTCTCTCCAGCATACAGTACAGGTCATTAGTTGCATCCATCTGATTGCAATATGCTATAACTGTGAATCTGCAATAATAAAATCACCATCACTTAGCTAGAGCCTTATTTGTTGTCCAGTTAGCTAGAGCCTTATTTGTCATCTTGCTTTGTCTTTAAAGATAAAAATGCACAATTATTTTTTTTTAAATGTAATTTTGAATTGGCAAACTCACCACACCACTCAAACATAACAAAACAAGCCAAGAAAAGGCATAAGCACATTCTGTCTTCTCTTGAATTGCTCTTCAGCAGTCACAGATGTCAGTGATACATGTTACTTTAACAATGTGTTTGTCAGCCTGGTTGACCCTCTTTTGTTTTTCTGCTTTTACAGGCAAATCGTACCTGCCCAATTTGTAGAGCTGATGCTTCAGAAGTGCATCGTGATTCAGAATGACCAATCTAAGAGCACAAATCTGGTTTGGGTGTTTCTGGTCACATGTATATATGAACTCTATTGAACTTACCTACCCATGTGGCTTCCAGCCTACCCTTTACACAAAAGGGTCAATGGACCTTACTTTGCACTGTGTGACTTAATCAATTATAAAGCTTATAACTAGTCTTCACAGTTACGGGATTGTTATACTAACAAGTGTGATTGGAACTCCAAAGATTATTTTTTTTTAGCTTAATTTTGTGTGTGCACTAACATTCCCTGGGTTTTGTGTGATCATTCCGAGTATTGCTGCGAGATTACTGTGGATGTGATCTTTTAGCATGTGCTTTTATATAAAAGAAAAAGAAAAAAAAAGTGGTAGCTCCAAACAATATAGCAATCTACCTTATATAGAGCCTTCAGATACTGTGAGTGGGGATGGTGTGAGTGTGGGTTTGCCTGTGAGAGGGTGAGTGAAGTGTGCTTGTGACTGGGTGTGTGTGTGTGTGTGTGTGTTTGAGAACCTATATACCAGCATGTACTGAGAACGTATGTGTGTAGTAATAATTATGCTGCAACGTATAATCTTGTGTGTTATTTAAACAGTACTAGTACTGTACACTGGTTCCTTTCCTTGTGTTTGCAGTTGCACACTGAATGCGATGGGTGCAGCAATTACAGACATTTAGTATTTTGTCCCCAACGTACTTACAGGTGTAAAGACCTTTCTACCTACTACTATTCAAACAGCTGTTATGCTTCCCCTTCACTGGAGGCTTTAAGCTTGTACCACTAAAGAATGCATTGATTGTTCATACATGAGTAACCTTGGGGGTTTTATCATATGTTACAAAGTCTGGGTTTTTTAATGGCTGATTTATAAGTTATTTTATCAATGTAGAGTTGCAATATCGCATTTAGCAATATTAATGTTTTCAATTGCTAATATGAATATCAATGTTTTTTCTGTTTTCCTTTTAAATTTTTCTATCTGGGTTTACCAGTTATGTGTTTCTTCCATGAAAGGAAGCAGAAAGTACACTGAGGGTGTCCTGGTCTTGTGGAACAGCTCTTAACTTTTGCCCGTTGTACTTGCTAAGGACATCGTCTTTTAGCTTATAAACATTGGCTTTAATCACATACACTCTTGGTCATCTACAAGGAAGTTTGTATGTAATTAAAATAACTTGTAAAAGGTTACAATTTTATTCCTGCAACTTCATGAATAAAATACAATTTTTAGCGTTTTCTCAGAGAAGTAGAATTTCATATTTCTTTTCACCATATCACAAGAGGAGGTAGGTTTTGGTCATTAACCACAAAATTCAGTTGCCCTGATGCTGCTTCTTTCCCTTCCTTACTTCATGATGAGTGTAATAGGAAGAAGGAACTCCCTAAGTTTTTGCAATCAAGTTTCCAGAGTGCTCCACTAGAGGAGAAATTTGGAATACTTTCCAGAACAGTGCTGTGAAACAGGAGGGGATAATGTCTTTTCAAGTGCTCTGAATAATATTTTATTTGGGCCATTGAAAAAAATGAGCTTTCTTTGTAACATTCACATTGTTAGCATCTCTAATATGTTCTAGGAAAATATTTAGGTCTGCTTATACCACAGTTAATAAAAGGATGCACTTTTTGCAATGAAACTCTTCTCATAAATTCAGTGTCATTACTTTGGTTGCAGCAGCACAAGTGGCACAATTACCAGTATTGCTACAACTTGCTGCCAATCTCAGCTTTAAGTTTATCATTTCTGATGCTTTTGTATGCTGCTATGCTTTAGTATCAGTTATAATTTCAAACAGTGTTAGATGTTCTCCATGCTGGTTTTTCCTCTTTGAAGATTTTACAGACCAGTCACAGCTCTTGGTGCAGCTAAATAAAAGCACAATTTTGCCCTGTTTCAGATGTTTTTCCCTCTGTTTAGTTATACAAATAGTTCTCAAAAACAGTGACGCTTTCCATACCTATCCTTACTTAGGAACACTAAATAAATAAAAATGCTGTTACTTCCACTTCAAAATATTAGAATTTCTTTTTCTCTCTTCCAGTGGAGTTAAAGAATAGGCTTTTCACAATAGCACCTAGCAGATTAAATTACATGTAATAAAATTTATTTTTTTAACAAATAAAATCATGTTGTTTAAAAAGCATTTGCCACGTATGTCTTACAAAATTTAGCCTCTTTTATATAACTGCAAAAGAAAAAAAATCTATGTACAGATTTAAACATGACTAACATTTCTGTGTTTAGTATTCAGTTCAAAGCATGGAAAGAGGGTACTTTTTCTAAACTTGATAGAAGTGAACAAGATACATCCTTCTGAAGCCAAGGGAAAGTCGTTCTCTTTCTGGAACTGGAGAAATGTCCCTTTTCCCCCACTAGAATTCAGTGAGACAATGAGAGATCTAGGAGATGGAGGGTCTAAGTTGGTAAAACCTGCAATTAATTGTTGCACTCTTATGGCTCATCTCTTCTGGAATGGTTCTTTGGTTTGCATGGATGAATGTGGACTTGCTTCCCGTGGTTAGTGTGTACAAAGAGCACACATGCTTATGCTCTAAATCAGCTCAGACAGGCTACAACCACATCCTCTGTGGTGGCTGTCAAGGGCAGGGGATTTATGTTCAGCTCTTAACTGCCATGTATTATGCACAGCTGCCGTGGTGCCTGACAGCACCTGAACTCAGCAACACTTCTTTTATGTCATTGCCTTTCTGCCATCCACTGACTCTTTTTTCTCCAAAAAACAAACAAAATACCCAACCTCCAATATGTTTGCTTTATCATATTGGCACTGCTGTGTTTTTTTTGCATAAACTGTCAATTTAATTTGACATTTGGGTGTATATCAAGGCCTATAGATAATTCCAGTGTCTCATTTTTTGGCTTTCTTCAGAAAAAGAAGTAAGGCCATGTGTTGTACGTCATTTTGTACAGGCTCTTGAATGTGACTTCCCAGCTGTTAATACAATGCATAATATTTGGGATGAGACCAACTGTTTTAATTTTAATTGTAGAAAACAGTTTCAACTGAGTTATCTTTGGGCCTTTGTAAAAGCTGTGGTTTTTTCCTTTGGTACATTGTTACCTCATTTTGCTACTTGTGTTTCAGACTTGCTAATTATTATGAAAGCTTATGGTTTTTGTTGGAATCATATTTTGTTAAGTGTTTTCTTTAAATCATATGCTATTGTATCATTTAACATGTAGTTTTAAATGTATTATAAATATCTGTAACCAAATCATTTGAAGGCTTGATAAATTTTTAACAAAATTTGTACATTTTTTATGAGAGTTACTAGTAATGCTTTACTAGGTAGTGCAATGAATTTTTATTTTTAATCCCTGTGCCCAATTTTGGAGTTGAGAGAGTTGTTCAGTAATAAATGTATGATGTACACTTACACAGTTTTGTGCTGTTCTTTCTCTGAGGGGTGTATTGTTTTCTTTTATTACTGGGCGTATTTCTGTGCATGATCATGCAAATTGAAGTATTATTGACAGCAGCCACTTGTGTTGTAGGGGGGGCGATTTGCCCCCTTAGCTGTAGCACACAACCTTTTTAATCCTAGGTTGAGAGAGCATAAGAAACTGATATGAAATGCTGTACCTTATTTTTGAGAGTGTGAGAATTCAAAGTATTCAAAGCCTTGCCTAAAAGGTCAGCATTTTAAAGATCATATTTACTTAGCCAGAAGAAAATTTACAGGGATGGAGGTGCTCCTTAGGCATACTGTTTGCACTGTGTATCAGCTGAAGATGTGTTACACTTTTGCAGTGCCCTAACAGTAGTAAGTGATGCATCCTGAATTATAATGGTTTCATTAGCCAGGGTCACACGAAAAACTACTAGTGAAACAAAAACAAAATAACAACAACAACAATAAAAAAGAGTTTTGTGGTTTTGGTTTTAGGATAATATAAACTAAGTTGACAAATGTAGTTACTTAAGAGGTTTTCATTTACATAGGACATTTAATAGGTGCATCAACAGCAGGTGTTCTTGATACTCAGATGTATTTGAAGATTCAGTTGTGCTTTTGAGAATCCTTATGCAGGTTCACACACATACCTTTTGGATTTGGGAGACATTGGAAAAGAGAAAGGCATCAATCTGTGGGCTTGGATACTTGCAAAGCCACATTTTTTGCATGCGAGTGTGTTGCAGAGCAGCTTCCCGCTTTGTCAGTAGCTTGGCCATGGCCAGTCCTAGCCTGAAGAGCAGAGTTGCCCTCCTCCCCTTTCCTGCTCTGCTCTCTGCTCCCACTGCTTTGTGTCACAGCATCTCACTCTTCCTCAGCCTGTGCAGTGTCTGTCTCTGCTGATCCTGTGTTATCACTGCTTGTGAGTCTCCAATAATTAGCTGACAGTTTCTGTTGCTCAGTTCCAGTAAATCATATCTCTGCCACCAGATACTGCATCCTGTGTACTCTTGGGTGAGTTTTTTCCTGTCTTGCTTTCAATACTGGCTACAGCTCTAGTTCCTCTCTCTTGTGTGTCTGCTGTAACCCTCCTTCCCCCACAGCTCACACTGTGGTGCACACGACCATGTGACTTTCAGGTGTGGTATTTCCTTTCATGATTTGCATGCCCACAGTGCTTATCAACCGATTCAGAAATGACAGCATGCTTAAAAACAGATGGAGTTCCTCATTTCTTATTTAGTCTTACATGTGCAATAGATGGGCTTGGCTTTTCAGGAGCAGTGGCATTGCTGCAGCTTTTGTCCAATTCTTTGCTAACCTTGGAAGGTATAGATGGCTGTATTTAACAGCATAGGATCTTCCCTTATCAGTGATTTTTTGAGGAACTAGGGGACACTTCCAAATCAACTGCTCTTGTCCTTAAGGGGGACTTCAGCTTGCCAGAAATCAACTGGGAGCATCACACAGCTGGTACATCCAGGATGTAACATTCTTTAAAAACCGTGGTGACAGCTTTACAGAAGCAAAGAGAGCCAGCTTGGAGAGATTCCCTCCTTGACCTACTGCTTGTCAACAGAGAGAGGATCTCGTGAGTGCAGATTGGTGTCTGTCTTGGCCACACTGACCACAAGGTGATGAGTTTAAAATCTGCTGATGGGAGGGGAAATGCCAGCAAAACCTCAGCTCTGGACATGGGGAGAGCAAACTGTTTAGTAAGTAAAATCCTCTGAGAAAATGTTTGTTTAGATGCTGGGGTCCATCAGTGCTGGTCACTTTTTAAACATCACCTCCTAAGGGCACAGGGATTTAGGCAATTCCTAAATGTTGGAAGTCAGGGAGGTGAGGCAGGAGGCCAGCTTGGCTGAGCCCGGATCTTCTCTGGAAGGTAAGGCAAAAAAAGAAAGTCTCTGCCCAGTGGAAGCAAGGTCAGGTAACATGGGCAGAATGCAAAGATGCTGCTTCCCACTGTAGGGAGAAAATGTATGCAGCCAAAGTTCACCTGGAGTGGAAGCTGGCCAGAAATGGGGACAAAAAGTGTCTTTTCAAATATCTTAATGGCAAAAGGCAGTGTAGCAATAACATCAGCCTATTACAGGATGAGCATGGTGATCTCACAAACAGGGACAGGGACAAGGCAGACATGTTTAATGCATTCTTTATCTGTGTCTTAAACATGGATGATGGACCAAGGGGGTCTCAATCTTCCGGGCTGGAGGACCAGGACTGTGAGAATGATCAGCTCCCAGCTAACCCTGAAATCTATGGGGCCTGATGGGATTCATCCAGGAATCTTCAAAGAGCTGGCTAATGTCATCACAAAGCCTGTCTGAATGGTTTTTGGGCAGTCTTGGGAACCTGGAGAGGTTCCAGCTGATTGGAAGCTGATAAACATTATCCCCATTTTTAAGAAGGAAAGAAGGAAGACCCTGAATGATACAGTGAAGTCTCACTTCAGTGCCTGGTAAAATCGTGGGAAAGATTTTTCTGGGAGTTCTGAAAAACACTTGTAGGACAGCCCAGTCATCAGTCACAGGCAGCATGGCTGCATGAGGGGAAAGTCCTGCTTGTCAAACCCGATTTCCTTCTGCAACAAGGTAACCCACCTACCTGTACAAGGGGAGACACGTGATGTAATCTCTCTGGATTTCAGTAATGCTTCCCGTACTGTCTCTCTCTGACAGTATCTTTCTGGACAAAACATCCAGCTCACACCTGGATAAACACATCATGGGATGGGTGAGCACCTGGCTCACAGGTTGGGCACAAGGGTTACAGTGAACGGGGTGACATCAGACTGGTACCTGTCACTGCTCCATCCTCAGCCCCGTGCTCTTCAATATCTTCATAAATGACCTGGACACAGGACTGGAAGGGATACAAGTAAGTTTGCCAACAACACTAAATTGGGAGGAGCTATCTACTCCCTCTGAGGCCTTGCAGAGAAACCTGGACAAGTAATAGGGCTGGAGAGGCACCAATTGTATGAAGTTCAGTGAGGGAAAGTGTCGTTTTCTGTGCCTGGAACATGACAATCCTGGGTGTGTCTATAGATGGGAATGAGAGGCTGGAGAGCAGGTCCATGGAAGAGGACCTGGGGGTCCTGGTCAGTGGCACGTTGACCATGAGCCAGCAGTGCCCTGGCAGCCAGGAGGGCCACCCTGTCCTGGGGCCATCAGGGACAGCAGGGCCAGCCAGGCAAGGGAGGGGATTGTCC